>CM049568.1:4404886-4717936 GCA_027123335.1 Amphiprion clarkii
ATTCCACATGTTTGACGCCGCAATTACAACATGAGCCTCTAAAATCACATTTTCAACATCCAAATTTAATGCGAGCGCAGTCTAATCTGTGTGCTTTCAGACCTGTTACTTAGCTCATCGTGCTGCGAGAGGAGAACAGAAAAAAATAAATAAATAAATAGCAGAAAAGACACATTGAAACAACAAACATGTGCGCAGCCGCTGTGTGGGCTAAGCCGTCCTTCGGGTATGTGCCTGGGAGTGATCGGGAAGGCGGACGCTGTCACGCTCCACCGAGCAGCGTTTACTCACCACCAGGACCGTAAACAAACCAGCCTCCCGGTCCCTCTGTCTTTCCACAAATCCCCAGTGAATCCCACACAAATAAGTCATTATTTCTCTTTAGTCCGAAGTTATGTGCTGTAAATCTGTGTGTCTGGGGTCTTTTTGGAGGCATCAAAAACATACAATCTGTGGCTAATATGTCAGGACACGCTGAGATACATTTATTTTACTGAAGTAAGGGCCTTTAGGTTCTCCTGAGAGCCCTCCTGATGTTCCCTTTAGCTTTTACACCAGCAACAGCACAATTCTCTCTCGATTTCTGGACCCTTCGATTTACAGCAAGTGGAGAAAATTCACCTTTTCTGATATAATTGAAATTTAAGGAGTAAAAGTGCATTTAGGTTTGTGTCTAACTCAGTTGTGACTTATATTTGAGCTCAAACTGAGGGAATATTCAAAATCCTACATCAAATATGTGAACATTTATTAAAGTCATAAATTACAAAAACTCACTTGAGATCTGTACTCCACTTTCTTTTCTTTCTTTCTTTTTGACTGGTTGCATAGTTTATGCTAACAACCCGTAAATCCATTCATAAAATCGCACTAACTATATAAAACATAAAATACTGATCAAATTAGAGTAAGTTTTGGAAATGAAACGGCCTCTTTTCATGAGCTGCAAATACTTGAGCCCCTTTTTGTGAACCGTCAAGCTGATAAGCAAGTTATTTTTCACCGGAGACGACTGAAAATTGTGAAAAACCCCAACACATGATTAGTGGCAGCACTGCTTTTCATAAACATGTACTAGAACTACATGAAACAGGCATTTTGGTCAGTTTATTGGTTTCAAAAACTGTCAGAAACACTGTCATAATTCCAGTTTTGTCTTGTATGTTAAACCTCCCACCACTCGGGGCAGTAGAGCTGCTGCTGTCAGTGTCAGAGGTCATAAAATCAAGAGGTCTCTCCACACAGGTTTTTGACCATGCGGTGTTTGTTTTCTGGATATATGTGATGTTTTCTTTGCCTGGATTTAAGATTTTTACTGAGAAAATGGATGTAATCTGTCTCACATTGGAGAACCTGCACAGAACGTAAGCAAATATGTTGTCATTTTGTATTTTTTTTGACATGAGAAGAGGTCACTGCTCTGACATTTAAATCTTAAGGCAACAAATATGTCAGACCTCGAGCTACCTCGGGTTTATGTCTTGCTGTTGCATTTGAAAGCGCAATATGCAATATTTTGAATATAAATTTTGTATAAATAGCCCTGCAAACAGCTATCTGCTCTGTGAAGATATAGTTGATGAAGGCATCCTTATCAGAGAATTAACTGACACTACCTCTGTGTGTTTTTGTCATCTGAGTTTCTCGGTTCCTTGTTTAAGCAGCTGGTTTTAGCTGCATGTATTTTAGTGTGTTTTAGTGCATGTGAGTCCATCCCATTGAAACTGTTGGCTCTCCTCACACTTGGGACACTGAAAGCGACGTCTGTTAGCTTTCATGAGCACTTCATTTCTGGTTGTGAGTGAAAGTAACGGAAGTGGCGAAGTGTTTGTTTCTATGTGAGATGCTGCTGCTCCATCAACATTCAGAGGTTGTGAACGTTGCACGGGAAACCTTTAAAGTTCGTTTGCTGTCCAACACTGACTTCGTTCTCTGATTACTTTTGAATGCATGTCTAGTGATGTGAACTGTACCTTTGACATAACCTGGAAGTGAGTTAGACACATAAAAAACTCAATGTAAGTGTTTCGGAGTTCATAATATTGTACTATATATCACCGTCTTTAAGTCATAATGTCATTGTGCCTTAAACAGATATCAACTTTTGGCATTTTTGAGGGCTGTAGTGTAGTCAGTTGGTCACAAGAAGGAACACATATGCCACAGAGCACTTACTGACTCCATATGCAGTCATATCAGCCTAAATTACTTCTAAGTCAACATATAACCTTAGTGTTCTCAGCCTATTTAATGACTCCAACCAGGTTATTTTCTACTGACATGAAGAAAATAGACCGTGAGCAAAACCGCTGCACATATTTATATGATTCCTGAAAATATATCAACTGGTGTTCCGACACAAGAACTACTCCAAAATACCAAGTTGAGAAGTTAGCTGCTGTTTTTAGATACTGTTTGCAGAATTTACAAAAAAAATCCTTTGACATTAGTTAGTGTAGATCAACTGCAAATAAATGCTTTGTTAAATAAATTTGGACCTGTTTAAAGTTGTGAAAACCTGCGGGTGTTCACAGGTAGTTTGTTCCTCCTGCTGCCATGGATAGATAGATGGATAGATGGATAGATGGATAGATAGATAGATAGATAGATAGATAGATGGATAGATGGATAGATGGATAGATGGATAGATAGATAGATGGATAGATGGATAGATATTGAGTTTTGTGCACTTAAATTTCATTGTATGTTTATACAATGACAATTAAGAATCTAATCTAATCTAAAAAAAAAAAAAATACTGGCTTTTTCCTGGATGGCTGTTTATTCTAGAGCTTTTCTCATTACAAAATTAACAGCAGACATTGTCCAACCGCCCTGGAGATTCCAGACTTAGTCAGACAGCATACTGGTATCTTTCTGCTACCTGACAGATCCTGTAGATATAAACATTTTCTGCAAACACTTGCCTGATTAGTTATATCTTTGCCTCCCGTCTTCATGCTGCACTATAGGTAATCGCCTCCTGGCTTCTACATGAGAGTTTTATTGATCTTTTCTTCCAACTCTTGGCTCAAAACTATGGCAACAATGTTTCCCATAATATGATACTTTGACAGCTATTTGCAGCAAGGACTTCAACAAAACAATAGAGTTTCGCTTTGTTTGGACAAGTAACTTACAGAATTGTGCTTCTAGCAAAATCGTTCCAGCAGAGAGGAAAAAAATACATAAGTGACTGTTGGTGCTGTATAATGAGAGAGGTCTGCTTCTCTCTCTCTGCTGCTTTTTGCTAAACTTTCATCAAACTTCTGATAAAACATTTGTCGAATTTCACAGTAAAAGCAGTTATTAAAGCTAAAACCTACACACTTTAGCCTTGACTTGTTGCTCTGTGTCTGAGAAAAAGCACTCCATGCTGCAGTGCCATTATCTCCTCCCAAACATCAGTGCATTTTGTGCTGCTGCTGCTGGTGACATTACTGCAGCTGCCCTGCGACGTGATTGACGCGTTGATGTGAATGATGGTGATGGAGGTGAGAGAGCAGCTCTGCACGATGTTAGCAGAGGACTGAGGCAAGCAGATCACATTTTGTCTGGACATTTGCCAAATCTGCGGGAGCAAATGTAATTTACACACCACACAGAGTGTAATAAGTAAGAGCAAAGAGGTAAAATGGAACTTTGGAATGTCCGAAAAAGTTAGATTTGCAGGCTGGAGTCGGTGGAGATCCAGCTGATGCCCTCTGACTGCAGATTTTCAGTCTGAGGCTCAAGGATTCAATTGCTGGTCATGGTGTTTATATATTATCTGCTTCCTTTGAAGCCTCTTCCCCCATGTAGCAATTCAGATTGACAAGGGTGATTCTCGCAGCTATTGCGAGGCAGCCAAAGGTCTCTTTTCAGCAGCCACAGTCCCATCTCAGCCGCTGATCAGGTTCAGAATTGCACGGGACATATCTGTGGCACAAATTGAATCCCTGGCAATCTGTAAACCGCAGGCATGTGTCTGAGAGTGAAGATGAAAAAGGTGTTTTCAAGAGCAGAACACATTGACTGAGAGAATGAGATGAGATGGCCGGTCGAGTTAATTGAGCATGTCTGATAAAACATAAAGACACGGAGACACAGTGGTGGAATGAGAAGCCAAATAAAAAAGCAGGAACATGCCGGTTGTGGTTTTTGATAAGCAGCTGCTCATCTGGATGTGGGCAAAAAAAAACACAAGACTTAAGAAGAGACCTTGTGTTGCCCACTCACGCTCTTGAAATTGACATGGTGCATACCGAATGCTTTATGCTCAAAAGTACCAACAGCGAAGCCTTCCTCCCTTTGCTCTGCCTTTTGCAAAAGCCCACACACTTCCTGACCCAATGCTCCTTTAATGAATCCGTATCACACTGCTATTCATTAAGATCAATGTCTCTTCCTGCTTCCTCATGCAAATGCTGATGCTTGAAGGAAGGTACGATACAAACAATGCTTTTCAGAAGTTATGCTGAAATTCGTTTTCCCTCGTTTTGCTCTGATCCTTCTGGATGATGAAGTTCTCAGTGTTTCTTTGTGTGCTGAAAAAGTTCTTCAAATCCTGGTAATTCCTGTTGGTAATGTTTGTAAGTTTTATATCCATTAACACATTTCGAAAACTTTGTGGTGACTCATAATTAAGATCTCAGAATCACGGCTGTAAATTCATCAAAGAGGTGGCATTTAAAAGGCTTCTTTCAGCTTTTGTTTGGTGGACTCGCATTAATGCAACATTAGCACTGCAAATCAACACAATGAGCGTTAATTGGAGATGTGGAAGTCAGAGTACACACTGCAATCCAAAGTAGACACTTTAAGCTAATCCTGTAATTAGGATGTTTGTCGATGGAAAGGTAACGCAGGAGGATGATGGTGGTGCAGCTGTAACAGATGCAGCTGAATGCCAGAACTGCTCAGACAGAATCACCTGACAGTTTCCTCTTGGACTTGGTTTAGCGTCTCGCTGCAGGTAATATCAGCTCTGTAAGCTAATGCTGTCAGATGGACTGCAAAGGAGAATTGACGCTACAAACCCGAGGCTGTTTCTTCTTGCTTTTCACTCTCACTTATTTACAGATATATCTCTGTGCTCAGAATGCCATATATTGTATTTTAATGCCTCCGTTCAGACTGCAGCCGCGGCTGGAGGCATTTTGTCTCTAGGTTGTCCGTCTCGTGGTCATGTCTTACTTCACAGTGTATGAAGTGCGATGTAAATTAAGTCAAACACATCATGTTGCGGCATTTTTTGCTGCTTGATACAAGAAAGAAAACATATGGTTCTCAATTTCCCTGACTAATCTGAGGGAAGAAAAAATGCATCTGTCTGACAGAACATCATTTACTGTAATTTAAGGTTTCTACAATAGACTGATATTTTTCTTTTTATTTTATTTACTAGACAGAATTTTTCGAGTCCACTTGTGCACAGCAGAATGAGCAGAAGAACTGAAAAGCAAGATCTGGTTGCAAAAAGAAACACAGCTACAGCTGACTTGTGTTCCAGTCAAGACAGCAGAGCTCGACATAAGTCTGACTTTACACTTTATTAATGAGGAGTTAAAACTGAAAAGTTGCTGTTTGCAAACAGGATTTTCTTTCTGGCTGATGATGAAGTGAGAGCAGGGATGAGAGAAGTGTTGGCTGCTTGCTCTGTAACCGACGATGTCGTGAAGATGATGAAGAGTTCTGGCCAGTTTAGACCACTGATATATTTGCTATATTCTTTCTTTAGATCGTAGAAGAAGAAAAATATCACAATGTCAGTTTTTGTAATATTATACAGGCCTACTCCACTTTGGAATTTGGCCATCTTGGTCTTTTGGAACCTAACATGATGAGCAAGAAGTGGATCTGACTGAGAGCCCAAGGACACACCCACACAATAGAAAACTGTCAATCACAGGGTATCCCCACCTGATAACATATGCTGTTTTATCATCTATTTTACTCTAAATGACAGCATAGTTTACAAAATGAACACCATGTTGTATTGAAGGAGACTTAAAACTAGCAATTTAGATCATAAACTTATTGGGAACACGTTTGCTGAGGTAACAAATCAAATGAGAAGTTGGCCCATGTTCTTCAAGACTTCTATATAATCTCACTTATTTTTACCACCAGACTAATCACCCCCTGCTGGCTGTAGAGAATGCAGGTATAGGGCTTCACTTTTCAAACCCGAAATCTTCCTTGTTTTTTGGGCCCTAATTCAAGAATTAAGTGAAAAGGTCAATTTCACTGTTGCATCACATTTAGGGCTAGAACTATAATCAGCCTGGCAGATTATCGTATGTGATATTTGGCATTTTTCAGATTATCGGTATCCTTATTTTTTATTGCCTGACTAAGGCCAAAAATCGATATTTGCTTATATATATATATATTTAAATATCGATTTTTGGCCTTTCTTTCTTGAAAAATTGGCATCAGTATCAACCCTATAAAATTACTTTTTTGTGTTTTGCAAAAACATTTCTGGCCCTTTTTCAACCTCATAACTCAGGAACAGATGGGGAGATTTTCACCATATTTCACATATTAACTCATATTAAATTCTTTTACTACATATATTCTATAAATCTGGACAGACATGGAGGTAAACTGCAGTGTCTCAGGTTGGCGCTGTTCAACCCAATGGCGGTACTTACAAGTCTACAATTCTACATTTCATTTAGCAGAAGCTTTTAATCAAGGCAACATACATCTGAGAGAAGATGCAACACAAGCAAGGATCTAGTCAGGAGAAAACAACCTGGATAGGTGCCATAAACTTAGTTTTACAGAGTGGTGGTCTGCATTGAAATGCCACCAATTAGACGATCAGACCTGGATTTACGTGAAATAAGGATACAAGATAAAGAAGACGTCGCCGAAAAACGTCGGCATCACTGCTTAATAAAGTCTATATCCATGTAAATATCATCTATAGACAGTAAAAAGAAATGTGCGGGCCGAAATAAAAAAACACGTATTTTTCAAGTACGGTGAGAGGATTCGAAACCACGTAATCCAGCGGTAAAATTACGAGACCACCGCGTTACCCATTGCGCTACCGATCAGCCCTACAAACATTTCGCTTCATCCACATAGATCACTGCCATCCTGCCAGGTGTTTAACACCTGGTGATCGTATCTGGTATCTTTATTTCACGTAAATCCAGGTCTGATCGTGACGAATCTGCGGACGAAACATCTGGAGACGGAAACTATCGCCAGTTAACATGATCACCAGTCAATCTGGAACAACGGCGACATTGTGAAGGAAGCCTTTCTCGAGGCAGCAGATAGCTTGTTTGACGACTTTAAAAATAAAACTGAGATCGTGAAGGCCATTAAAGAAGTGCAACTCTCCCGCATTACTACTACAAGGCGATGTGAGGGAATGGCTGTGGATGTGGCGCAGCAACTGAAGAAGGATATTGACGCTTGCGAGTGTTTTTCCCTCCAATCTGACGAGTCGACTGATGTGGTGGATGTGGCTCAGTTGTGTGTTTTCATCAGGATGGCTTTTGAAGATATGAGCGCCAAGGAAAAGCTACTCACCATTTTGCCATTAAAAGGACAGACCAGAGGTGAGGATATTTTTAATGCTTTTATGAGCTTTGTTAGTAAGACAAAACTGCCCTCTTCAAGCTGATCTCCATCACAACTGATGGGCCACACCTGTGGCTTTATTGCACTGTGCAAAGAATGTGAATCTTTCCCGGATATCCTGAATTATCATTGTATAATTCACCAGCAAGCGTTGTGTGGAAAGATTTTAAATATGAAAGAAGTGATGGATATTGCGATGAAGATTGTGTGTTCGGCTTTTCCCTGCTCACAGACCTGCTGCTTCACACTGATGTTAGGTGGTCAAGCAGAGGTAAATTTTTGGCCAGATTTACGGAGCTGTTGCCTGAAATCAAGGACTTCCTGAAACTTTCAAAACATGTGGATTACCATAGAAAGCTAGAGGACCACCAGTGGCTTTTAGATTTATCTTTCCTCACTGATCTGACTGACGAGCTCAATGAATTGAATTTAAAGCTGTGGGGTAAAGATGTAGTCAACATGATGAGTTCAGTGAACACGTTTCAAAGCAAGCTACAGCTGATGACCAGCAGGCTGCAGCGTGGGTAACCTGCACAACTTCCCACACATGCAAGCAGAACTACGTCAAGGTAAAGGTGTGACACAGCTTGACAGTGCATGTTATGAAGAGCATGTTCAGAGCATCTCCTCAGAGTTTGAGAGACGTTTTACTGACTTTGCATCCATCGAGCCTGTAGCCAGCTATATGTGTTATCCATCTGGTGCAAGTATTGATGTTGGTGACATTGCCGCCAAAGTCAAATCACTTTTTGACTTGGAAAGCTCCGCTCTCGAGGATGAGATTCTGACATTGCAAAATGACATTGAGATCAAAGCCAGATCAACATCCGCTCAACCTGGAGAGCATGTGGTGCTCTGGAAACTACTGGTGGAGGAGAAATATCCCAATCTCAGAAGATGTGCCTTGAACCTGACAGCTCTTTTTGGATCAACTAATTTGTGCGAGTCTGCTTTCTCGCACATGACAATCATCAAGTCCAAGCACAGATCAGCAACGACAGATGACCACCTTGCAGCCTGCCTACGCCTTGCAACCAGCTCCTACACTCCTGACTATGAGAAGCTAGCCTCCTCCTCCCAGTGCCAGGTCTCCCACTAAGGTAGGAAGGGATTTCCTTTTATCAAACTCAGAGATCTACCTGTTTTGTATCTCGTTTATTTTTCTGTTTAGTTCATATTAAGGTTAGTTATGGCTATTGCTCATCATGCAGATTGGCATGCATGTGTGAGAAAGAGGAGCAAGGAGAGTGGGTTTGTGCTACAGCGCACTATGCAAACTGGCAACCGTGTGAGAGGAATTTGTGTCTGTGTGTGTTTGAGAGAGGGCGGGTTTGTGATGTGACGTCGAGTGGTTTTGTGACAACAAGAAAAATTGTTGTTCGGTTCTTTACCGCAGGCTGGAAACGATGTATGTGGGTTTGCGATGTTGACACTGGACTGGTGGATCTCGGGAGGTTGGCTACTTGAAAAGTAGATCTTGGGTCAAAAAAGGTTGGGCACCCCTGGTGTAAACTAATTAAACATGCTGTTCCCATCATGCTTTGGATGATGCAGATAGAATGTAATGTTGCCATGGTGTCCCATTTCCATCCTACATACTAATTATAAACAGGTCTTCAGTTTGTAGTGTGTTCTTCCACCATGCACAAGCAGAAAAATAGAAAACATAAGAAGAAAAAGTAGTTCATAATGACTGTACAAACAGAGAAGCTGCTGATAAATTTAGTACAGAATTGCTGTCTGGAAAGCTCCATATTAATGTAAGCAGGTTCTAAGCATAAAGTCTGGTCACGCAGGATAATATGAAACTAAAAAAGTTGTATGCGAACAGTTTTCACAATACATTGCAGTACAAAAAAGAGCTCAAGGCTGAAAAACTTCGTAAAACAGATTGAGAACAAAACAATGAAAAACTAATTATCAAATCTGTAGTAAAACATTTTGCCATTTCTTTGTTCTTTCTTTATTTCTATGGCATCATTCTAAACAGAGTTTCAAGACGCTTCAGAAATCAGACATTAACCCTCTGTTGGTTCATTTTTCACTGCAGTATAAAGTCCTGCAAATATGGAAACAGAACAACCATGAAGAAGGAGAGAGAACTCAGAAATGCCTTCTGTGCAGAATGACAGAATGATGGAAATGTTTTTTTAAACAAACAACAACAACAAAAAAGCAAGTTTAATTTATTTATTTTCACAAAAAAAGTCAAAAAATAGGATCAACATGTCCAACAGGTTTTATCAACACTGGAAAAAATGGAGACTCTACATGCAATAGATCTGTTTTTACATCCTTTACAGACATCACAATTTAGAAAGATGTTTCACCATGCTGAATGTGTCTTCCAACAACTTTCTCCTGTGCATACTGTTTGAGCTATTCTGTTTTTATTTTATTCATCACTATGTTTGATTCTCCTCTGCTCTGTGGATACACTGCTGGCAGTTCACCTGAAAACTCTGAATTTTTCGCAGTTGTTTACAGCTGCGTCATTAATGGTTTCTCAGTTGCACTGAACAGTGTGCAGTTTGTACTTTTTACAGGATCTGGTTCTGAACAGTCTGTGCTGGGTGAATTTTTGCATGCACACATGTAGAATAAAGTGACTTTAATGACACAGTGTCAACCTTAGATTTGATCAATCAATGATATGTCTATGGACTGTTGGCAGCTAGAAAGCCAGACAATTCTTTCTGTTCTTACAGTTTCTATCTGTGATAAATGGTGTAATTTTAGCAATTCTTTTAAAGGAAACATGCCTTTGAAAGCTGCTGTTGGGTTTTTAGGTTCAGAGTGTTCATTTAAAACATGTCAGGAAAGTGCTGAGGTTCAAAAGCATCTAACTACAGACCTCTCTTTTGTTTTCTGCAGTCTGTTGATGATAGTTTTTCATTAGAGTGATTTTGAAGCCACATGTGTCAGCAAACACTGAAGAAGCATTCGAGTGATTTGCATTGCAGCCCCATTAACCTTGTCTAAATCTTCTCGCTTTGATGGTGACAACGATGCTGCGTCTTCACAGAATGATGCTTCACGACTCGTCCTGTTGCTCAGTTTTCTTTTCCTTTTATGGCTGAAGATAACTGATGAGCTCTCGAGGCTGAATAACAGTGACAATAATGAGGATTTATGAAGTCGAATGCGGTGGAATCAAAGTTAAACTGCACCTCAGCATAGCCATTTTCACAAATGAGACTCGCATGTCGTCGGCAGGTGGGAAGTCATGCATTATGAATCGCCGAGAACAAAAAAAATGGCGAATCAAACTGTCCTACATTCCTGTTGACTTCTGCCAGCTTTGTTGTGTCGTTAGCGATGCCCTGCAAGACGTGTTTTATGAGGCAGGAATAGTTTCCTAGAAGAAGAAATCAGTTCCTGGTGTTTGGCAGGCCCCATCTGTGAACATCGTCATCCTTGAAAAGACACACCGGGGACCAATGAAGACATCTGGAGATACAGTACCTGCCACATCTGCTGATGTCTAAACACATTTACCTCAGCCCTGTCATTAGCATGTGGATTAGCATGTATCCCGCGGATGATGCTTTGATCGGCCCGGCTCCCCGTGTCACTGCTCCTGAAGCCAGCATCCAGCCATCACAGCCCATTAGACAGCAGCAAACTGAGGCTGTTGACTCTGCAGCTCGAGTGCAGCGGATCATATTTAGAAAATATCCAGATGCTATTAACAGCCCAGAGACGTGCAGAGAGTGCAGCTTCACAAGTTAGTGCACACTTTGGGAAAAGCAGCCGCTGAAAGTTGTTTTTAAAAGGTGAATCATCTGTTCACCAAGAAACACGTTCGTTTATAGCAGCTTGACACTTATTTATGGTAATGAATGTTATTTGATTTGCGCAGTGCAGCTCATACAGTAACTCTGAGTGCTTTACATCGATGAAGAAAACAAAAATGTAAAACATACTGATAAAACACAGGACAATAAAGTAGAATGAAATGCAGTTTTTTAAATTACAGGTAACTACATTTTAAAAAATGCAAATAACTAAAAAAGGTTAAGGTTTGGCAGGTTATTCTAGAGACAAGTTCACCTCCTAATGTCTTAATTCTTTACTGTGGATCATGCAAGAGAGCAGACTTAAATAACAACATACCACATCAACGGTCAGGAGCTGTTCAATGAAGAGTTCTGAAATCTTAAAAGGAATTAGATAATGAATGGAGAGCCAATGAACAGTCTTTCAAAGCAGAATAATGTGCTCTTTATGTTTCATTTTCTTCTAATATCAGTAAATTCCCCTAAAATTGCATAAAAATCCTAAAAATGCAAACCTACAAAGATCAGTTTTGAGATTTTGCTTGACATCATCTTCTGAATGAGAAGCTCTGGAAGGTTATTCAAGAGACAAGGTTTGAAAGCAAAAAATGCAGCACCTCATAAAGTCTTACATATACTCTGGGAAACATTTATCTATTGAGAGATTTGAAATCTTAAATTTGAAAAGAAACAGGGAACCAATGAAGAGTCTTTAAAAGTTGATTAATATATCTGCAGTTTGTTTCAAATGGTCTTTGGAAGGCCAGAAAATTGAGCAATACAATAATCAAATCAACTTAAATAAAGCACAATAGCGATGCCCATGTCCATAATAAAAGTAATGAATAAGACTGATACCAGTACATTTCCCCGAAACCACATAAATACTACAAGAACACAAACTCGAAATGATCAGTTTGAAGGTTTTCTTTGACACCATCTACTGAATCCGAAGCTTTGAAGGTTATTCAAGAGTTAAGGGTTGATGATACAGAATGCAGCACCTCCAATTGTCTTATTCCACTCAGAGGAACACTAAGGAAACCAGAATTAAAGGATCTTAGAAGTAATAGAAGGTGCATATCAAATGAACAAATTGGATAAACAGTCGGGAGCTGGTTGATTAAGAGATTTAAAATCTTAAAACTAATTCTGAAATGACAAGGCACTGAGAAATCAGAGTAATGCCTCCCCACGTTTGCTGCATTTCAATCATTTGCATTTCCTTGAGAGGCCAGAAAACTGAGTATTACAATAATCAAGTCTCCTAGAAATAAAAGCGTGAATAAGTGTTTCGGTGTCTTCCTCAGACAGGAAAGGTTGCACTCAGGAAATATTTATGAGCTGGTAACATGCATTTCCAGTAAATTTTTCTCACCTGGGATTCAAAGACCAGCTCACAATCAAAGATGACGCTGAGGTTTTCGGCTTCATGCTGCACTTCATACTGAAGGGAAAATTTAGACCAGTGAGGAAAAATGTGACTGGAGCAAAAACATAGATAGATAGTTACTTTATTCCTCCCCCTGGGGAAATTCAAGGTATCCAGTAGCTCACCAATCCTCGATTCAAGAAAAATAAGGAAACTAATGTCCAACAAAACAAAGCAAAACGTGCTGACAGAAGAAATTGGTGCAAAATTGTGCTGGTATTTACCAAAAAAAAAAGGAAAATCTTTTACAGTGTAAAAATATAAATAATAACAAGCATATAGCTGGGATGCTTGAGTACGGTGGATCAGGATTATTGGGCTTTACTGCACAGTTGAGTCATTTGGCAGCCAACAGTCCAGGTCAGTTACTGCCCTTCACTCAGGTGTTGTGGTGCCTGATGGCTGTGGGCTAATATCTGCTTTCTACAACACCTGGAAACTTTGGAACTACAAAAATAACGTTTTTATGAATACATGTGCAAATTCTCAAAGAAACGGGAAAAATCAACAACAAAGATGTTGCTTTGTTTTGGTTAATAAGTCAGTTTTGCATCGGTTCTTTGTTTTTCAGCCAAGCTGTTACTTTCTCTGCTGCAATTTATTGTGGAAAATCTCCCGTTGTTTCAGCAGCACACAGAATGTTTGTTTTCATCTTTGCAAGTGTGACCAAAGTTTATGCTCAAAATCTGCTCCATTTGGTACATATGATTCCATGATGCAATTCTATACTACACGTTTGTGCGCTAGATTTGATTTTATTTGCTGCTTAATGGAGAAAGACCACAGTAGAAACTCCAAACCTACAGATAACTGGTGTGTTGTAAACAAGTTGGACATCATAACTGTGTCATATTGCAAGACGGACATTGTTGAGTTCTTCTAGTCAGGGTTGTGCTGTTTCCTAACCTAGCTGCCACAAAATTGCTTTCCTATGCAACTAAACTCAAAAACTTTCTGAAGGAAATGTAACCTAAAACAGATTGCAGTGATAGATGAGAGCACATCAGTCTTGGAATCACGTTTTTCCTTATTGTTTACTTTTGGTTTTCACTCCCTTCCTGGTTCGCTTTTACTACATGTTTGACGTTTCTCCTCCATTTTCTGGATTATCAAGGTGACAAATCAAGAAGCGACAATAGAGCATTAAAATTAAAAAATGGCAAAGATATATTGATTAGAATCTTTTTGGTAATAAGCAAACAAACATCACCCAGCTGATAATACATTCCCTTCTAAATGTAATTGATAATAGAGTTTTGTTGTCTAGGATATACTTTTGTGTATTCTGGAACAAAGACCTGAAATCCCAATATGTAGATCCAAAAATAGATGCACTTTTTTGATGTTTGCATGTCTTACAGGCTTATTTATGGTTAGGCTCCAAAATTACTTGGTTAGGTTTTGGAAACATATCCTGGTTTGGGTTAAAATACAAATCTTTCACTCTTTCTGGGTTACCATGGCGACAAGTCCCGTCCCATCTAACGTATGATTGGTTGGCTGAAAGTGAAGGACATTGAATCTCTAAAATAACTGGCAAAGATATGCTTATTAGAAACATAGCTGTCATAAACAAATGTAATCCAACAGAAAAATGCAACTGAGAATCCAACTTAGTTGTATAAAGATGTAATTATGAGGAGACTGTCTTGTCCAAAGAGGTGCAAGACTTGTATTGGAGAGAAAAATGAGCCCACAGTGGGTAAAAATGTGATGGCAACAGACAAAAAAAAACAACCCCAGAAACTGCTCTGGTTGAGGTGTAGAACATGAACCAGGAATACGTTTCCTACAATACAATAGAATGTATTTTTAATGTGCAAAAATCAGGAATAAAGACCTGAAATCACATTATGTAGATCCTAAAATAGACACGCAACTTGCTAATTGCAACCGTATTCTATCATCCATCTATCAGACGTAATGTTTCCAACCAAACACTGTATGTAGAAAGATCCTGAAATAAAATATAGTTTATGTAAAGCAGTGTGATACAGATGGCAGGATGATCGATTGGGTAAGTGCGTCTGACTGCAGCTCATTAGTATTTCTGGGCTTCCTGTCGGACACCAGGAATTCAGGGGTTTAATCAGTGAGTCAGTCCAGGGGGCAGAGAGAAGCTTATATAGGAGGAGCAGGAATCCAGAAAGGCTTCAGGTACAGAAAGAAAAAGCAGCACCTAATCGAACCTTTCCAGCATCTACTTCCTGTTGGGGTTTTGCACTGAGAGTCCAAAGACAGCTGAAGGCTGAACTACGAAGTGAGATTCGTGCGTTAGCAGGTTTGTTGAGCACTAAAGTCAAAGTTTTCAGTATCAGGAAGGCTTTTTACCCACTAGATCTCCATGGTAACAGATGCTGTGGAGCTAACCTGGTCAGGAGCAGGTTCTGTTCGGAGTTTAGATCTCTATTGGCTGTAAGAAGCGTCTCGTTATTTAGTGATTCAGATTCTCAGCTGAGGGAATATTATATATCTGTGAGCCTGTTAATCTGAACCTTACTAATACCGCTGGATGAAGCCGTGCAGCTGTGTTGTCATGGGAACCTGACATGTATTTTAGCTGGTGATGCAGAAATCACCTAAAGATGTTATTATGTTTGGTCCTGATTTGCTGTCAAGTCTGTTTACATGCCTAAAATGGCCAGAAATGTAACTAATATCCTGCATTATGGAACAGTGTCAGACCTAAATGCACTTCAATACACTATCATGTTTGAATATATAAAGTTTCAAGTTTAACAGCTCTAATGTACAACTGTCTGCTAGAAATGAATGAAAATATTAACACACATTTACCACTTTTCTACCAGCATTTCTGTCGAGCAAATACATATTTATATCCCTCATAGTTCATGAAAACAACCTGTTGACTGAAGCGGCTGGACACGATCGTTCCAGTTTGTGCAGAAGAAGAGTCACATGACGCAATCAACTCCAGCTTTTATGTGAACAGTGTGAAGCAGACAGAAAGCCAATAATCACCTTCATGATACCTGTTAACTCTGACTGGGACTTCGCTTTTTGTCGAGCCGCAACTCGCACAAAGAAAGTCTGGATATGTCAAAGCTTCGTATTTCAGTCCTCTGGAGATCAGTCGTGTGGCGATCGGCTCTTCATATCTTTGACTCACCTCCTGATTGAGAGCTTCTGTGTGGAGGTGTGATGGTGGGAGGCAGTTAAAAGGAGTCAGGACGCTGCATCTAATATCCCAAGAATCAAAAAAAAAAAAAAAGGCTGCTTTCACTTTTAAGCAAGAAACACAGTTCAGAAATCCGCTCCTTTGAAGAGAGATTTTCACACTGAACTTGTTGATCTCCTGAATAACCCCTTTAAAAGTGAAGTTTGTTGTGACCAAAAAAAAAAAAGCCTGTCTGTGGTGCCAAAGCCTGATTTAGCATCTTTCTCTGAGCTCCATTGTTGAGTAGCACCTATTGAGAGCACAACATTGGGCTGATACTGTAGCTAACACACATTTATTTGGAATTGATCCCATTTTCACCACTCCGCTGCTGCAATACTGCCACAAATCTGAGCTAAAAAGCTAAAAAAAAAATGGAATTCAGCATCTGCAATTAGCTGTTTTTTCCACTATATAGAGTTTGCTATAGAAGACACACTAGAGGATGATTACAGTCAGCTGCTAGTGGAGGTACTTGGATGTAGCACTGCTGCATAAGTTTGATATTCAAACTCGGATGGATGGATGGATGGATGGATGGATGGATACTTTATTCATCCTCTTGGGGAAATTCAAGGTATACAGTAGCTCACAAATTTTGCATTCATGAAAAAATAAAGTGCAAAATGAAGAAATAAGGTGAACAATTTGGCTGGTATTGTAGAATCAAAATATTAAAAGGTCTAAAACATAACAATAAGAACAGGAAAAGCACTCAGAGAGCGCAGTACTCCTCCAAGGCTGTTCATTCCCCCATATGACATTATCAGAGTTTAGTGACGCCGTGCCGCTATCTCGCAATGATGCGGATCCAGACTATAAGCTGCATCACTGCCAAAATCTAATCACTTGGTCCGTGTGTCATTTCTGACCTTCCCTGAAAATTTCATTCAGATTCATTTATCCATTTTTGAATAATGATGCAAAAGGACAAACAGACTGATAAACCAATACCCATCGTCACATAACTCTGCCGTGTTATATTAAGCTTTTAATTAATATATTAAATTACATTAAATGGATTTCAGTGCAGGAACTCGTGGCAATGTTTTTGTAATCATCCCTTTCAGCCTTTGATTCCATTGTAAAGTAGCTACAACTGAATTTACGACAAAATGTAGCTCTACGAGCATGCATGAAATGGAACAATTTGCGATGTTAGCCTGCATGGTGAATTTTATGTTGTTGATGCCGATATTGCAGTAAAACTCATGTATAATATCACAGCTCCTAAAAAAAAATAAAAAATACTCTTTAAACAGGCAAATCTGCTTGTAAGTTGCAGTAAATTAAGTGCAATCTCTGACCTCGGGACCATGACTGCTTCGTATTTGACGGTTAATTTACGAATGAGGATGTTTAATCTCTTCAGCTACACGGTTGTTTTGAGTGTGAGATGCATATGAAGCTCCAGCAGAGATGCCCTTTGAATTTCCTTTGCTCCATTTGGTAACCTTCCAGCTGCCGGGCTTCCACGCTGAGTGGGTCCGTCCAAATCAAAGTGGGATCTTTCCATAACTGGCAACCTTCCAGCGAGGGTCCTGCCAGCTTTACCAGGTGCCTGAGGCCCTGGTGCAGGGGCCAGAGACAGGTAGAGCTCCTCCGGACAGATGGCCCTTCCATGGGGTTCCATCACTCAGGCCTCCCCCTGAGCCCTTCTGGAGACCACCAGCCACAAACATAGCAGAAATATATTACTACCAACTGTACTGAGGTTCAGAAATCACTCACAGATATATAGTATAGTGTTACACTGTAAAGAAAATACTTAATAAAATAGTGAAAATCAGGTGGTAAACATGCCAGAAAAATAGTACTGTAACGTTCAGAAACTGTAAAAGGATAAGAACAGCAAATACCTGTGAAACAATGATCATTTAAGAGGATTTAGAGGAGCACATTGTTAAAGAACAAATGACCTGTAATTTAACTTTACAGAGAAATTCTGAAAATATTTTTAAAAATATATTTACCATTTTTCTGTCCTCGATATAAATTTTTTTTGTTCAACTGACAGCAAATATCATTAAAATTAATTCCTAATTTAAATACAGTAAAAAAAAAAGTGTAACTTCAAATGTTAAATGTTAAATATTAAATACCAAATTACTATTTGTAAAAATACAGATTTTTGATGTGGACATTATTTACAGTTTGGACCTGTTTTTATTGCACTTTTATCAGTGATATTGTCAGATATTATCTGCAATTTAACAAAACAGGTAAAATCTGTAAAGTAATAGTTTTAAAAGATTATTTTACCGTTTCTCAATCCATGATATACAAAATCTATTATCTGTAGATTATTGTTTTTTTGCGAATGATTTTATTATGGTAAAAAATAGTTTACTTTTACCCTCACACCTAGTAAGAGAACAAATTACTATTTGTGAAATTACAGATTTTTGATGTGGACATCAGTTACAGTTTTGGCTTTCTTGTTTTTAATACAATTTCTTCTGTAATTTAACAAAATTGGGGAATTCCGTAAAATAATAAATAATAATAATAATACATCTCTTACAATACAAACTTGACATTAGACATTTTGCTCAGTGTTCTGGTTTAAATCACGATCAGACGGATAAAAGTTCTCTGCATCAGATCCGTCTTCCAGCTTATTGCTTCAAAAAGAAAACGGCAGCAGTTCAACAGGCCAATCAGGAAAGATTTAAATTCTAAGTCCATCAACGCACTTCACCGGACCGTCGGCACTGTAGCCCTTTTTCAATATAGTCTGGTGCCTGATTGCTGTAAATCAGCAAAGGAACGATCAATGGTTAAATGACGGACTGCACTGCAGCACTGAGGGAAGGGATCCAGCTGCGGACCTGCACAAGGTCAAAGTGACCGACAGAAGAAGCAAAATCTTCCACTGCAGGTTTGTAGCACATAGAAACCGTCTGTAGCTGGAGACTGTGAGCAACTAAAATGGGTGTGATTTCTTAAGATGATGATGTGTCTTGAAAGGCAAAATAACTCCCAATGAACTCATCTCAAACGCTTTTAGGAGATGATAAGGAGTCATTTTTGCGACATTGTAAATCAGGCGTTTTGTTCCTTTTTACTAGTTATTATCTGTAATTTAATCAAACAGGAAAAATATGTAGAATAAAAACAATTTAAACCTTATTTTTAAAAAACATTTTTCAGCCCTTAATATACTTAATTTTTCTTTGAAATAGCAGCAAATATCTGTAAAAACACATTAATTTGGCTTATTTAAATAATGAGAAAAAAGTTAAAATAACTTCCAATAAATTTAAATGAGTTGCTTTTAGGAGACGATTAGGTGTCATTTTTTTTTTTTACATCTGAAATCAGGTGTTTTGTGTCGTCATAAATTATTTTCTGTAATTTAACAGAACAGGGAGAATCTGGAGAATGAATAACAGCAAATACCTGTAAAATTACAATAGATTTTATCTCGATAAACTTAATTCAAATACAGAAGATAATAAACTGTATTTTTTTTATTTTTACACCTGATGCTATAAATCAGGCGTATTGCTCTTCGTAAATTTGATTTTACTGTTTTATCTGTAATTTACTAGAACTGAGAAAATCTGGAGAAACAGTTTTAAAAATTACTTAAGATCAAAAATATCTCCTGATAAAATGAATTCAGATGCTTTCCAGAGATAACTAGGTGTCATTTTTTACATCTAACATTGTAAATCAGGCGTTTCGGTCGTCATAAATTAGCAGTTTCTCGTCAAACATCCTGCTGCAACAAAAATCGACCCTCGTAAAGGAGGCACAACATCTCGCTCTTTCTCAGCAGCGCAGAAGAAGAAGAAGATGGGAACAGTATTTGCTTTGTGCGGGGGAACTTCCTCACATCTCCCTCCTTCCACTGTGTCTCTTTCCATCTCACTCTCTGCTGTCAGATGTTGACTGAATCAGGTTAGAGAAGGGAGGCGCAGAAACAGAAGCCCTCGCTGATGAAAATGACAATGCTCCAACCCTGTTTGGTTATTGAGATGCACAAACTCGCCTCCTTCCTCAGGAAAACACAACCTTATGTAACCTAAAAAAAAAAAAACAAAAAAACAAGAAACTGAAACTGAAAAGCTCCAGCAGAGGTTGTGTGGTGCCGGTGTGCAGGGTAATTGGAAGGGAAAACAGATTTAAACACGGCTTAAAAACTTACAAGCAACCACCTTTAAAATATTCATGTACGTCGGAGTGATTCATAATCTGCAACACTTACAACAATACAAATGTTTTCTGATTCATAAGCGAGACAAAAAAGTAATAAAGCGGTGTGCAGATAGTGGCGCGATGACGGAACGCTGTGCAGCTTTTATTTGATGTGACGGTGACATTTACGGATTTGTTTTTCAAATAAAGTCTGACACAATGAGCACAGATAGTCTGACATTAAGCAGCTCTAGCTGTCTGCCTGCTGTCGGTGCAGGTTTGCCTTCATCTGCCATTTTTTTTCCCATAATAACTTGGTAATTATGTGCAGTCAAATGTAGATGATGTAAATCGCACTCTAATGCAGTAAATTGGAATTAAATGGTAAAGGTAGCGTTTTGTCTGATTTGGGGTCACACAAAAGAAAGAGGAAACACAAACTATGCATTTTATAGACTAGCTGTTGCATCTCATCTTCAAATCTTTACTTGTTAGAATGACTAAATGGTCAAAGATGTTTGTTTTTTTTTTAAAAGCAGTAATAGAGTCAGAAATGGATATATTGTTCAGTATTCTTTATTTAAAAATGTATTCATCACCCCATTGGAAGCTTTCACCTTTACTGCCTTTTGTAATCTACAACAAAGGCTCTTTCATGTCAAAGTGAAAAACAGATTATAAAAAAATATAAAATAAGTGATTGCATAGGTATTTACCCCTCTCGGAGTCTTTCCCCCCTTTTATTGCTTTTCTATGTTAGATAACATTCAGTTAACTTTGCCTCTTTTTTGACAAAGATTTACTGTAAAGATACTCTTTCATGTCAAAGTGAAAACAGATTTCTATAAAGTAATGCCAATTAAGAATATAAAATAAGTGACTTTAAAGCGCTGCACCCTCTTGGAAGTTTTTTTTCTTCCTTTTACTGCTTTTCTATGTTGAATCAGTCGGTGTGGACAATAGTTTGCTAAAAAGAGATTCTTTCATTTCAAAGAGAAAACAGTAAAAACTTTGCGTGACTTCAGTATGTACATTTAAGTTTTTATACATAAAAATCAACTGATTTAGAACAATCATGTGGAATTTCTTTTGTCAGAGTTGGTTGATCTGATATGATATTATTCAGGGTGACAAACCAGCAGAGAATTATGAATTCCTCTCAGTTCTAATGGATGATTTAGCTTCTAACAGCACATTGGTTCACTTTTCTAGCCCAGATGTAAACTTGGTAACAAGCCGGTAGACACAGCAGAACATGGGGCTGCTTATTGCACTGATTCTATGGCGTGTGAGTTTGAGGCCAGATATATTTAAAAGAATAATAAAACATCCAATTTGTCAGCTTACATATGATTTTTCTTGTATTAGCTCTAATGTTTAATTTTAAGCGAACATTGTTTCAAATTTTTCACTAAAAGAAGTTATTCAGCGAAACCCATTAAAAACAGTAAAACCTGCTGCTTCCCACTGAGCCCTTCTGCTTCCTCCAAGGTCAACCACGTGCACAGAAATGAGGATTTGTAAAAACCCTCTCTTTGCTGTATCATTTAACTCCCTCTTACATTCAGTGACTCATGCTCAAGAGAGATGAGTTTCACTGAGCTATCACAGCTTTTACAAATACATTTTTTTTTTTACAGATGAAAGCGAGTAATTCACTAAAACGTTCCTTGTTGCAAAATTAAAGTATTAGCTCGTTCTTATTAGCGCCCTAAAGTTGAATTCAGCCTTGAATGGCTCCTCCAGTGTGTCTTTAGCAGCACAGTTGACTCATTGAAAAGGTTTTCTTCCCTCAGCAAGCAACTGAACAAAGTCTAGACTTGTTTGAAGCCGTCTATTTTTGTCTCGGTGGGGCCTTTTTTTTGTGTTATCTCGGAAGACTGTTTTTTCCTTCTGTTTATATGTGCTTCGTATGCAAGAGCTTCCGTTCCTCCACCTGGGAATCTAAAATATTGCTGGTTCGAGCACTTTTACTTCGTCTCATGGTGGGAAATTTGCAGCTCGGCAGGTTTTTTTTTTTTCTTTTAAAGACGTCTGTTTTAGTGCCACTGAGGCACATCGAGGCAAGTGGGATGTCTTTGTTTCTGCAGGTTTTTTTCTTCCCCCCGTGCTGTCCTTAAACTCGACTGGTGGATTTCCTTCAGCTCGACATTGTGATGGGGCAGCCATGTAGGAAGAAGTATTGTGCCTAATGAGATTTCCTCATGCTTTCTCCACTTCGCCCGGGGGCTTCGAAAGCCTCGCTTGGTTCAAGCGGAGGTCTTATTACCGTGTTCCTCAATTGAAGGACTTCTTCAGATTCACACCTCAAGCAAATTCCAGCCCGTTTGATCCCTCAGCATGCCACTGATGAGTTGATCTGAGGGTTAAAAAAAATAATAAAGAACACAGCGCTTCCCTTTCAGATGATGAGAGATGGAGGCCTGCTGCGTCTACCAGCACTTTTCAGGTTTTAATTGCTGCAGAAATGAGGGTTGGGTCAGAATGATGCATGTATTGTGTCATTAGACAGAATTTTCTGTCCTGTCAACCAGAATCCATACGGGAAGCGCAATTAGAGCAGCTTTAATTAGGAAACCTTTCAATAACAGATGGCAGCTTCGTGCTATGTTGCTGATATCCAAAGGATGTGTTTTTAAAAAAGCCGTCCGTCACGAGGTTCCATTTCTTCAGTAATTACATCAGATTTAGTTTTTGCTTTGGAGCAGCAGGTACAACTCACCCAACCAGCAGAACTTCGGCACATGAAAAAGATTTCTGCAGCCTTCATGATGGTGCTGAACTTGCCTAATAGGATTCACGGGGGAGGAGAGTTGAGGCAGTTTTTTTTTCATTAGCATCAATCATGAAATTGTTAATTTCGGTGATGAATGTTGGCTTCAGTCTCCTTCGCTATTTCTGCCTGTCTTTATACACATATTTAGCTCATAGGGAGCCAAAGCAATGTCACAGAAAGGAGAAATGAAACCTTTTTTTCATGTAAATTAATGTTGCAGAAATGAATGTGAATGGATAATTAGGAGTCTTCATTAACGGGGAGCAATTTAAGACTTAATGATGAATAGAAATGAAATGTTTGTTTAAAGAAATGGTTTATTGGGACGGATAAATGATGGTTGCAAGTGGTTGCATGCTCACACCCCTGATTTGGTATTCAGGACGTTAGCAGCTGTCTTTGGAATAAATTAATGAGTGGAAAAGATGTAACTGAATACGATGCTGTTGCAATGGAGCAGATGATACACTGAGAACGGGGTCGCATCCATATTTGACTTTTACTTAAGTTGAGCGCACATTCACTTACATTGGTTTTTTTCTCAGCAACGTTTGAAATCAAACTGGAACCCAAAGGGTCAGTTTCTTTCTGATAATGACCAATAAATGACATTAAAACACTTGACTCCACATGTTACTTCATTTTTAGTCCTTACCATGAAACTGCTTCTTGCATAGCGATTATTTGAATGCAAAAAGGAACTGCTAATAATCAATCATATATTCAACCTGGTTTACACACATTAAACCCACAATAAGAGTTAGAACTTAGCGCTTTAAAAATCTTGTGACGTGTGAATAGAAGAAGCGTCTCAAAGGTGCCAAAAACAAGCTGAAGTTAGGAACCGTCACAATTTTGCTAAAAAACACGCTAAAGTTAGGGTAAAGGTAAAGGTGGTGTGCTGAAGGTACAAACTGTTTCAGAAGTGCAAAAGGATTGACTTCAACTTTGGGACCTTCTTAAATGTACAAAGTTATGATTTCAGCGACTGCCAAAATGACATAATGAAGTTAAGAAACAACAATTTTAAAACTGCAAATTAACAAGTTAAAGGTCAGGACTATTTCAATAGTGCAAAATTGCAACGTGAAGTTAAGGACTGCCTCAAAAAGCATAAAATGTCAAGGTTAAATTTGGCACCTAGTGAAGCAAAGTGAAGAAAATTTAGGAGTTGAATTAAAAATATGAAATTATTATGTGAAGCTAAATACCGTAGTGTGCATAATGACAAACTGAAGTTAGAGACCAGCACTTTGCAAAATTATGGACACATCACGAGTTGAATCATGTTTAAGTGCAAAATAACAGGATGAGTTTACTGGTTATCTAAAAGAGCATGTTACGATCCAACCTCTAGGGGTTGGCAGAATGCAACAAAATAACCAGAATGTTATTGGTTCAGGTGAAGGGATTTATTGCTTAGTGGCAAACAGAACATAAAAGTGACAATAAAGAACACAAGACTGGTGAGTGTTGCTAAATCAAAGAACAGAACATAACAAAACAAA
Source organism: Amphiprion clarkii (assembly GCA_027123335.1). Classification (NCBI taxonomy): domain Eukaryota; kingdom Metazoa; phylum Chordata; class Actinopteri; family Pomacentridae; genus Amphiprion; species Amphiprion clarkii. The sequence continues at coordinate 4,429,287 of CM049568.1, forward strand.
GGCTAACAGAGTTTCTAAACTATCTAAACACAAAACAAAACGACTAAACTCCCTAGCCAAACATAAGCACATCAGCAACACCCACCACAAGTAACAATACCAGAGTGCAAAAACGAACTATACAAAACTGGTGCCTCACACTCACATACTGAACACACAGTTTATGAAGACTCTAAATACCAAAACAGCTCCGTCATTAAGTTGGCGGACTGCTACCTGGAGCCTCAGTCTCCACACCAAAGTAGCAGTGGCCAACAGGAGCTCAAAGTGTCTGTAGAACCCACCAAAAGCATCTACAGACCGAAACACATCACAGGAATACAAGCAAATTATCACCCACAGAGTGGCACCAGGGCGGACTGGTCACAGATACCAGCTGCCCAGACTAAGAGCATGGTGGCAGGTATATAGTCTGCAGGTGTGGTGATGGCTGTGTCCGGTTGGTTAGAGGTGGAGGGGAGCTGGAGGGTGGCCCAATCAGGAAGGTCGGGAGGCGGGGAGAACAGGGTCATTAGTTGGAACGGCTGGCAGCTGGGGTTCCAGAGAAACTCTGAAAACAGCCACAGCTGAACTCACACATGCAGTCTCCCCACACAGAGACCTAACAGGACACCAACCCAGGAACCAGGCGGCACCCCAATACTGGTGGCCGTAACAGAGCATTAATGTGAAATAATGCCTTGAAGTTGGGGATCATCTTGCAAAATAATGTGCAAATCATGAGCTGCAGTTAAAAGTCACCTGAAAAACAAAAAGGTGTAAAATCATGTGCAGAAAATTGGAATCATCTAATAAGTGCAGAGTTGTCATGTGAACCTAGGAACTGTCTGAAAAGAGTAAAATGTAAGCTGAAGTGCAAATTACTGGCCTGTAAAATTGCAAAAATAGTGAACGGAGGTCTGGGATTGACTTAAAAGTGAAGAACGGTGCACTGTAATGTAAAATACTCACGTTAGCATTCTCATACTGCACTTTATTTGGTTACTTATTTATTCATGTTTGAAACAATTAATGAACTGTTTCATGAAATATGTTGCTAGGAGCTACTGTGACTCGTTAGTTTCTCATTTTTAATCGAACAGATGAACTTTTTAACTAAATACAATTCCTCACTGTACGGTTTCAGCTTTTGCAGTTCATTTTTACTTTCCTCATTAATTCTGGAAAATGGTCCAGGTGGTTTTGATTTGCCTGAAGAATATAAAAAAAGATGGTAGGAAACAGTTTAACACAGAAAGTTAGCTGACTTCTTACAACTTGGAGACAAGGCCACACCTGCTCCTCGGAGTGAATCCGGCTGAAAATGAATATATTAGTGAAACAAACATGTACAAATACAGGCAGGAACCTTGCATAGTATCTGTATGATCTATTTTTCATTTCTTTTGGGTTTTGCATTTATGCAGTACACCAGCTAAATATAGAAAATGATTTGCCTTCAGGCCGACCTGCTGAGGTGTAGCTGCTGTAAGAGGAAGTAAACAGTCGAGTCTTCTTCTTCTTCTTACCTGCAGTGGACCTCAGCGAGCGCCTCGATGCTTAAATGATGTTATTGACAGCGGAGGCCTCGGCATGCTTAACATCTCATGTGAGGAAGTGGAAGTCAGTGTATAGAAGCATGTGAGGTGAATTATGCATCAAGGAACTCTACATGAACCCTCGGTCACCTCCACGAACACTGAGAGCTCTGAAAACTTGGGTGCAGAAACAGAAGCCCATTTTCATCCACAGTTAAACACTGCGTGAGACAAATCAAGAAATTGGATGAAATGGAGAATGAACAATTTGCAATCTAACTCCATTTGGCTGCAAATTGGACAGACGTCTGTTTTCTTTTCCTTTATGTTGGCATGTTCTTGGAGTTTTTTCCTGAGTGGGGGTGATAATCCGGCTTATTGCTGTCGTTTGAATAGCATGTTTGTACTCATTCCTGCAGCGAGCGAGTCTCTGATCTTCTCCCCGGAGGACCATAACTCTCTTTATTATGTCACCGGTATTTTTTATCCCTACTGCAGCCCGTCAGCACCCAGAAGAGAGGACAGGTTGTGTATATCCATCAGTCATTGTGTGTAGTCATTACATCGAGCAGGTAGGAGTTCCAGCACTCTGATCCGCACCATATTGTAATTTATAATTCTCTTTTTCACACCTCCTCGGTGCATCGGGGAAGATTAATGTTGGCTGGGTTCAGAAACTTTTTTTATCACCCTCATTGCAGAATGATGGGCATCTTCATTAGAATTATGAAAACTTGAATTAAATCAGCATGTGGCACATTTACCGAGTCATGGTCTAATATACTGCGTACCCCGAGGGAAGTCTGCTGCTAAAATATTAACAGAATTATTGCTTTATTACAGGTCCTGATAAAAATGAAAGCTTGTGAGGAAACAAGAAGGATATGAGCTGTAGGTCTCACCTGGTTTACATATCATTCGGCAGCTCGAGTCTGATAAGTTGGAGTGAGTGCATTCATAAAAACTTCCTTCGATTAAAAAGACGAGACTCCTACAGTAAGAGCTGTTTGCTTTAATCTATAGATTCAGGCTGGGAGCAATTTTCTTTCGAGAAATAAGTGGTTTCATCTCTTTTCTTTGGCCTGTATAAAGATCAAAGCTGATTTTAGTTCAGACTTACGTAACAGTTGAGACAAACTTGTCTTATAATAGAACGTAAAGCTGCTGCAGAGTCACAGAGAAGAAGAAATATATCCTGAATACCTGCACAGTTTGAACGACTGGACCTCAGAGTGAAATCCTGGATTTATTTTTGACAGTAAATCTTCATTTATGTGAAACATGAATGCAAAAGCAAGCAAAACCTTTACTGTGTTGGTTTGCTCTTTCTTTTTGCATTGCTTTCAGACAGTAAAAACCCAACATACCTGCACAGCAACAAACAGCAGACAGCTAGCAACTACCCGGTGAACACTGTGGAGCATTTAGCAGCTAAAGAGTGGAAAAGACTAAAAATAAAGCTGAAACGCTCGATTCAGACGCTATTAGTTGTCATTATGCCCATAGATATTAACATGAGGCATCAATATATGCTATTACTAACTGAACTACAATTTAAAAGATGTGCTGAAAATACTTTTGTGTTTTCAGCTTGAAGCTACTTATTATGTGTCTAATGTGAGACAAACTGACTGTTCTGTTTGTCTTTGGCAGTTTTAGCATCTTAAGTTCCTTTGTTTGGTTTCACAATAAAATACAACTTTACTGTCCACTTCCATTGAAATTCCTTCTGCATCCTTTATGCCAGCTTTGTCAACGAAGAAAACACACATTTATTAACACAGTTTACACATTAATCTTTACCGAACTGCGCAAATGTGCAAAGATGACATTTTTACTTTGGAAAAATCTCACTTTGCAACACACTGATTCTGGTTGAACAGCAGAGTAAACAGATGTATGAAGAATTTTTAGGGTCTGCAGATTTCCTGTGCATCATATCGCTCTTATCAGCCTTCTTTTAGGTAAAATAAGCTTCTGTTTTCTGCTGTGATGTACCCGCTGTACACCGACATTTGAGCTTAAATCTGCAGCGCTAACAGAAATTCATTTCAAAGAATGCTAATGTGGCTGTTGGCTGTGTAAACCGAGAGCTGGTTGCAAACCCTCTGGCAATGACAACTTAGCAAAGTGGTAAAACTGTACATCAGTGTTGTGTTTACAACCTATTCTGCTTATTGTCGGGTTCCTCCTTTTCTTCAGTGTTATACAGCTGCTATTTTGTGCACAGAAAGCAAATTCACAAAATTCACAGAAATGAAGCTATTCTCCCCAACAGAAAACTTTTCTTCTATGTACATTGCCTGTTTCAAACATTCAAACATGTAGAGTAATGGAGTAATGGAGTAATTTCATGTGCAGGGAACAGAAAGATGAACAGGCTTTAAATTAGACGCTCCAGTCTGATCATACAGCAAGTTTATTTGGTGATAATACAGGAAAAATAAACTCAGCTCTACGTAGCCAACAGTAGTAGCAGTGAGTGTGTGGGTGTTGCTCATGATACTCGGCTCCATAAATCAATAAAGACTTGAAGACAGGTGGCATTAGCAGCAGAACAATACAAGGACTTCTGAAGGGGTCCATAGCATCAAGTGTGATTTTCTCTGTTTTACACAGGAGGAAAATCAAAGGCGTTTTTTGCGCCGTTGAGTTTGAACCGCGGCTCTTTGTTATCCCCGTTAAACAGCTGGCCAGACAGACAGCTCTGCGCTGAGCCGGAGCTGATTCCGCTTTGGGTCTGTTTTCACTATCAAAAGGCTGCAGAGAATAGAGCTTTATGAAGAATTGCATTACTCTGCATAATTACAACAAATTATGCACCGTCATTTGTCATCTTGCGCTAAAAAGCTCATCAGAGAAATGTTTGGTCTCTCGGTTTGTAATAATATCAAGTTTCTTTTTAGAGCAGCAACAAAGTCTGTCAGTAATTTGTAAGGATTTTTGGCTGGTTCTCTCAGAGGAGTTGTGATGTTTTTACTCAGTCGGGTTACAGCTGAAATATATTCCTGATATTATACCTTTTAAAGGTATCACGGAGTAAAAATAAAAATGTGCTTTTAATTCTCTCTCAGCTGCTCAGAAATATCCCTTTATAATAGTGAGGCCTTTTTATTTTGGACCACATTCATTAAACATGTTTGTGGGCGTAGCATGTATGAAATAGCAGAGATTTCTGCCAACACGTTCTCTACATCATCTTAATATATTCATAAAGATATTACATTTAAAGAAGCTGTTCATTATTTATGTTCCTCAGTATGAATTGCATGAAGTGAAGTGCTGGAGTTGAAAGCTTTGAGCTGCAGGTTTATGCTGCTATTCATTTAAACTATAGAGAATACAACAGATAATAATGTCATATTGATGTAATTTGAAGGACAACATTTGTTTTCTTTGCACAGTGAAGGAAGGAGTCTTCAGTTTCTGCAAAAATGCCAAATCTTCAGAAGAGTACATTTTAAAAGCACACTACCAAGGATAAGAAAAGGCCAAGCGGAACATTATCGTACAAAGAATGAAGTCAAATACACAACAACTAAGTAATTAAAAAGCCTTATAATAAATTCCACTGTTATAAAAGTAAAAGTCCTCAATGTCACTGCTGTATTGTTCCCTGTATCATTAGAATATTATAACATGATGAACTCATGTGCACACTATTATTTTCACAAAAAACTAATTAAATAAGCAAATAAAGAAGAAACACATGACACTTTATATTATTTGTCCAACAAACAGTTGAAGATGATTAAAAATGCTTTAAAATAAGAGAGGGGAGAAAAACAGGAAAACCTCATGTTTGAGAAGAACCAAAAGTTTGACAGTGACATCTTTCAGTTAGATTAATTAATTACTTGCATTTTCTGTCAAATAGATTAATCAAAAGAAAGCCTATTTTACAAGCTCTTCATATACATTGTTTGCAAAAGAAAATAAAAAATCCAGCATTGAGCAATAGCAGTTTATAGCAGTGCATTACACTGGATTTTGTTCATGCAAACGCCATAGGACCATTTTTACAGACAGAAGTTGGACAGAGTTGTGTGTATGACTGATTTAATGTGACAAAAATAAGACCAATTGCAGACTCATATTTTCCAACTTTCCAGTTTAAATGACACCCACCATTAATCTATATATCAGCAACTACAGCTGACAGATGAACGCAGTGGAGAAAAAAGTAGAACATTTCACAGTATAATGCAGTCAAGTGGAAGCATAAAGTAGCATAAAAACAAAAAACTAAAGTAAAAATACCTCAGGTTTGTACATTTCTAAATATACTTCCAGAGTTACTTTCCCTTACTGTCCTTTTGTGCTCCGAAAAAGCTTGGATCAAACTAAATGAAGCCCTAAATAACAGCAGCCATTGATAAATCTGTCACTCTGTGCCCAAGAGATCCAGCAGTACAGGCTTCAGCTAAATTTGCTGTCTGTAGGACTCCTGACAAGTGGGAACCGAGAATAAGTCAACCAAGGGGCTTCAGGGCCTCACATAGGCTGCTCCATATGATTTATGTGGATTTTTTCGGGGGTGAAAATCCCAGTTCGCTTAAGAAATGCAAGAAAAAGCAGTCTGTGTGGTGCAACAGTCACTATAAGGCTGTGCAGTGGGTTTTGACTTTGGACTCTCTCTTAATCTTATCTTGTTTGGCCTGTTTTTTGCTGTTGAATTTTTGGTTTTGTTGCCACTTTGTCTTGACTTTCTGCAATGCAAGCTCTGATTAGGGTGGTTACTTGCATACTCAGTGCTGGGTGGAGATGGTCTGATGCTAAGGCTTCATAATATGAACAAAATGCTAATTATTTTCATAAATATTGAGATTACAAGTGTTTATCCTAATTATTTTGGGATTTTAAGTACAAAATTTGTTTTGCACAGTAGCTTTCACGTTCATTTTGTGCTACAGCCCTGCTAATGTACACATCTTTACATTAGAATAAGACTTAAATAATCTAGAAGCATCTCGTAAAGGCTACATATAAAATAAACTGTAACTTAAATTCCTCATTGGCTAAACATCAGCTTCTCAAAAGGCACTATAATTTACAGATGTTCCTTAAACACCTCACATGCAGGATGAAGCAGAAGCTAGCAGCTGTGCACAGAGAAGCTTCTAGTCTCCACTCAGTTACTGCAGCTTTGACAGTTGTGAGAGCAAAAATGAAGTTGAAAAGAGTAAAATAAAGTGTTCTAATGTCAGATATGAGCTTGCAAGTGGCTGCACATTTCACACTGCTTTTTCACTACGGAAAACAACACCTCGCAGCCACCAATTGCGCTAATAAAAATACGTTTTGCAGAGGATCTGGATCGTGCAGGAAGGCAACCCCTGCTTGTTTTATTCCAATGAAGAAATTATTACTGGAAAATGGTCACTGCAAAATTCCCTTAGCTCTGCCTGATACCGCTGTGATTGGTTTAAAGAAGTATAAACAATCCAGAGCGATTTTCTTCTCCTGTGTTAGAATAATAATGAGGTGCAGTAAGACTCTTCCATATTGCCTTAATGGGTTGACCAGATTTACCGAAGTTAAAATGAAACAATTTCATCTCCATGAGTTGTTTTCTGTGAGCGGAATATTTTAAACATTAACATCACAGTTGATCTGTTCATTTAATTGTGGGAAGCCAACATTTTCTAGGTAATATTTAATTACCTGTGCAGTTGTACATCCGAGTCTATTCAACTTGTCTTAACTTGACTGCAGCGGGAATTTCAAAATTTCAAATAAAGTTAAAAGAGGAGAATTTAATAGTTTAACAGCACCTTCGCCCTGATTTACGCCAAAGAAACTTTTACACCAGGACTGAGCCACATAACGGAAGCTGCACAAAATCATATTCAAAAAGTTTTTAATCTCAAAGGACAGTTGGGCTTTATCTCATGTTTGAACTAATTATATTCTAAATAGCTATAGATTCCTAATGTGGTCTGAAACAGTGGTCTGAATCCTCTTCCTGTTTGGCTGCAGAACATTCAGCTCCAGATGAATCGCTCTGGATCCCCCAGCCCTTCATTTGTCAGCGCTAATGACCAGAGTTCCCTCCCTCTCTCTCAGCTGTTGTTTTACCTGTAATAATAGATTGATTTGTGACTCTGAGGCAAAGCAGCTGTGAACGAATGAGAGAAAGTTTGCATTGAACTCATTAAAGTTTGTATCACCCAGTGTTTAGCACACTGATTATAGCAAAAGGAGCCATCTGCTTGGGAGAGCAGCGCTCCCATCGCAGCTCTGTATAATTTAGCAAACAAAGTTTGTCGCCGGCGTAAAGAATCGGCGGTCCTGGGGGGTCTTGCGGAGACTCGTGTCGCTCAGAGGTGTAGGTGTGTCTCCAGTGAATCAGTGTTATGTAGATGATGTTTTCGTGGCGTCCTCCTCGCTGCTCCCCGCGTGAGTCAATTAATGGAGTTAGCTATTAATCTGTTCTTCAAAATTGGATTGGCTTACTGAGAAATGAGATTGACTTGTTTCTCATTACAGGGTTATATCAGAGGGCTTTCCTGAAGGTCCCTCCTCTGAATCACATTAGCATATTCCTCTTTAGCCTTGTTAGCATTCCACACCCATGAACATAAGACCACATGTCTTTTAGGGCTTTAATGAGCACTGATTAATTCATCTTTTTTTCATTCACTTTATAATAGATTTTAGTTAAAAAGGGGTAGCAAAACCACAACCTTGTTCCTGTATACCTGAATAACAGGGATACATTTTCTCCATTGGCAGAAGTAACATAATCTTGTAAAAATGCCCTAAAACTGCTCTAGTGACAACCTTAAAACAATCACTAAATTTACTGGCACCGACATTCCTTTTCCAGCCATGTATACAAACATTTATATCGTAAAACTGGAAAAAAAAGAACTTAAACTGAAATGAACCAACAAACTAGTAACATTAATTAAATAATTAATTAGCAAAAGCTGCAAAGTGATGTAACAGAGGATTATGACAATGCCAGTCTCATGTAATCTCAGTTGAAATGTGACTGAATCATTTATGACGGATTGTACTACATTCATGACATGCTGTAGTTAATGTTGAGTTCATAATAAGGTGCGTTTTGAGTCTGATCCAAACCATTCTGCTGTGATGAGAACACAAGTCATTCATAATATTATTTTTAGTGCTTTCTAATTTAAGAACATATGAGCAGAATTGTGTTTTTGTGGTACATGTGAGTGCGAATCTGTGGCACTCACTACTTTTCTTGTCATTTTTTTTTTCTTGGGTGCATCAAAAATTCATGAGTGCTGTAGACCTGCTGTCATGCACAGATAGCTTGACTCGTCTCCATCAGAATTAAATGAACTAAAATAACACATATAGCCACGGCCGACTTAATGCAAAATTTATATCCTGTTCATCATGGCATCATCAGCCAGTTTTTCTACGAGTTTATTGGTATCTTCCAGCTCTGCAGCTTCTACATTTCATTAGTTTCTGTGGAAACTCTGAGCTGCGTTGGCCTCTTTCTGCAGTCCTCTGTCCGGTTTCATCATCTGTTGCAGGCAGCATCAGCGACTGTAGGCTGTAATATTCCCTCATATCTCGGTGATTGCCGTCCCCTTGACCGCCTCTTATATTAATCAGAGGCCACTTTCTGTTTGTTTTCTTGTTTTTTAGCTTGGTGCAGCCTGAACCGTCGCCTCATTATTTCTGTCACAGTGCAGCTGCTCCGATGGCAGCTCTGCTATTATTATTCTCTGATCCTCCAATAACGCCACTGACGCTGATAGATGCCACTTTCTTGAGGCATTTTGCGTGTTATCGTTTGGTGCTCTTTGTGTCTTATTCAAAGCCAATAATACATAAATTAGGCGTTAATGGAACATAACTCCAGTTCTACCAGTGCAAATCTATAAACCATTTTTAGTGAGCTGTGCTAACTTAGTAGCTAGTTGGCTAAATCTCTAAAAAGTAAAAGAAATATTAATTTTATCATTAGGGGCCATGTAATAAAGACAAAAGACCAAAACACACAAAAAAAAATCGTCCTAGATTGCATCATTAGTCCAACACCACCTGCTGATCCCTGCAGTGTGTTCTGGAATCCCTCGGAGGAATCGAACCACCAACCCTGCAGTTTCCTGTTCTACCACTAAGCGGTTAATCCTTTCAGTGCTGCTAATATATGGCATCATCCTGAAGGCCCAGAGAATCAGCAGTGGCCTCACAACAAAAGCCTCCAAAATTTTGTGAACCTGAGATTTTTTTTTCTAAATTCCCCCAAATTAAGACTAAATCAACACATTAAAACAATAAATAGTCCAGTACAAGCAGCTTTATGTCTTTATAATTTGCTCCATTGTTCATATTTAAAATATTAATTGGTGCAGCTTTAAGAATAGAGGGTTTAGATTTTTAAAAAAGCTCTACATGGTGTTTTTGAAGACCATTATCCCACAGAAAGGCTGATAGCAATATAAAAATGAACTTGTGATTTTAAACTGACCTTCAGTGGCTGGGCTGTTGTTTAGGTTCTTGATTCTCAGTCTGACGGCCGGCAAACTGATTCAAAACTATCAGCACAAGAAACAAGATTAATGATGAATCAGGGCTCCATTTTTCAAACCTCAGAGCACAGCCTGAAGCCGTCGAAGCTTTCAGATCATCTCCGTCTTTGAGGAGTCTTTGTGAAGAGCTCGAGGTGAGGAAGTGAAAGGAAACAAAAAGAATCACATCTCTGGATGCTCTGTTGTGTTTTCAGCCACCTTAATTTATTTAGAAGTCAATTTTAGTGTCTGATTTAAGTGCCCGCTCCATTTGTTTCAGCTAATAAAGCCGGCAGGTTCGTGGGGGATAAAAAATGTTCATTACCTTTCAAAGTTCACTGGGTTTTTATCTGTCCTCTTAAGAGGGTTTTAAGTGCCTTGTTAAGTTGCCCATTAATTCAGGCCATATTGATCCCACACAGACTCTGAAGGGCCTCGCCAAATATCATATTTTTGAAAACTTCCTCTGTGTAAAATGCTTACATGCTAATTATTTTTGAAGCGCTGGCCCTTCTAAACCCTCCGTCAGTGATCAATACTGTTTGATATTTCTCTGCACATGGCCATTATTTGTGTCACTGCTGCAATTACTGCACAGGAGGGTATTGATGCGAAGCTTTTCCTTGTCTCCCGTGTTAGTTAAACCCATGACAGAAGGATTTAGCCCTGATCTTTCTGCTAATTGTGCGAGTTTTCATCATCTGCGCACTTATTAGCTGCATTCTGGCCGCTTTCTTTGTGAATCTTTACGTCGATACTTTGCTCGAGTTGCGTTTGATGTCTGAGTTCGGTGAATTTCTGCCATTCAGAGAAGATGTCCGGTGGTTTTTGTTCTTCTTTTTTTTTTGTCTTGCAGCAGCTCGCGGTGGTATAACAATCCGGTGAGCAGCACAACTTTTTCTGCAGCTCCTTGTGACAAGCCGGAGCAAATCAATGACAACCACAGTCACGATTCACAAACAGCTTCTGCCTCCTTTCCCATCACAAATGCAAGTTTGGAGACGGCGTTACAACCGCTGTAACTTTCTCCACCTCCCTGCCTCGTTCTCTCAGATGAAAGTTCCTCTCCTCCGCTCACCTCCTCTCACTGTTCGCTTGTCAAATCTTATGCCTGCCATAAATATAGACACAACGCTAGTAGTTTCTCATGCTATTTACATTCACCACCCATCTATCTGCTTCCTTCGCCTGTCGCGTCGTCATTTATTTGTGCATCTGCAAGCGGCACTTCGTGTCTCATCCACTGATGCAGAGGTAAATATAGAGATGGGTAAACAACAACACGACTTTGAGCCCCGTAACTGAACCTTCGGCAACATGCTGCGTGTATAAAGCAGCAACATGTACACTATTAAAATATTAAAGTTCTGTACCTTTCATCTGGAAATGCACTGCTGCTGTAGAATCTGACACTTTGACCCCTGCAGGGCTTTTCTGAAGTTTGTTCTGTGTGGTTTTTTTTTGCTTCCCGTCGAGCACTATGTTGCATCATCTGCTGCAGCTGAAGTTATTGATTAGCTGGATGTAACAACAGAAATAAATCAACTAAAAATAATTCAGTTAGATGAGCATTGTTTCATAAAACTGCTGCTCCACTGTTTATAGCAGAGTCTGGCTGAAGCTGGATCTCTGAAGGTAGAAATAAAGATAATTAAGGTAGAGACAGATATTGTTTCTTTAACCAATAAAAACGTTACATAAAGTAACATTTCAATTGAATTTTTATTACCAGTTTGTGTCCATTGTTGTTCCAGTTTGAGAATGTTTCATCCAGTTCTTGTTAGACCCAAGGAAGCAGATTAAAACTAACCAGATGTGCTTTTGCCAAATGAACCATCCAAGAGTCTTTTCTCCTGTAAAAGCAAAACATTTCCTCTGAAAACACGGCAGAAAAAAGATAAATCTCGGCTTCGTGCAGCTTGTTCAAATGCATCCACTCAGCATGCTATTAGGAGCATGTTTGCAATCCAGTACAAACAGATCTGCCACAACTTCTTTTATCAAGATTCTCCATTTGCAGTTTTCACTAGCATTATAAGAAAAGTGATAAATCTATACTGGAAAAAAATATAGTTAAAAACATGGTGAAAATCTGGCAGCAAAGTTGCCAAAAAGAAATCTGAAAAATGTTGTTATTTCTCTGATTTTAAATGCGGTAAAACTGTGTTCACAGTCACACCTTGTAAAAGAGCAAATAGTTTTTTTGTAAAACCAATCAATTGTTTACAGTTTTGGCCTGTTTTATTTTATTACGTATTTTCTATAATTTAACAAAACCGAGAAAATCTGTAAAATAACGGTTAAAAATGTATTTATTATTTGTCAAACCTTAACATAGGTTTTCTTTTAAAAAAAAAAAATAGCAATTTTGGGAAAAAAATCTATTTTTTGTGGTTTAAATACATTTTTAAAGTGTAATTTTGCAGCGAAAGTAAAAATAATTTTTAGCCTTAAAATGTGAATTAAAAAAAAAATAAATAAATAAAAATCTGTCATTTTACTAGATACTATCTCTATTTACCAAACCAGGGAAATCTGTAGAGTGACAGTATATTGTTCAATCGGTTGTTGGTTGGTTGGTTGGTTGAAGAAAAAAAACAGTTTATGTGTAGATGAATAAATGTTCCACAGAGTGACTGAGTGACTCTACCTGCAGCCTTATTAGTCTAAATGAATTCTAAATCAGTATTAAAAGCTAGCATTTGCAGAATATGAAATAATTTGAACCTGTTTATTTTATACTGAAATAATAACAGCGTACAGCTGCACTTATTAGTATGCTTTCTGAAATTAGAACAAGCAAAGCAAGCAACCACATTTATTTATATAGCTCCTTATTACGCCCAAAGGTTGTTCAAAATGCTTTACAGGAACAAAAAATACAGCAGGGTAGAATTTAATTATTACAGAAAGAACGCAAATCTCTAATGGTGTGAATAAGAAGTGCAATGGATTAGGTCATTCTATATCTAATAAAAGCTTGAATGAGTTTTTATAAATCTTGCTTGGACGTAAAAGGCTCTCAGTTTGTTGAAGATGCCAGAATGTGGATTAAATTAAAACTTTGATGCAGTTAACATTCTCATCAGTGATTTCACTGAGATTCTTCACCTGGCTGTTAGTTTTTAGTATTTTGAAATCAAAGTGAGCACTGAGTGCCAGCCTTCCTCTTTTACTGCCAAATAGAATTTTTAATCTTGTTTTCCTTAAGCTGAAGGAAGTTATTTCACATCCAAATGTTTACTTCATCCAGACCAAGACAAAGCAAGTTTACACAAACAAAGTAAAAGTGTTAGATCGGAGTGTCGTCGTTTTACCAGTTTTGTTGAGCTGTGATACATAAACTGCTGTTTGTAAAGTTTCCATCTCACTTTTTGTCCATGCGTTCGAACAAAATGCAACCTTCATTAGGTTGGACGAGTTCAAAGTAGTGAAAACATGGGGGTGTTCACAAGTAGTCTGTTCCTCCTGCATCCAAAGATATTGTATAAATCCTGAAAGACTCCTGATATAGAGCTTTTCTTGTTCTAAAAGTAACACTGGAGATGGATGGACCAATGAAAATTTGTTAATTTGAGAGCATAATGACCAACCAATGAGCCGGTCCACCTGGAAAACGCAAGACTATTCGGTTAGACATTGTAGTGAGTGGACTGTACTGTAGTGAAGTTTTCTTATCTGTTGACGAAACAGTTTTCACCTGGTTGAAATCCAAACAAACCTAAACCTGACCCTTTGTTTATATCCAATGTCACACAGGTTTCATATAAATTGAATCATTTTCTTCAATCTGTAATTGATTAATTTAGAAAACAAATTCAATAAATACAGCACACTATTTGTCTTGCACTAATTTTGCTTTCATGGACACAAAAGCAAATGTTCTATATACAGTTGGGAGTTAGAGGTGCTATGCTTGCTATACTAACTAAATCCTTACAATGCTGTCTGCTGGACAACATGAACTGCACATAGTCCAAATAAATGCTTCCTCTGGTCTCTACAGTATTAAACAGTAAGAGGTTCCACTTGGTGGAACAACCACGTATCAACAACAGTATTCACCACTTAATGTGTGTGTAGTTTCAGAAACTGGCATCAGGTATCAACAGATACTGATACTAAATAATAGAAGACTCAGTAGGGGAAAAACACTTGATCGGAACATCCCTAGTTTTAACATTTTGTTCATCTATACCATACGGAAGGGTGACAAAAACTGGAATGTGACGCTTTGTAAACGTGTAGTTTATGGCAGAGCTGTTTGTATTCAATGTTCTTACATATTGAGTTTCACTGACCATGTAAATCCAAATGCACCATAGCATCGTTTTTTGATAAATGTGCTGTTGGATTAAAGAGGGAAACATTTACTCACAGAAAACACAGATCTTGTTGTGTCGCCACCTTATTTCACTGCTAAAGATCCAATTTTTTGTTTGTTTGTTTTCTTTGTTAACATACTGTCACAATTTCTATGAAGCTTTCCATCATCATGAATCCAAAACTGGCTCAAGAGCCCAGCATGTGGCAATTTTTGTTCTGATAAACTTTCCTCTCAACAGAGACCAGCTTTTATCATGAAAAAAGCTTTTATTACAGCTTGATCTGTTCACCAAACTGTGCTCATTATGGAGTTTTTAAGCCTCAGTGGTGAGATGATGATAATACATGATTCAGTTTCATTTTGAGTTTAATTACCCAACTAGCCAGATGCTTCTCGGTTACTGTGCCGAGCTGTGCCGCTCGTAAACCAGGGACTAAATGATCGCTGGATTTGATTAAAGCTCACATGTGATCTGATTTGGGATAATGTGCGTGAAATATTACCTCGAAACGCTGCTGGTCTGCTGGACTGTGTGGATGTGAAGTTTGTTAGTGAAAGAAAAAGTGAATCTTATTTATTGGATTAGTTTTTGAGTAAAAAAATGTAAAGGTTACTTATTTGCATAGAGGGCACAAGTACACTGTAAAAACAATGTGGAAAGGAAAGGAAGCTAAACAACTTTAAAAAGAGATTTTTAATGTTATTCATTGTTTTGACTTGTTGGTTTAACAGTGCATGAAATTTGTGTGATATACCAGATATTTTCCGTAAATAAAAAAAAAAATTAAAATATGTAATAATAATAATAATAATAATAATAATAATAATAATAATAATAATAATAATAATAATAATAATAATAATAATAATAATAATAATAATAATAATAATAATAAATTATAAAACCCAGAATAGACTTTAAATATATATATATATATATATATATATATATATATATATATATATATATATATATATATATATATATTATATATATATATATATTATATTTATTATTTATATATATTATATTACAGTGTACATTATCCTTGTAAAAGGATAAATTGCACTTTGTATATATGCAAGCTAATACATGTTTCTGTGATTTTACTCAATATTATCTGTAATTTACCAAAACAGGGAAAAACTAAACTAAAATATTAATTATTTGCCATTTTCAACCCCTAATATAGATATTCTTTCTTTCAAATAATTTCAAATTCCTTCAAAATGCTGGTATTTCTGCTGATTTAAATACAGTGAAATTTGTGTCATATTACAGCCAAATGTCGCAAGAAGGAAAATAAATTACTATCTGATTTTTTTTTTATTTTTTATTTTTATGTCGACATATGGACTGTTTTAGCCTCTTTTTTATCTTTTACAGTCAACAAGTTAAAAAAAATATGTAATTTAATACTTTTTTCTGTAATTTAACTAAAATTGGAAATTTTGTAAACTAGTTTTGTTTTACATGTAATTTAATACATGGTTTGTGATTTTATATATTATTTAACAAAACAGGAAAAATGCAGAACAACAGTAATTTATTTAAAAGATACAAATTTGCAAAGTTTATTTTTACAATGCAGACCCACAGACAACAGATATGCGCATAAAGTGACACATTTTTTACTGCCACATTATTTGTCATGAAACACAGGTGCAGCTTGAACTGACGTTTCACAATGCACCTAAAAGATTGACTCATTTCTTCTCTTACGTATGCAAGATTTCATAAAGTATGACATAGTTTTTCACAAATAAACCAGCTGATCGCTGCCGTGAAGGCTCTTTCTTAATCCGGTGGCTGTGCATCTCCGTCCTTCACCTTTTGGGAGGAACTTCTGTCCCTTTTACCAGCCAGAAGAACAATGAAGTGTCTGCAGCGATTGATTTGCAGCTGAACTGTCAGCCAGACGACATATTTCCACGTCTTCCTCCTGCTGCAGCTGAGTGTGAACAGAGACTGGTGAAGGTCAGGCTGGCTGACATCGTCGCTCACATCAGTAACACTTCTCTGCTTTTATTGGCATGTGGACGCCGTTTACTCACAGCGTTGCAGGATTACTTCACTTCTTGTGTGTCCAGTGAGTCGAGCCGCAATGATTGATGGATTAGTTGTCAACGATTTTGGATAAATCTGTAACTATTTTGATAATCAGTTAATCGTTTTGAGTAGCTTCTGAGAAACTGAGGCTAAACTCTTAAATGTGAATATTTTCTTTTCTCGTCTGTGACTGTAAACTGAACATCTTTTGTTGCGATTGTGGACGTTTGAAGACGGCATCTTGGGCTTTTGGAAACGCAGGTCCTCATTTCTGACCATTTTGTGACATTTTAGACCAAACTAATCGATTGATCGAGACAGATTAACCAACAATAGAGATAATAATTAGTGACAGGCCTTCCAGCGAGTTGGTGTGAGAACCGGATAACAGCACCATCTAATTTTGCTGGATTTGCAGCAAAAGGTGGCGATTAGAGACATTAACACCACTAATATAAAACTAATAGAGGCATAAACTGAAGAGAAAAAACAATTAAATCCTTAATCACAACTACTGTATTGCAATCAATCTAGATAAAAATGTAGTGTTGTGACAGTTATATTGAGAACTGTGCCATCTTTGAGTCAACAAAGGTCCACAATAAGGGCTTTAGAATACTGGTGGCAAAACCTTTTAATTTAACCATTAAATGTAAACCTCAGGTAGCTCTACACCCAGTGCTATTTTACAACTTCCTGTTAATCAAGCTCTTTGCCTTTAACAATGTCCCAACATTAAAACGTTGGGGTTTTCTTTCTGTTTTTGTCGTGTTTCAGCAGCGCGGTTCTGTGTTTTGGTCCTAAAATAAAGTTTTCTGCTTGTTAACAGATAAACTAGACCTCAAATAAGTGTTTTTTGATTGTAGTTTATCACATCAAGCACTTTGGAAAGGCACAACAGTGAAAATAAACCCAGTTAGTGATCCAAGAGGACTGCAGGTGAATCTCAGCTTCAGGTGCGAGTAGTGTTGCCGGACAAATTTGCAGATTGTGAAGCCAGATGATCTCCAAACTCTCCAAACTTTCATCTGCAGAAAAGCAAAGAGTAAATGAGAGTTAAGGAAAGCTCCAAAAGTCTTTATTTTGTCTGAGTCACTTGAAAAACTCTTTATTTGTTCATCTACACTTAACAACACGGAACCTTCAAAGGAATTAAATAAATTATCTGATTGTAGCTTCTTAAATATGAATATTTATGGTTTCTTTCCTCCTCTGTGACAGTAAACAGAATATATTTGGGACAAAGAAAATACATTTGTCATCTTTTACTCTTAGAAAACTGATAATTTTTTGACTATTTTCTGACATTTTCCAGACCCAACGGCTAATCCATTAATCCAACACATTCATTGGCAATAATTAATAAAGATTAGTTGCAGCTTTGAACTTGAAATTATTGGTCATTTTCGCACCGTTTTTGCTTATTTTTGGTAAACCACAGAGGTTAGACTTCCTTGTATCAACAGTGGAACTTTCTGCACCTGTGATTATTGTTCTGCCTGAGTCGGCTTTGGCTTTATAGAAGTCACAGCGACTGCAACATTAGACATGAAAAGTCTAAAACCATGAAAAGTATCAGTCTGACCTGCCTCATATTCACCCAGACAGAACAAACACAGTTTCTGACGGCTGAAAACAATTTCATAATTAACTCTGTGCTCTGAAAAGGTTACAAGCAGCGTGATTTTATTATTTATCTGTCTTGTAGAAGCGCTCGGACTGCAGCAACCTGAGCCATAGAAACACTGTGTGCATTTATTGTTGAATGTTTTCAATGTCTTATGCTTTAAGATTAAATTGACACAACAATAACCTAACA
Organism: Amphiprion clarkii; assembly: GCA_027123335.1. Classification (NCBI taxonomy): domain Eukaryota; kingdom Metazoa; phylum Chordata; class Actinopteri; family Pomacentridae; genus Amphiprion; species Amphiprion clarkii. The sequence continues at coordinate 4,447,504 of CM049568.1, forward strand.
ATTAGCCCGCCGTTCCTCCTGCAAACAGCTTTCATGTCAGCGTGATGTAGCCGCTCAAAGCCTGTGCTCCGGCTGATTATGAACTAATTACATACTGTAAGTGGAGACCTTTGGTGCAATCACAGTTGCCTTTATTGTCCACGTTTTTCTTTATTTTCGCACTGTGTGAGCAACACGCAGCCTGAATTAGAAAGCACACCTTTTGCAGTAGTGCTTATTAAATGTTGTCCATGTCAAAAAAGCTATTTCCAGAGACAATCATACGTCCTCGCTGCAGAAGACCCCTGGGGCTGCCTTTGCTGTTTGTCTTTGACTGGCTACTCATTAAACCTGCAGAGAAAACACCCACTCACCAACATTTGGCTCATTCACTATGTAAAATCCTATTTACTGTTTGTCAAAATTAAAGCCTTTACTCTCAGGTAAATCACTGAACACACAAACAAATCAGAAGTCAGGCTTTGGAGGAGAAAACTTTAGGTGCTCCTTGTGCCAAAAATGTGCAGCTGCTGCTTGCGGAACCTCTGAACCTGTTTTTAGAAGGAAAATGTTGATGCATGACGGTTCATCGGTGGAAATGATTGATACGACACGTTGCAGGGACTAAATTGCCACAATTTGTTTAGATCCTTGGCAGAGAATATTTTGCATTAATAAAACATTATCAATCATTAGCATGAAACCCAGCCTGTGTGCAAATTAGTCTCCGAATTTAGCCGGAGATGTGCTTCTCATAAAAACCAAAACACATACATCTTGTCATCCGCGATCCGCCCAAGTCCTGCCGATTTGAATAAGTTGAAAAAAATACGTTTGTGCGCTCGAGGCTTGGGGGTTTTCATGTTTCTGGGATGGAAAAACAGAAACTTTTCAGCATTTTCCCCTGCAAGGATAGTTTCTAATCATGTTATTGGTTGTGATGATGTTGTGAAGCGATGATATGAACCTTTCACCCAAACAATGTGCTTCTGCAAAAACTCTGAGTGTCTGAATCTAATTGATTTGTCAAACATTAACTGACAACGAAAATAATGGTCAGTAGCAGCTCTAGTTATTGGTCAAAAAACTGGAAAATGTGCATTACAGCCTCTCAGACCTCCTCTAATGTCTCCAAAAATCTAAACATTTCTGTTTAACTAATATAACACAGAGAAAAGCTGCAAATCGTTTCATTTTAGAGGCCAAACTAGACATTTTTGGGATGTTTTGTCACTGTTTTAGCTTTTTTCCGGTGAACTACAAAAGTTTAAATCCACTTTAACAAGCAAAAAACAGTTTAGGTGTTGAAGTCTTTCCTGCAAAAAACTACAATTAATTGTCAACTATACTTAAGCAGCAACTATTTTTTTTATAATCAATTAATCAGTTTGAGTAGGTTTTTGGGAAATTAAGGCTAAATTCTGTGATTGCAGCTTGAATATTTATGGTTTCTTTCCTCCACTATGACAGTATACTGAATATCTCTGGGTCAAAACAAGACATTTATCAACGCTGATCAACTGATCATTTCTCACCAACAGCTCATTGATTCATTGGTGAAATGTGAATTACAGCCTCTCAGACCTCCTCAAATGTCCAATTTTGTGTGAAGAAACAGTCAAAAATCTAAATCTGTTCTGTTTAAGCTGGTAAAATCTAGTGAAAAGCTGCAAATCATTTCATTTTATTCATTCATTTGATTTTGTTTTAATTTTCCCTTTAACAAGTAAACAAACACAGTTCAGGTCTGCAAGTCTTTTCTGCAATAATTACAGTAGAGCTGCAACAATTAATTGAATATTTGTCAACTTCTGTCAACGATACTTAAGCAGCAGCTGTTTGTTTTTTTTAATAATCAATTAATCAATTTGAGTGGTTTTTAAGAAATGAATTCTAAATTCTCAGATTGTAGCTTTCTTGCCTTCTCTATAACAACAAACTGAATTTGTCATACATCAATCATCATGTTCGCAGCTGCTGTTAGCTGTGGTGATGCTGTAAAGTGATAACATGAACCTTTCACCCAAACAATGTGCTTGAACATATGAAACCAAACTGAGTCTGTCTCTGTTCCTTCACAAGCAAATGACAGCACAAGGAGTCATAAATAAACCTCAGGCAACACACTAAAAAAAAACAAAAAAACAGCAGATATGGTTGAGAAGAGAAATGAAAGTCAAGTGGAATATAGAGGACTAGCAACGGGTAAAACTTCAGAAAATAATTAGTCTCTGTAGGGATGAGAATAACAAAAAAGAGAAGAAATGTAAAGCAAGAAGAGGACAGGGATGAAGGCAGCTTTTGGTTGTCAGCGCTGGTTCTGCTCTGTGCCAAAGCTTTCTACTGAGAACACAGGCAGGCAGCGTTTTGTTTCTACCTGTGACAGTCGACTGTGTTTGCTCTGATTTTAGTGACTGTAATTATTACAACAAGCACAGAGGTGTATTTTTGTATTTTATGTCGGGAGTATCGCAGGGGAAAATTTGATTTTCTCTAAGATCTTTTTCTGGGCCAAACGTTTTTGTCTGAAACATGAATGACGGATGAGGAGCTGAATAATACCCGCTTGGTTTTAAATGCTGCGTATGAAATATTCTCTGAGATGATGCTCTGCTTTGTTATGTTCCCGAGAAAGTGGAGGGAAAAATAAAGCACAGCTGCATGAAACACCTTCAAAGAAATCATCCTCACACTTTGAACTCCGAGCTGTAAAACATAATTTTGTACTTCTGAACCCCAAAAGCTCACCGGAGGCTTTGAAAGGCATGTTATCTTTTAAAAAAAAAAAAAAAAAAAAAAAAACAGTCGCTAAAATTACACCTGTTATCATTGCAAGAATCTGCAAAACACAGAAAGAAATGGCAGATTTTCAACTTTCAGACAGTGCTTGAATCGCTCACATTGACGAAATTAAAAGTTTGCACCAGAAAAGCAAAAAAAAAATTCTTCACTTTTTGACACAACAGAGAAGTCATGACCAGGTATCATGTGAGTGAATACTCAGGTTGAACTGCAGGCAGTGTTTCCACAGACAGCAAGAGAGGAAGATGAAACACTCTGGATCAATAGAATAAATCCAGCTTGGCTCAAAAACAGTGTACAGAGGAGCAAGTTGTTGGAAGATACATTCAGCATGGTGAAACATTCTACGGCTGATGTGCAGAGTAGAGTGAAAAATACAAGTTTGTAGAGGCTGTAAAGGACGCATGTGTACGTTATGTACGGATACCGGATCACGTGACCTAAATATGTAGCGGGTGGCGGGAATTGATGGGACTCAGAAACACCCCCACAATTTAATCAGTTGTTGCTTGTCAGTCCGCAGCGGTGGATTTGTAGTAATTTGTAGTTTTAATCATAAAAATACTTATATTTTGCAGTAGTTTTAGGCTACCAGAATTTTGCAAAGAACAGTGAAAAAACTGTGTAAACATTTTTAAAAAGTGGCAATTTTTGCTCGTATTTAGCCCAATTATATATAAAAACATAAAAAGACACAAAAAATAAGTTATGTGTAGATATGAAAAAGTGCTGTATTTTTACGAAATGATTATTTTGCAGTTGTTTTTGTTGCCCTGGCTGCTGGAATATTACAGTTTTTTCCGATTTATTCGCAACATACAGAAAACGAAAAGGGCGCGAAAAGGGTATGTGCTGAAAAGAAATGTAAAAGAGTGCAATATTTATGGTGCAAAAGGTCAACATGTGCAAAAAAATATAAGTAGAACAGTGCAACAAAGGATACGTGCAAAAAAGAGTTTAAATAAGAAAGCGTGTGAATATTGGTGGTGCAAAGTGTCAGCATATGCACAAAGTAAAGGTGTTAAATATCTTCAGCATGTGGAGCCACATTTCCCCCCAGCATTGACAGCACCTGCTGGCACTAAATAATCAAATGAGTTCAACTTTTTATGATTTTTGTCATAACAACTGTGTCGTACATTTCTGAGTTCCTGAGTTTTGGTCATGGTTGTTCTGTTTCCATAGTTGTGCAGGACTTTATATTGCAGTAAAAATGAGCCCCACAGTGGGGAAAAATATGAACAAAGTGGGTTAAAGACCCATCTTCCTATAGATGTGCATTCTCCTCCATCGCCGATACGAACAACGCTGCTGTCTGCAGCTTGGCTGAGTCTCTGCTTCCCGTCATGCAAATTAAATAGACAGCATGACATTTAAGTAAGTGCCATGCCTTCGCCTTCGCCTTTGACTCTCCTGAGTCTCTCACGCTGTCTTATCTTGGAGACTGCGAGCGTCTTCGTAGCATCTATCCGTCACTTCTACCGAGACACCGGAGTGGCAAAATAGCTGCAATCTGGCCCAGTGTGGAGGAGATGTTCTTTTGTGGCAAATCACACGACCTCATGCTGCCTCATTGAGCTCTCTGGGCTTTTAGACGCATCCTACTGAGCTTTTCACGATCTGTGGTCCGGTCACAGCGAACAGAGTCAAACCGGAGGATGATGTTCATATTCTCTGCAGCTCCGTCAAGAAGTTTGTTAACTTTCCGAACCTTTTGTCTCACTTCAGTATGTCTCGGCGGTGAAAGAAGTAGAGATCAGAAACCTGCTTTGCCTTTTCATTTCTTTAGGCATCTTTCCATATTTATAGAATATGAGCTCTTTTTTTTTTTTTTTTTTGAAGGCAGTTTCTCTGCAGCGTATGAAAAATGTACAAGCTCCAGCTGTGTACTACGGCTGGTTGTTGTGTCAAATGTGGAGCTGCCCACGGTCCTATCAGCCCTCTCATTGGAGCCACTGACAGCTTCCAACAAACTGCTGCCTCCATCCACTTCAGGGTATTTAAGATAAGGCCCGAGAGGAGATGGAGGCAGCGAACAGGGGGGATGGAGACCATTTTCTTTTGTTATCAACCGCCACTGCATGGGATTTCCCCCGAGGCCCTGCAGTGCAAATACACCTTACTGAGTGAATGAGCCTCCTGCTCAACCTGCAGGGTGGCGGCGCTTTGTGTCCTGGGACTTCAAACCAAAACCTGCCTGGACGTCCTATCAGCTCCCCAGAGAGCTTAATGCAATCAACACACACCTTTTGATTTACAGCGTCACGTTCAAAACGGAGGATTTCCATTTGTTTTCACACCTTCAGACATCACTGTTGCTTCAAAATCAACCATATTTGTAGGTAATTCTATTGTTTTAACACATACATTTCTAAATAAAAAGCCATTAAAACACATGAGGGGCATCAGCCGATATGGTAAATATTAGTAGTTGAGCAAGGCTGATAGCTGGTATTTGGAAGCAATATACATTAAAGGTTTTTTATTAACAGCATGTGATAGCAGGGAACCTGTCATTCATAACCCATTAATATAGATTAATATTACTGAATTTATACATATGCACCTTCAATATTACATATTAGCAGTGTGATAGCAGGAACCTGTCATTTATAGGCGGTGTTCTTTGTTTTTAAGGATTTCTGTAACTGGATATGTACAATAGAAATAGGAGTGGTGACATTTCAGCATCACATATCACTATTCTATTCCTGTTTACTCATCGATCAGTTGATTGGGGTCTGTAAAGTTAATCATTCTCTATTCTATCATTTATTGCCCACACATTTGTGGATGTTTGTGCTTCTTGTTCAGTTTTTGCAGGTTGTGTCTCTGCACAGAGCCGTGTCTGTCAGTTAGAGCAGACTGTTAACGTTAATCTCCCTTTAGAATAATACGATACTCCAGCTAGTGTTAGGCGGAGGCTAAGAGACACCGCTAGCCTCTTAGCAATAGCTGCAGCCCAGCACTGTTGGTAGAATAACTTCAGTCGTGGAACGCTATTAATGTTTGTGGAAAACGGTGGGTTTTTTTTATTTACAATGTCATCTGTGTGTAAACAATAGTTGTGATTGGCTGTTACTTCTGACATGTAACAGCCAATCAGACAGCGATGTGGGCGGAACTTTGCTGAGACTAGAGTGACTGTAAAGAGAGAGAGCTGCTGAATAATAGTTAAGGGAGCACAATTAATTAAATTTTCTGATAGTGAGCCAATAAAAAAAGAATATATGTGGAAATATATATGGAAAATTGATGCAACTTTATGATGATGTAATTTTATTAGATGCTTAATTTCCCTTATGGAACAATATTTTTTTTGTGCCCCAGCTCCCAAAATATTCCTGTTTTTAACTACTTCTACTACGTCTAAAGTAAAATAACATAAAAATTAAAAATATGAAATATACAATATTTGTATGTAAAACTGCATGTAAAAACTTCACTTGACATGATCTAAAATTAACTGTAGATTGTAGCATTTAGAAACAAATTATTAGCTGTACAACAGTATTTTGACTTTCTTTTAAACAATTTTTTTTTACATTTATTTAAAATGATGTAGTAATAATAATGTGGTTTTGCAATATGAAATCAGATTATTTGTTTTATAACGTTTTTCAACGATATTCTTAAAAATAATTTTATTATTTTTACACGTATAAATATCCTTCTTAAAACATAAAAAGCCAGAAAATACACATTATGAAATTTGAACTGGAAGCTACTTTTGAAAATTTCATTTTTTAATTGCTACCAGACTATAACTATTTTTAAATCATTTTTTAAACATTAATTTTACATTTACAAACTTATACAGTAAAACACAACTAATCAACTAATTATGGCAATATTCTGCAGTATAAACCCACTTATTTGTATTGAAACATTTTTCAACCATGGAAAATTGCTGTTTAATTATGAGATAGTTGTTTTCTGTTATTTTACAGTGGGTTTCAATGCACCAGTTACCAGATTACTACTGTTGTTTTTACAGCATACAAAGAACAATGCAAAGTTTGTGCGATATTTATGGTGCAAAGGTCAACATGTGCAAAAAAATGTAGTAAAACATCTATAACATCTAAAGCTACCGTTGATTCCATTTCCTCTATATTTGTAAAAATAAACAATCAAAGAATAGCAACTTTTTTTTTTAACAATACAATTGTTTTACCATCAGATCAGCTCCTCAGAGAGCTCTAATACAATTAACTGCTTTTTATTTCCAGTTCTGCAGAGTCATATTCAGAACGGAGGATTTCCCCCTTCAGACCTCATCGTCGCTTTAAAATCAAATCACCCTGTAATCCCCAGTTATGTTCAGGTTTATGTACTGATGAGTTTAATGGCACCGCATTGTTTCCAAATTGGATCAGAGATTTTCAGTCCTTCGCTGTGCTCCCAGAAGTCCTTGGTAATATTGGAGAGGCAGGCTACAGTTAACACCTCGTCAGCAGTAAAGGATTTCTTCTAATCTATTTGATCTCATTAGGATGCGTTCGAGGCCTCTAACAGCTGTCAGTCCGCAACGCTTATTTACAGCAGGTGGGAGGCACATTTGGGTGAAGGGGTCAGTGTTTCTCTGTGGGGCAGAAATACGAGGATTTCACTGGTGTCAAATGTGTTATTTAATGTTTAACAAGGAGTGTCATAAGTCCTTAGAAGCCGATGTTGCGTCCCTTCTTCTTGGTTGAATTGTTCTCGAAGTATTTATTGCAGCGTGGTGTGGTGCATATCAGATGCAACTGCAAAACCTGACCTTTCCAGCAATACTAGCTGCCTGTGACAAAAAATCTTTAATTTTCATCCAATCATAGGAGCAAGCTGCATCCATCTCCAAACCTTTTACTCCTAACTCCTCGTTAATATAGGTATGAACATGTCAATGATACGTTTAAAGTCTTCTTCATGAAAGAGCTGCATTTATCCTTTCTAAATATGTGCACATAACAAAGTAATGATGTCATGAATGTCATGCAGATCAAACTAATGCAAACTAATATCTTTACTATTCCTCCATTGTCACCCTCTTGTTTTCCTTTGAGTAACTAACAAAGTCCAAATTATTCCTGAACATTTTGCATTTCAAAATAAACAGCAGAATCCACTCTTTCTGATGGGACTAGTTGTTTTTTGTTGCATTAAAGAGCAATATGGTATTGAGGCAGCAAATATCTGCATAGTATGTTATTTCCAGTTTGTATGAAAGAAAAAGCACAAAAATAAATGGATTCACTTCCCTTTGCAATGATTTAAAACCCCCTACAAGTAGGCAAATGTACGTGAACAATTCTGGGTATAAAACAATGTTTTATATTTCCATATTTTTCCCATTTTCTAAGAAAAAAACAAGTTTTGGAATACTGTATTGTTCAAAAACTTTACAAAAATTATGAAAATAGCACCTAATATCTGGAAAAAATGAACTGGAGTTTTTTGCAGTTTTAAATTTGCACTGTATTTTTACAGTCACACATTATAACAAAAAGAAATGTAAAAATTCCCTAAAAAACAAAACAAACAAAATGTAAAATTTCGAATATACAAGATTTTTATGTAAAATTGCATGTAAAAACTGTTGACTTTCACTTGATGTGTTCTAAAATTATGCAGTTTACTGCAGTTTGAAGCAAATTCGTTTCAAATTAATTTGTTTTTAACAGCAAACTGAGTTTTTTTTTTTACCTTTTGTATTCATTTAAAATGATATAGTGAAACCTAAGTAATCATGGCATTTTTTTTGCAACTTTAAGCTCGATTATTATGTATATTATGTTATTACATAATTCAACCGTATTTGTAGATAATTACATTGTTTTAACACATGTAAATATCCGTCATTCAAAATTTACGTAGCCAAAACAAATGCACATTATGTCAAATTATAAAACGATGGGACTCATTTAAAACCATTAAAGGCTGTGAAAGTTTGTTTATAAAGTAATGATATTTTTTGAAGTAGCTGTCGGCCTCATTGACTCTGAAACCTGCATTTACACCTCGTTTTGTTTGTTCTGTGCAAATGACCTTTGACGCTAATTTCCAGGTCCCTATTTCTCTAAATGTAAAAAAGTCTTGATTTCATTTATGAGCAACAACAATAGTACACAGTATTTTCATTATGTTTGGGGTAAAAAGAATATGTCACTCCATTAAGAATGTGAATAAAGATGTCAAAATGAAAACCCAAACCCCTTCCCAGGGTTTCCTTAAGTTCGCTCTGCTGCAGAAGATCCTCAATAATCCATTTCAAAAGCTTCCTCCTCATAGTTAATGATGAGGAACCTCAAAAGGCTCCTCGAGGCTCTTCTGCCTCTAAGAATGCAAGAACCGGAGTTTCCAAGCACAAAGTTATGTTTCTTTAAAACCGCTTTTGGTAACAAACCAGAACTCCTGCTGTTCTTGAGATGCTCTGATCCAGTTTTCTGCCATCAGAGTTTGTTAAAGTCTCTCAGATTCTCACACTTTTCCTGCTTTAACACATCAGCTTGAAGAGCTCACATTTTACCTGCTGCCTCATACATCCACCTGCAGAGTTTATCCATGTTAGTTACATCACCGGTCGTGTTGTCGCCGCTCCCAAGCTTGTTTGCCAAATTTTGCAAGCATCATATACAGCACCTTTTAAAAACAATGTTTACAAAGTGCTTTACAGACAGGACAAAAAGAATGAAGGGTAAAACCATAAGCACAGGGCAAAAAAATTATAATAATAGTGATAGTAAATAAAAAAAAACTAATAAATAAATATGAGGTAAAAGAGAATAAACAAATTAACTAATAAAATCAAAAAACAGATGAAAATATAGATTATACATGAATATTATGACTTATGAATACCTTATTTGGCACCAACTGAGCAGTTCTGCAAAAGCAAGAAGGATTTACAGTTTGTCATCTGTTTAATCACAGCAGCCATCAATCAGCTCCACTGTCACTATTGTGTTTTAATGCACATTAAAGATTTGTTCTTATTTTCTGTTATTAATATAATAAATCAGCCGTGCAGTGCAGCCTTGGAGGAAGCCTCGGTGCATTCTCGCTGTAATAAAACCTGTGCATTCCGTATAGATGTGCAGCTTTATTACTGCCCCGGTGGAAACGGTGTGTGTGAAGTATCTTCAGGACGGTATTCTAATAAAAGTCCGTCAGGTAAGTTGCAGAGGCAGCACAGAATGACTTTGGCGCCTGGCAGAAGTCCCGATCCCCCGGCGGGACGGGACGCAATTTACATAACTAACATCTTGATTTGCTGTAAAGTGAAATTAGGGCCCGCGCTATGTTCAATTAACTCGGCGGATCTCCTTGTAATTAAAACTCGGCGGTCCCCCACTGTTCAATAACTCTGTGCCAGGAGAGAGGAGGGGAGGAAAAGGTAGATAGAGAGCAGGAGGAGCGAGAGGAAAAAAACGTGGAAAGATAAACTGCTGCTTCATCATGTTTTCATCAGATATGACCTTGGCAGTCATAATGGTGACAGAGGATATCGCTGGAGAAGAGCCACAGGATCCATAAGTTGAAAGTTAATGTGAGAATCCTCAGCCTGGTGGCCTCTTTATGGGGCCTTTGCCAGCTGTTGGTGGAGATCTGAGGCCCAGTTTCTGCCTCTAATCACATGTTTTCCCTCATATTGATCACATAGAGGACGATAATGTCCCGCTCTATAACTCTGACTACAGGACTTCTGCTGTTAGGTTAACTATGGACTGTCCTGTCTCAAGTCCCCTGATCTTTGTTAATTGCTATAATTCCAGTATTTAAGAGGATGGATGTTTTTCTGTGGTGTAATCCTGTCACTTTCAAACAAATGGAAAAGGAAAATAATAACAAATATCTGTAAAATACAGGGTTTTTATTGTTTTTTAATTGAATGATAATGAATTTGTAAGAATTCACATTTTTGATGAGGACATCATTTGTAGTTTTGATCTGTTTTTGTAATTTCACATAAAGTGGAAACTCCAATTTTGACCTTTTTTTTTTTTTTTTTTTACAATCAACATGTAAATTAATACTTTTTAATGTGATTTTACGAGTTATCGTCTGTTTTGCAGAAGGTTCTGTATAATATCAGTTCACAAAATATTCACAATTTCCCATTTGTTGTTAATATAAATATTTTTTAATGGCAAATATCAGCTATGGTGATATTTTAGCAGATTTAAATACAGTATCAGTACAGTAATATATGGTCACACATTGTGAAAGAACAAATTATTTGTAGAAACGCTGAATTTGGATGTGAACATTATGTACGAGGAAACAAAAACAGGGAAACTCTGTAAAGTGCCATATAAAAATAATAGTTACCTTCTTTCAGTCTTAATATGCACAATTTATCTTTCAAATAACAGCAAATACTTGTGAAAATTGTGATTTTTTTTGCTTTTGAAAATTTTTTCCAGTTATTGTGTGTAGTGTTGAAAGTTAATGTGAGAATCTTCGTCCTCTTTATGGGGCTTTTGCCAGCTGCTGTTAGAGATCTGAGGCCCAGTTTCTGCCTCTAATCACATGTTTCTCCTCATAGAGGACGATAACGTCCTGCTCTATGACTTTGACTACAGGTTAACTATGTACTGTTCCAGCCCTTTGTTAATTGATGTAATTCCACCATAGGAGGATGAAAGTGTTTTTAGTTATTTTTTATCCCTGTGGAAGGATTACACCAAAACCAAGCGACTTTATCCCTCAATAATCACCTCTTTGATTCCCTGTTTGTGATCTTTGGGGAGTCATGACGGGAGCAGTGCTGCAGTGCAGGCGGCGATTCGGCACAGACAGTCGGAAACACTCGTGTCATTATGATATGCCGCTGTTCTAAAACTGCAGTTTAGCTCCTGAGCTTTGCTTTTATGCAGGCCATTAATCTTTATTATGCATTTACCTGAAAATTGCAAAGTGACAGAAAGGCAGCATCTGTAGTCTCTCCTCTGCCCATACAATGCATCTAAAGTGGCTGTTTTATGGGATCAGTTAGAGAATTTTAACTAAGCCATAATCCCTAAATTGATAAAATTGTCTCCAAATGTACTGCAATGTTTAATTCATGAGCAACAATATGCAGGTAATAAATCTGAATATAAGAGAAAGGGCTCGCAATTTCTGCAACATGACGCCACCAAACTTTTAAAGATCTTTTTGGCTCTTTGTGATTATTTTCATGTTTCTTGGGCATAAAAATGTCTGACTTCGATTAAATGCAGCATATTGCATTACTGGGAGCTTACATTTTTCAGTCCAAATGATCAAAAGAAAACCTTTAAGTTCATGAACTTCTCAGGATGATTTTAGCTGATTAGCATGGAGCTAAAGAGCAGCTTGTTAATTTTGTGCATCTTCTGCTTATACCTGCAATTTCTGGTCCAAGCGATCAGCTAATATTGGGCAGCTCTTAATAAAATGAGCTGCATATATTACACATATATTAGCAGCTTCGACGTTTCTCTGCTTCCATGTGAGAGTTTATATTCTATTTTTATAAAAAGCAAACACGCAGCTGCCTGGTCATGCACTTTGGGAACTGGTGAACATTTTTCACGTTAAGGTCCATCTGCTAACTGTAAAGAGCCGCATACAGCTGATTCTGCATGTGTTCGCGCACATAATTAGATAAATGATCTCTGCGTCTGAATGTGTTTAAAATACAAGACCAGCGTCCGTCCACCCGGGACTGTCGGCGGAGAGCGAGGCTTTCTGTGCTCGGGGATATCATACATTTGCTGACATTAATGGTGGGTGGCGGCGGTGGGGAGCAGCAGACAAGATACTGGCTAATGGCCGCACTGAGACACCCCTCTTTGAAGGAGGGTTTTTAATCAGAAGAAAAGTTAATCCTCAATCAATGAAAATGTAAAGCAGTGGCTTTCTGTTGTATTTGTGCTGATAGCAGCTTAAAGGATCACTACTGAGGGGCTCAGACCACATTTGCAAGTGCCTGGCACGACTCCGAGTCATGCCTCGCCTCACCGGGGAGCAGGCTTCCTTCTTCATGTTTTGGATGACACTGAAATGTTGGGAGGTGCATCTGTTGATGCATTTCCCCCCGAACACTCCCTCATAAAGAGCATTCCCCCAGTACAATAAATGGAAACACCCAGTGTGGCTAGAAAATGACTTTTTGTTTTTAATTTGGATCCTGGAGCACATCTTCTTTCATAAAAATTGACATTGGTTGACACAGTTGTTTGTTTGTTTTTCAGCAAATATTAATAAATCAAAACCTGCAAGATTTGAATAGGTTGCACTCAAAATATAGCATGTTTGTCCAGTCCTTGTAATGATCAAGACAAGAGCTTAAATGTGAGTGTAATGAGCTAGTTGGGTTAATATTGACCTCTTTGGGTTTCCATACACATTGACAACAAATCAGCTTTGTGCTATTTAGCTAATATTAGCATGCTAAGATGCTGAACTAATGATAATTCTGAATTTTATCATGCTAGCATTATCATTATTAGCATCTTAGAATTATTATTACTAGCATCTTATTGGAGCACATTTTCTGTGTCCTCACTGCTCAGTAGTTAGCCACAAATATTAGCATCAGATACATAATGCATAAATATAATTTTAAAGCTTTTCCTTTCTATTCTTTTTAATGTCTTAAGATCGCGTCTGTGAACATTGTTGTAGCTGTATTTTGTTTTATTTATTAAGGGCTAATATTGACCACTTTGGGGTTCAACATTGACTTCAACTCAGCTTTTATGCTACTTAGCTAATATTAGCATACTACGATGCTAAACCAACGATGGTTAATATACTTGCTAATTTTACCATTAGCATTATCATTATAGCATCTTAGCATTATCATTATTAACATTATAGCATTATCATCATTAGCATGTTAGTGTCCCACATTCTCCCAGGCTGCAAACTCCAGACTCTGGTCCTTTGTAGTTTTATTTTACTTATACATTTTTTATTGTAATAACGCATTTCCCACCAGATGCTCCCCTGTAAAGACTGTTGCTACAATAAATGAACACACCCGGAAGGTTAGAAAATATCCTTTTGTTCTGAATTTGGATAGCAGATTTTCCGCATTGGAGTTAGCCATGAATATTAGTATTGGATTGGATTGGATAACACAATCTTTTTGTTTTTCTTGACATTAAATCTAATAAAAAGAATCTGCAAATCTGCATAAGCCTTGCTAGCAGGCCTGTAAACCAGAGTCTGGTCTCAAGTCGTTTTGTTCCAGAGACTGAACTGGAATATACACCCTAAATTATATTTATGATGTATTATTTTAAAAGAAACATGATAACATTGTAAACAATTGCTAATTCTTTTTGAAAAATACCTGATTTTTGGTATAAAATTGACATTTTTTGTCAAATCCACTTTTTTTCCCCTCCTGATGCTCCCTCATAAAGGCTATTTCCCTGATACAGTAAGTGGAAACGCCCGACGTGGTTAGAAAATGTGTTTTTGTTCTAAATTTGCATCCTGAGGCACATTTTCTATGACCTCACTGTTCAGGAGTTAGCCATGAATATTAGCATCGAATACATAATGAATGTCGTTTCAGAGCTTCTTGTATCGCTTTGCTCTCTTTTCTTTTTAATGTCTTAAGATCAGGGGTGTGAACGTTGTTGTAGCCGTGTTTTGTTTTGCTGACACTATCAATTCTGCAAAGTCATGAAAATGCACTGCGGCTTGTTATGGTAATACTTTGTCAGCTGGCGTGTCAGGCTCTGATAAGGGAAGTCGGGACATTATTCACCCTTTGCATCTTTACGGCTCTCACTAAGCAGCTCCTCTTAAAGGTCCCACAGAAAGGCTGCATCAAAGGATTCAGCCGCTGGAATAAAAGGCCACATTGAAGTTCCGTTTGTGCATGATGCAATTCTCAGCGTGCATTAATGATTTAATGCAGCTTAAACTCAGATATGCTTGTGAGATGTGTTCAAAGTACATTTTAACCCTTCTTTCGCTGCTTATTATAGGAGTGGAAGCAAATGCATTCATAGGAAAGACTCTACAGCTTTGCTAAGTCGCCCTGAAACAACAGTCTGTCCTCACCTACAAGATGGCAGAGCGTCTTATTGATGCTGCATCACCGGATTCATTTGTATCATGTGAAAGCTGCTCATTCTGTCCACTATAAATCACATCCGGCGCACCTCGGAGAAAGGCTCACAGCTAATACAGATTCTCTCCACCTTGACACCGTCGTAATCAGATTTGCCACCTGTTTGTCTTGCTGCGGGGACATTTTTCACCTCAGAGACACCTAATTATGCATCATCTGATGCTATTTTTGTGATAAAATTATGAGATTGTTGGAAAGGCTTCCAGGCTTTGCATTAGATTTGAATGTGGGGACCATGTGTGCTTGTTTATCACTTTCTTTTGTGCTCAGAGTGTAATTCCCTTCATTTGGATGGAATTGACAGTGATGTTATTGTGTTAAGACACTCCTGAAGTGGCATCTTTCCAGAAAGTTAGCGACGGAAAAGTCCCTCTTGGCTTTCAGCCTGTATTTGTCTGTATGTTTGTTCTGTGGATTCCAGGAGTGGTCAGTTAAACCTCCGCTGTGATGTTGGTGCTGAAAAGACTGTGGAGAACACAAAACTTTTCATGTAGCGCCACCATTAGGTCAGATGTGCTGCAAAACGGATAATATTCCGAAGTATGGAATCCTAAAGACAGTTATTTATGTTTAGTACTGAGCACATTTTTATTTTTTTTAACCAGTTTCTCAGTCACTCAGTTTCCCACCATCAGGTCTGTACTGCAGGCATTTCATCGTGAGATGCATGTAAAGCAACCATTTCAAAACACAGTTCTTTTATTATTAATAATTATAATAATAATAATAATAATAACTTTATATAGCACTTTCAAATCAAAGTTCAAATTAAATGACACCTCCAGTCACAGGTGATTCCTCCAATTATCAGATGTATTAATACTGGAGTGACTGACATAGACTCCAAATAATAAACAGCTGCAAGCACAACAGTGTAGAATTTAGTCATTTTTTGTTGATCTAACCTTTGATTTCCAAGTATTTTTACTGTTGCCGCTAACAGTCTCTCTCATGAAACAAAACTGTAAAAGCTTCACAGGTCAATTTTTCAGATGTTGCTTCATGTTCAAAATGTGTCTGCGAGTTCATGCCAGCAATGAAAAACAGAAAAGAAAGCTTCAAATTGTTTTGGAAAAGCGGCCGTCAGTGCCAGAGCTCGGTGCAAATTGAAGCAGAGTGAACGCGTCTGAACGTAGACAGATGAGATATCAAATTGGCAGGCAGGAGTGTGATAATCAGAGAATTGGAGAGGGAAAATTGCATCAGAATGGAATCATAAGCCTGGCCAGAAGTGAGGATTTGCTGATCCCTGACCTTCTGCTTCAGAGCTGAGGATTTAAAGTAATGAGATCTATGCAGTGAAACAACTCCGCTATCACACTGCCAGTCTTTAGCATAGCGTCTGCCGCTACACAAAGCTCGGCCAATGGATTTAACACATATTTAGAAATGTGCAGTGGCAGCAGCAAAACACAGGAAGGGTTAAGGAGGAGGAAAATGAATCACATTTTATTGCAATAAACAGATTTTGCATGAAGTTATAATGTGGTGAGGAGCTTCTGTGGTGTTGAAAACATAGATTTTTTGTGTGTGAATTTGAATGAAACTCTATACGTCTGTCTATTTTTTTTTTTTTTTTTAGCTCTTTCTGTATTTTATCATGTTGTTTCACGTCGGTTTAAACAGCTGCATGGTTGAAATTGCTATGCAGTGCAGCCGCCACAATCAGCAGGTCATGTTGGTTGTGATAAATTATCCATGTGAAGGTTTCCATGAAGGTAAAGCACCTCATTCCTCCTCTTTCTCTCTCTTTTTTGTGGACTGTGTGGCAATAGATACTCAGCGGTCCAGCATCGGCTCTTTATCCTTCAGTCGTCCGGTAATTGCCTCTTACATGTTGTTTTGGTTGGGATGATCCCGAGTTAAAAGCGGCTGAAAATCCTCTCATTAATTTGTCCTTTATCGCTGCCATGATTAGATCATGTTTTGAGAAAGTTAAACAGCTTGAGATGTTGAATTACAAATTTTCCACGGTCTGGAGAAACCTTTTCAGTGACATCGTTTAATTCAGTTAATTAGCCTCCATAATTAACCTAATTGGACTAATATGGCTCATTATCCTCCCTTCACAGATTGTTTGTGGCGAGGCGGTGCATGTTTTCGACCCCGTTGCTAATTTATATTTATATATATTTCTATAAACTGCTGTCTGCGGTCACAAACAAATTTTAACCAACTGGGGAAAAATGAAAGTAGAAATATGTAAGATAATTATGTAGGTCACCCTCATTTATTCAATTTTCTGTGACATATTGAATACACTCTTAGAAGATGAGGCGCCTCAAGGAACCATTTTGTGTTTATGGTTCCATTTTGAACTCATTGTTAGTATGTTGTTAAACCCACAAATGGAAAAAAACACAACTTTGTCGATGCTCCTAAATAAAATGGAGAGACTTTGTTTTTATATTCAGGGAAATCAGGCTTAGAAGAACCTCAAGGTGAATTATATTTTATATAAAAATAATGCTAATAATATTAATTGTAATAATAATAAGAATAAGAATAAGAAGAAGAAGAAGAAGAAGAAGAAGAAGAAGAAGAAGAAGAAGAAGAAGAAGAAGAAGAAGAAGAAGAAGAAGAAGAAGAAGAAGAAGAAGAAGAAGAAGAAGAAGAAGAAGAAGAAGAAGAAGAAGATTAAGGATTTTGTTAAGCCTAAAAAAAGATAATATCGTAGATGCTTGTAAATAAAATATGCCCAAAAATACAAAACCAGTCTGCAAATAATGCTTAAGTATCTTCAGTATTGTCCAAAAGAGCTTAATAATTTAATGCCAATAAGACTGTAACCTGAGTATTACATAATTCCTGTCTTTTAGTTGTTACTGATGAGAAAAAAGTTCACAAAAAGCAAAGTTTTCCAAATAAAATTAATAAATGCAAAAAGTATAAATACAGTTTTACAAAAAATCCTTATTAGAATTTCCATGACAAACCTTAAGATGGTAAATGTTCTTTCAGGAAACCCTAAGAAGCAAGCAAGGCTCTTTGAATATCTCCAGAGCTCCTAATTTTATCTCCTGTCTAATTTTTTGTTGAAACAATTGTTTGTCATTAACTCTTAGCACTGATGCCAATGTAAATAAAGTCTCTCCATTTTATTGCGGAACATCTGCGATAATGTTGAAAATTTTTCTTATGTTTGGAGGTGATAAAACAACAACAATAACGAAACCAAAAAAAGCACAAATGGTGTTTCTTTGGCAGAGGAGTTCTGAACTCGAAAGGTTCTTCAAGGTTCTTGTACTTCTAAGAGTAGGGGCAGAGTGGTTGTTAAGTTAAATGTGTTCGTCTGCATGATTTATTAATCATTTATCTGACTGAGGGGTGTATAAGTTAGAATCTAAAGCGCCCATCACAGCTCTGAAATAAAATAATTGCAGCTTTTTCTCTCAGTTCCGCCTTTCTGTCAGTTCCATCTCAGATCTTTATTATCTTCTAAACCAGATACTATAAATACTCAATTCGGCATTATTTGGTAGCTGATTTCTTTATGAAGTCAATGTGACAGAAACAAATCTGTAGTCGTGAAAAGGCGAGGGAATCACAGAGACACTGCAGGTTGTACTGTTCCTGTAATATGATCATTCATCCTGTGACAATATCCTTTGGGTGACGTATATAACAATTAAAGGTGCATTCAGGTATTTGAGAAAAACATGTACAGAAAAAGACTACAGAAATACATTCTCAAAAACAGTAAAACAGTAGGACACTGGAAAACTTACTAAAAATGTAGAAGGTCACATTTATGGATAAAGCATCCTGTAACCCTGTCCTTTAAGAGGTAACATGAGTGTCTATGTTAGAATAATAACAAATCACCTGATGCCAGCAATATGTTTCAAATAAAAAGGCTTCATATGATCTAAAATGCAGAATTTAAACTATTGATGCTTTTTTTTCTGCAAATACTTCAATCTTAAAAGTGCATTTATAACATTTTTGAGACTTGAAATGTAAATATAGCTTTATATGTTCACAAGAAAACTCCCCATAGCAACTTTAAAGCAGCATCCAAGCTGTTGTTTAATGTTCTGTAGGAGCTTGTTATAAAGCTCTGGTAGGACATTGTCTGAAATGTAGTGTTAGCGGGTAGGGTTTACTGTGGCTTCACAAGCTCAAAAATATGGAAATAACCTATATTCTCCACGTAACAACATGTATTGTAGATCAGATGTAGTACCTGGTTCTTCCACCAGATGGAGCCTCTTACGATTAATTACTGTAGAGACCAGAGGTGGCATCACTCAGTCTACAGGCAGTTCATGTTGGCAAACAGAGAGCATTGTTGGAGTTTTGCAAGCAATGGGCACCATGACAAAAACTTCTGTGCTGCCTAATGACCTTCAACTATGTGTTGAAGTGTCTTCTGCTGCCCAAAGCAGGAATCTGTGAATAAAAACGGCAACATCAGCACAGACAAATGTCTACAGTGCCAAATTTGTGTTATAAATTCATCAACTTAGATAAGTAAAAAAAAAAAAAAAAAAATAACAACAAAAAAAAAATACAAAAGATGTGTACTCACGCATATGAATATATATGTTGAGATGTGTGATTTGTCTGTTTATTTTATATATGTTTTTCTTTTTTTTTCTGATTATGTTTTATATTATGAATGGAATGAAGTGGAACTAGGAAATATATGGATATGGTGGAATGATGACTATCAATGCTGACTATAATTATGTGAATATAACTAACATTACCGAATTATAATGTAAGGAATAATTGTATCCTCAATTACCGGGGAGTGGACTCGATAAGTTCTTTGAACTTTTATTTCGCTCTCTCTTTGAGAAACAATGTATTGATTTTATATGCTTATGTTTAACTCAATATGTTAACTCAATAAAGGTGTTAAAAAAAAAACAAAACTGATTGATTTGCTATGAATTACTAACAAAGAAATTTATATTTAAAAAATTGTATCTGTAGTGTCATGCCACAGATTGTGCCCTTCCATTATGAAAGCAGACATAAAGAATCGAGCTTAGGTTCATGCTGTTTCTGATCTTTGACATCAAATTGCGACATTCCTAGGAATTTATTTTACCTGGAATTTGTAAAAACAACAACAAAAAAATGATCAATGTTAAATATTGGTTCTGATAACATACTGTTTATAGCATACTATAAATAATGCACTTTACTGCCACTTTTGCACTACTGGTTGTATGCTAAATAACATTTCATCATCTTAGTTCTTGTGCAATGACAATAAAGTTGAATCTAATCTAATGTAATTATCAGCCAGACAGATAATCATTTAAGACCGATTTGTCCACTGCGAGCAACACTCCAACATGCAATGCAATCATTTGATCCAGCTTTAACATAAAAAGTGTAGGTGCAGCTTTACAGAGCAGGAATCTCAGTGAAAGTGCAGCAGAGCGTCTCCTCTGAGGGAGTAAAGGTCGCCATGTTGAAGTAAGATTTAACTAAACGTTGCCCACATGACCCAGAGCGACAGCAGGAAGACCGAGCATTACGAGACACATGGATATCTGGAGGCCTCTCATTTGGCTCCATCATATGTGGCCACCACAGAGACCAGAGTCATCAGTGTGATGGGCTGCTCGCTCCAGTTAGCCTTCGCCTCCAGCTCCACAGAGCGCCATCTAATTCCCACCATCAGTACAAAGGATGGGCCTCTGCTGCCACTGAAACCCTGCTTACAGGAAGAGGGTGGAAAAGAAACCTGCCCTAACAACAACAGGGAGAGGTGCTACCTTTAAATGAAATTGGACGGAGGCGCTACACACTGGGAAGATTGAGTCTAGATTGCAGAGCTGAGTGTGGACGTGGTCAGACGAGCACAAAGACGAGAAAAACTACAGACTCCCACCACCTACACTTCTCTATCTCCCCCTGAGCTACTGCTCCCTATAAACTGTTCAAACCTCAGACCAGATGAGTTCAGTCTGCTGCAACCACGAAAACACAAGTCTCAACTAAATTACAAAAACAGCATTGTTAAACAAGCCTCCTTTACCTACACATTTTCCTCACTCTTGAAATGCAAAGTGCTTCCTATCATGTCCGGATTAATTGTTACTTTGAGAGCTGTTTTTGCACAGAACCATCTGCTGCCCATCCATTTTTTTGTACCGCTGAGAGGCTTCGGCTGTGTTTGTGTGAGCATCAAAGTGCTCTAAACACTAATCCAGTAACTCTTTGCTTTCTTCTGTTTTTGCAAATGTAGACACAGCTTGCTTTCAGGGCTATTGCTGAAATAAAAGCTGGTTGCATCTATTGATAACCTATCATTCATGTAGATTTTCCACACTTTTTCTAGAGATTTCCTGCTTGCTTATGCATATTTTGAATTTTTTGTCAGATTTTTCTCTGAAATAGTGATACAGCTCCGAAGGCACAGTGAAAATATAAGAGCTGTCACTCAAAATAACCTCAAAATTTGTTTCTGGAAGTTACAGTACTGAAAAAAACATGAGTGTTCTCCTGTTTTTAGCAAATCTGAGTCACCACTGTTTGCTCTCAGGTACTCACAGTTAGAGGAGAGAATTGACAGCACAGGCCAGTTAATAATATCATCAATCATCAGAGTTCCTGCTCTGCACGCCTGCATAGCAATGATAATAGTAATAACAACAGTAATGATACAATCCAACAAATACCATGCAATCTGAAAACTGTCTGCCTCTCTGGAAGGCATCGATCAATGAAATTTGTTTTGGTCTCATTGAGGCTCCTGAATCTGTTTTTTCTGCTACTTTCATCTGATTAACCCTTTATATGTTTAATCAGAACTGTGTTTATAAATAACTTCTCCAATATATGGTGGAAATCTGAGCTGCTTTCTTGCGACATCGTTTGAAAACAGTTTTAGCAAAGCAGTAACCAGTGGCAAGCTGCAAAATGAAGCCAACTCGAAGCTGAAGTACCTCAAATGTCCACTTGAGGCTGTCTCCTAAAGCCAGTCAGTCCCCATAGACCCCCATGTTAAAATGTCGGTCTCTATAGCTAATTTCACCATTTGTGAACTAACCATCCATGCTAATAGGCTGTAGTGAGTCACTGATACTTATGGGTGTCTAGTTTGTTTCGTATTTATTGCTTTCAAAGGCTAACCAGGTAATAGAATTATAATCTGTCTAAACTGCAAATGAAACTTTAGTTTAGGGATGCAATGGATCTGAAAACTGACATCCAAACACTGTCACTGCTTTTAGCATGTAAACCCACACCTGCTTTGCATCTTGTTCCTGAAACTTTAGATTGAGATTTAGGGAAGATAGAACAATGTTTACAGCATGTAAGCAGAATTACCTATAAACTACCAAACTGGATGTAAGGAAAGTTGGTGGAGAATTGAAGCATCTTTACTTGAATTTTGGTATAGATCCAGATAACTTTTCCTTAAAATTACAATACAGGACCCTGACCTTAATTAAGGACTTGGCTTTGCTGGTGCCCTTCCAGTTATTTTATAAACTAACTGTGGCAATAAAACTGCATTTCAACTATGATAGTTAAACTCTGCAGTGCACATTTGTGCCAGACTGTGGGTGGTGAACTTCCGTCCATTGCACCACCACTTTTGATGCCAATATTAAGTCTTTCATTGTGTTTTTGTTTCTAACATTCGTCGTGTGGATTTCAGAGTTGTTATCTCTATAAGTTGGATTCGAAAAAGATGTACAGCTGCATCAGTCTTCACACTCTGCCCATGTTTGTTGGCATCTCTTAAGGTCTGGCACGGTTACGTTGATGAACCAATCCTTAACCCTGCCAGGCAGCAGCCAATTAGCACAACACCAGATCTGTTTGAAACTCCGAGATGTTGGCAACTCGGTCTGGAAGCGAGCAGCAGGATTTAGGGTAGACTGGTTGGCCAGCAGTCTTATGCTTTGAAGCAAAAGTCCTCTTCTCTGACATTTTTGTGGAGGTCATGATCTGAATTCACACCTATTCCAAACTCATACATTTGGGTAAACATTTTAAGTTGTAAACAGTATTTTATTGGGTTAAGTTGTCATTTTAATGTTTGGAAATGCATCAACTGAATATTGAGTGTAATTTAAACTCAAATTCCTGTGTTCATTGAAAGCTAAATTCAAGTGGAGGTAACTTGATGAAATCGGCTTAATAACTGTTCAGTTTTTTTCACCTTCTGGTGAAAAATTTCAAGTAAATAAGTACATTTCCTATTACACATGGGACAACTTAGTTTTTTGGATTAATCAACCAATTGGCACCACTTAATTAAATGCATGCTCACAAGATAAACATCCCGATTTAATGATTTTAACATTATTTTAACGGGTTGGTTTGACCTGATAATGTTGGTAATTGCATCAACTTAATATTGTCTGTAATTTAAACTTAAATTTTTGCATTAACTTTGTATTAAGTGTAATTTCACTCAAATATCTGTGTTAGTTGGTTTTAAAGCAAAATTCAAATTGAGGTAGCTTCAGAAATCAGAAACTTCAGAAAAGATCAGAATTTCACGTCCCCATTGGAGAAACTTTATTTTAAAATTCATCAACTTAATAACTTCTGTTCATAACTGTTTTAATTAATTACATACCACTCTTATTGATGAACCAATCCTTCAAACTGCCAAGCAGCAGCCAATTAGCACAACACCAGATCTGTTTGAATCTCTGAGATGTTGGCAACTCGGTCTGGAAGCGAGCAGCAGGATTTACGGTTGGCTGGTTGTCCAGGAATCATATGCTTGGAAGGGAACGTGCTCTTCTCTGACACACGTGTGGAGGTCATGATCTACATTTGCGTATCTGTGTACCTTGTCAGATTTTTCTTTAAGAGCCGAGGACGTTCCTCTTTATTGTCGTCTGCAAATGAATTCCAAAAGTGGTGTCTTTTCACGCATGAGTAGCAATTACCTCCTCCAGCGCCGAGCCGATTTTTAATTACAGAAAGTAAATATGCAGCCGGTGAAATTGATCAGGCAAATTACATGTAAGTGCTGATAAGGCAAATATGGTGGGAGGAGGAAAAGAATTGTAACGAGGCGGCTCTTTGCTCCTTCAGGCGCTCCTACGTCCTCTGCTAATCACAATATCTCCTGGATACACAACAGTAATTACATTTCACTGAACACACTGGAGCCCGAGTACAATAAAGCCCCGTCCATTCATGATTTGAAAATGTCATTTGTTCAGCAGAAATGTGCAGATTTAGCAGAGGATTGTCAAAAACCCACGTATCAATCTGCTCGTTGCTGTCTGACAAATTAGTCGGTGACCTTTTCACAGATTCACTTTGTGGTTTTGATTGTAGTCGGGATAAAAAATGGGACTTAATGGTTTGGATTGACATTATAATGTCGCATCAACTCAGTATTGAGTTGGAATTTAAACTCAAATTTCTGCTTTGGTTCATTTAAAACTAAATTAAAGTTGAAATAACTTATAAAAATTGTCTTGATAACGTCACCTTGAGGTGGACATTTTAAATAATTCAGTACATAACACTTAACATTTCCCTCTACATAATGTGGAAATACTAGTTGGAATAATTTAGTTTCCACTGGTGTTCAATCAGTTGGAACCACTTAATTAAATGCATGGCTGCCAGATAAACATCCTGTTGTATCCGACATTGAGATGACAGTACAAGGTCACTTCTCAATGTTTTATCATTGGACTCGGTCAATAGATCATTATTGATAAAAACTTAATGCTACTTATACACCTGTCAGGTGGTAATTCCTCCCCCCGAGGACCCTTCTCTCTGCTGGATTTAGCTGACCACAGAGAATCCTGCTGCTGCCGCTGCTTCCATCTACTCAGAGGTGAGTCGAGTCTTTTGTTTCGAGGCTATAGGAAGCTGCAGTGAGCAATAAATACACTTGCAGATAAAACAGTGGAAAGTTATGGTTTACCAATAACTCTGCTCTTTATTGCTCTCCGTGGAGGCGCTGCTGCTGTATTTAGAGTTTCTGCCATAGACTTCCCCCCTCAGTCAGCCCCCGTATTAATTTATGCATTAACTTGGAAAAGGTCCAGTGTGAAATTTCCAATGGCATGCAGAGCTCGAGTGATACCACAGTAAGTAATTGGATGGTGTTAGGAATACCATTAAAGCCTATAAAATGCCTGGCAGAAGCAGGTCAACAATCCGTCACCTCACATCTCAACACATTTCATTTCCTTAGAGCTGATTTTTAATAGGAATTTGCTTTTGTTTGAATCCAGCCCATTGTTAGCTTACACTAACTGAATACACAGTGTTGTTTGTACATGTTGATACCACTTATATTATTAAATGCACGGCTGCAAGATAATAATAATTTTTAAAAAAATCAAGTTTGCAGATGCTGCGAACATTATTTCGGTGGATTGAGCTGACATAATCATGTACATAATTGCATCAACATACTATTATGTGTAATTTATACTCAAATTTCTGCATTAGGTGCTGATTTAAAATGAATTTTAAGTTGAGGTAACTTAATGAAATTGGCTTGACTTCAAATTTTTTTTCACTTTGAGGTCAGGATTACAATCTTAACAATCTTACGTTCTTATACCTTTTTGCTTTTCTGCTTTCCAACTTTTCAGCCACTGCATTTATTATCATATTATCATAACTTGACTTAACTCACGCTACATTTAGTTTAACCATTAAAGCTGCGAACATTGTCTTAATGAGTTGAGCTGATTTAATGTTTGTAATTGCATCAACTTGATACTGTGTGTAATTTAATCCCACTTTTTTGCATTAAGTGATTTAAAACTAAATTTAACTTCATATAACATCATGAAATAAGTGACCAAGTGACCACTACATCAGCTGCCTGCTGATGATCACATGATTATGACCCTACAACAAATCCATCGGGACTTATCTGTCAGAAATCATCCAAGGAACAAATGATTATACTGTGGGCTGTTTCTGAGTCCCGCTACATATTTAGGTCAAGATGTACCAAACCCCAGCCAGACAATGGTGAAGCTCCTGATGTTTCACAAAGCCTTTATTTACGTTCAGCTCTCAGCCTTATTTTGAACACAAATTCACCTTCACTCCTTTCTTCAGGAAACACCGTAAGAGCTTGTTCCCACTCCAGCTCGGTGCTTCTAAGTTTAGACACATCCTTTGCGTTAGACGGCAGTTTCCTTCCATCTTTACGTGAATTTTTGGACTTTTCAACAGCATCTTCGTCATGTCACGAAACCGCTTCTTAGATAAACATTTCCTGTGCCACCGGAAGGGTGTCAAAATAAAAGCTCGTAACATTTTAATGTTACAGGTTTTTATATGCCTTCAAAATAAAAGCATGGAGGGAACAGTTATTTTAACACTAGCTAAACAAAGACTTGCAAAAAGTGATGAACTGATCAACACCCTTCATAAGAGTAATTTACACACGATTCAGTATCCGTACACAATATACACATGCATAACAGATGCCTGTGCTCAATGCAAGGTCATTCATATCATCTGCTGGAAATGATACATCAACTGAGCAGCCTTGGTGGAGTACTGCGCTCTCTGAGTGCTTTTCTAGTTTTAGGTTGTTCCAACTAGCATCATGTTTTTATTGTAATAATGACATATGGGACTCCTTTGCTGCTGTGTTATGCGTTCATCACATTAGTTACATCTTCGCATGTTTTCCTCACTCCTCTGCTACATCACAGTGATAGAATAATAACCCAACAACAGAGCTGTATGTACCCACAGTCTCTAGTCTTCTATTTGACATGAAATCTGTGCAAGCGATGACTTTTGTCTTCCAAACCACATCCACTGTTTGCATGCAGCCTGTTGTGCATACAAACACACTTTGAATGCAAGGGATTCTAATTTTGTGATTCAGATGTTGAAAGGTGACAGCAGAATGCAATAACAGTCCTAATGTTTGAAGGATTTTAACTTTAAATGCCACAGTGGGAGCTGAAGCCCAGTGTTCCATAGAAAACGTATAATCTGCACGCTGCAGGAAGCCCATCATCAGCTGTATTGAGCTGGTTTTAAGGCCTCTGGTCATTTCCAGCAGATAAACATTGATCATGTTTACTCATGTCCTCCACATTAACCTGCAGCTAATGACACCTTTTCAGATCAATCGCTCCGACTGCACCATCCGGAAATAGATTCAGGAGGCGCTGAGCGACTGCAGCTGATACTTAAAGAGAGAAACGGCGCCGTTGCTCTCGTTCTCCTGCTTTCCTTTCACTTTCAGAGCTGCCAAACTTGCTCATTTGTCCTTGGATTTATTCCTGTAATAGCAAAGCCAGCAGGCCTTCTGCCTCGGCTGTACATGCAGGCTGCAGCCAAGGCCTTGAATGACTGCCTGTGTGGGTCGGGTTGAATTCTTGGTCAGGACCGGAACCGTGAGGAGATGGATCAAATGGCAGCAGCAGCTCGGCCCGAGTGAAGGATGGCATTCTGGTTTTGACCTTCATGATTAAACGCTGTATCCACAAACAAACAAACAAGAAAGTGATAATCTGGCAGCAAGCTTTCAAAGAAAAGCCCATTAAAACGTTCAAAAACTGTGAAAATAACCTCAAATATCTGTAAAATAATCATATTTTTAGCACACTGAGGTACAGGAAAGCAGTTTGATTTCATTGTCACACGTTGTAAAAGAACAAATTACTGTTTGTAAAAATATGGATTTTTTGATGACATTATTTATAGTTTGGCCTGTCTTTTTTAGTAAAATTAAAACTTTATTTGTGTGGTTTTCCTATATATGTGTAATTTGACAGAACAGGGAGAATCTGTAAAAAAAAAAAAAAAAAAAAACAGACAAAATTGTTTACCCCTTCTCCATCCTTAATAAACATATTCTTTTCAAATAATGCCAAATACCTGTAAAATAGTATATTTTTTGCAGATTTAAATACTATTACATGTTGAATATTTTTGCGATTTTACTGGTTAATGTCTGTAATTTACTCAACACAAAAAGTCTGGAAAAAAAAATGTCAAAAATCTGGTTTATAAAAATACAATTTTTCCAACTTAAGACATTATTTACAGCTCTTGTTTCAGTGTATATATATATATATACATTTACCAGTGATTATGTGTAATTTAACAAAACAAGGAAAATCCATAAAATATATCACCAATTCTTAATATATACAGTTTTTCTTTCAATGACTGCAAGTTGCTGTAAAACAATTCTATTTTTAGCTAATATAAATATAGTAAAACTAAATAGTTAAATGTTATAGTCAGACAAACAGATTTTTTGATGTGAACATCATTTACAGTTTTTACCCTTTTTTTGATAACATGTAAATTAATACTTTTGATTTTACCAGTTATTATCTGTTGTCTGGGCTACATATAGAGACTAACAATCACACTCAGATTCACACCTACGGACAATTTAGAGCCACCAATTAACCTGAGCATATTTTTGGACTGTGGGAGGAAACCAGACTACCTGGAGAAAACCCACTCATGCACAGGGAGAACATGCAAACTCCTTGCAGAACAGCGTGAACTGGGCATCTCCTAGCTGCAAGGTGAAAGCGCTAACCACCAAGCTACTGTGCACCTACGTCAAAGTCATCTTCAGATTTCTTTTTGACTTCCTGATTGGACGCTGCTAGTAATTGTGGGCAGCGATACGACTCTTAACGTACAGAACACGGAGAACTCAACAGCTTTGGGCTCCCAGAGGACGACGCTTCATCATCTCATTACCGCGGCGACGAGACAAGGTCACGACCGGCCTGATTACAATTTACATCCCTGTTTGGCGCCTTAACAGACGTGTCAACTTTCTTCTCTGTAAGAAGCTTCATCGGCATCTAACTCCGCTTCAAGCACTGTCAGTCCCTCTTAACGCAGACAGAAGTGAGTTAAATGTATAATGCTGGCTGAGTCATTTGCATGGTGCTTTGATAATCCAGGAGAAGAACAACAGAAGAGGGTCAGTTCCGCGTTGTTGTCTGTGCTAATTAAACGGCAGCCAGCGAAGGTGAGCCACTCTGAAGTGGTTCTGTTTTTCCATCACAGCCTTATCTAATCACCTTTAATCAAATGCAAATGATGAGAATAGGGAATCTTTAATTCGGAATAATGTGAACAAAGGGAGGAAACATAAGAGCTTGTTAGTTACCACCAATGGTTTGCTCTCCAGGCGGGTCCTAAGGGGGCTTCTTTTAATCCAGCATCGCCGTGGGCAACAGCTACCAGCCCTGAAGCATCCAAACTGGATGAAATTAAGCAAAATCAATGAGGCCTAATTCCCTTTGACAAAGTTGACAAATTCTTTTTTTCTTCCTGGGTTATCACAGCGTCTTGTCCGGGGATAATGTTATTGTGAATTCCTTTATAGGCGTATTAAACAATTATCCAACCAGTGGTGCTTCTGACAGCAGCAATTTGAATAATTA
This sequence comes from Amphiprion clarkii, assembly GCA_027123335.1. Taxonomy (NCBI): domain Eukaryota; kingdom Metazoa; phylum Chordata; class Actinopteri; family Pomacentridae; genus Amphiprion; species Amphiprion clarkii. The sequence continues at coordinate 4,476,745 of CM049568.1, forward strand.
ATCTACGTCTGCAGTGGGAATCCTTTTAGTTTCATTCATCCCAGTCCATCTACTGTTCATAAAAATATATACACATATATACACATAGAGAGTGGCATGTCATTTTAATTCAATTTAATATTATAATTTAGTTAATACTTATGTTTTCTTAATAGATATTTTCTGTAATTTAACTAGAGGGAAAATTTGTACTAAATAGTTTTTAAAAATTGCCATTTTTCTGTCCCTAATCTGAACAGTGTTTTTTCAAGTAACTACACGCATCCGTAAAATAATCCTTGAAATTTTTAAGCAGATTTAAATTCAGTAAAACTGTGTTATTTTATGATTACACATTGTGAAAGAACAAATTACTATTTGTAAATGTGTTTTTATTTTTTTTACAGTTAACATGTCAATGAATGCTGTTTTCTGTGTTTCTTTACTAGATATTATGTATAATTTGCCAAAACAGGGACTATCTGTAAAAATACCAGACATAAATATTACTTAACATTTTTCAGTCCAATATTACACATTTGTTCCCCAAATAATGACAAATACCCGTAAAATAACCTAATTTTTTTGGTGATTTAAATACAGTAAATTAAATGTAATTGTTTGTCAAACAGTGCGGAAGAACAAATCACATGGACATTATTTACAGTTTTAGCTATTTTTCAGTTATTCAGTTATTTTACTAAGTATTATCTGTAAAATACTGATATTTTTCATGGGATTTTCCATGGATTCGGAGAGACGGCTGCATTTCCTCTCTTTTCGTCGCATTGAAACTCCTGATTCTACTTTAAAACGTCGCTTGGGGATGAATTCATCTATCTCTGGAGCTTCGCCTGCAGCAGATCTCACAAAACTTTGCACAAGTTGATGTTCTCGGCTGAATCTGCGCTTTATTTATTTATTACTGCTGATGAAAACCTTCCCAGTGAATCAGCAGAATTGATACATGTGATCAAAATTCATGTATTCAGTGTGTCATTTTGTTCAGATGACCAGGAAAGGAGGATGTTGTTTTTCTCGCTCGCTGGATAACCCAGTTTTTCAAGTTAAATAAGGTTGTTGTTGGGCTTTTCATTCAGCACAGCGAGGACATTATGCACTCTGAGTGATGCTGCGTTTGTTATCAGCGGGACGAGTGTCCATAAATTTCTTTTCAATAATTGTGTCAGTTGTTATCTCCCCCTTATGACAAAGTGCTAAACAGTGATTTATAGTCTGAATATACATTCTGTTCAGGGCCGTGACTTCTTTAACACTTTGAAAGTTTTTAACAGGCAAGTTCTATGAGAGGCCATGAGACTGTTTTTCATTCTAATAAGTGCAAAAATGCATATCTAATATGTATTTCCGCACTTGTATTTCCACTTTTAACGTGCTATAATTTAAAACTATAAAAAAAATACGTGTTGGTAAGATGAAAATGAGTTGGTTCTTGCGGACTGGTGTGGGGAAAAATAGCTGTAAAGACTTTCACAAACACCTAGATGATGTTTTGCAACATAAAGTCCTGCGCCTCTATGGAAACAGACCAAGAATAGGGAAGGAAAGAAAACAAATGTTTTCTGTTTGGTAGGACACAATTATAATACCAGAAATCTTTTCAAAAATCTAAAGTTGAATTTCTTCGATTATTTTTACAAAAAATGAAAGACGCGGCATCAACATGTACAACATTTTTCCAAGTGTCTACAAGATAATAACACTGGAAAAAGTGCAGCTCTGTGTACTATAGATATTTAACTATTTCCCCAAACTGCTAACTTTTAACTCTACTCTGCACATCAGCTGTAGGAAGATGTTTCACTGTGCTGAATGTGTCTTCCAACAACTTGCTCCTCTGTATGTTGTTTGTGAGCAATGCTGCATTTATTTTACTGATCCAGTCTGTTTTATTTTCTTCTCAATCTCTCTGGTCCTCTCCTCTCTTCTCTGTGGAAACACTGCCTGCAGTTCACTTGAAAACTCTCAGAATTTTGGGTTCTTTCTGTTCTTGCAGTTTTTTACAGTGAGAATTGGTGCAATTTTGTAAGAGATAACATGCCTTTCAGATCTATTGGAGAGGTTTTAGAGGGTTAAAGTAATTCTGTAATGATATTAAATGTTTAATAAGCCATTTTGATCTCGGAAATTAAAATGGAAGTATACATAGGCTGTGTTCGAATAAAGTACCATACAAATACTCGACTGGAGCAATGAGTTCAGACGTGTGGACATTAACCTGCACAGAAAGCGGGCACTGTTAACGTTAGCCACATTTAGCAAACCATCATGGCTTTGTTTACCTGCAGATGCTGCAATTCTGCTCGGTTTGACAAGATAACGCTCAAAACAGCAGCTGCTGCGCAAGATCTGCTTCCACTTAGCGCTGAAAATTAATGGAATAAAATGAGTCTGAAGGCACAGTGCAAAAAAAATCCATCATATCCATACTGGAGCACAACCAGTGTTTTCTTACTGGTAGATCTGTCGAGTTGTTGCAATTTAAATTTCCACTCAATCCGCAGAGTAATCAGCTGTTAGGGACAATGTGAGTGAGGAGCCACAGTGGTCTGAGGAGGGACAAACCATCAACTATCTGCAGGGTTTTGGGGGATAAACTGATCCACAGCAGCTCCTGTAAGAATCTGCTGTTGCTGCCAGATACTGCAGGGCACCTTCAGAGGTCTCGTGGAGTCCATGTCGAAGCCGTTCAGCTGGCAGAACATTGCACCAGGCAACGCTAGGCAGAAGGTTTTGGCTCATTGCTGGGAATACAATATGTATGTATGAAAGAGAAAGTACATGTACAAGCAGAATAAATGGAGCCAATAGCCTCCGGTGCTGTAAACTCTCTGCACAGGATCAAAAAGTAGAGCAAGCTAATCAGATCATTACTAGGAATTATGCTGGACTGCTATCTTTCATGGTCTCAGCATATTGACAATATCATTAAGAAAATGGGGGAAGGCACAGCTGTTGCCAGAAAATGTTCTCTTTTTTTTGTTGCACCGGTTAAGAAAAATGTTGTCATTTGGACTGCTATTCTGCTGCAAATACGAATGAATTTAAGTCACCAGGTTAGATTTATATCACTTGTCATTACTGAAATGTCCAAAAGAAAGTCCTGGCTGCCTGTAGAAGTTAAACCTCTCTGTGATTTAGTCTTATTTGTAAAGAAATGATCAGGTTCTCATACTTGGATCGACAGCAGCATCCAGATCAAACACATAATTATCCTACAGAAGAAAGAAGAAAAAGGACATTAATGCTGTCAGATATGCAGCCAGAAAAATAATAATTTCCCCTTTTCAATCCAAGTAAAGTCTTCATAGGATCACAGACTTGTTCATATAGTCAATGACTAGTGTTTGTGTTTATTCAGTGCACTCTGAGCTGCTGCTAGGTCCAATGCAGCCAGCAGGACTTCTTTTAATACCGTCAATGGATAGAAAAGCTACATTTTTTCACAGCTATGTAACTGATGCCACAACTTTAAAACCACCTGCAACCTCTCGATTTGTTGAGGGCTGGACTCCACAGACCTCTGACGGTGTTTTGTGCTATCAGGAACCAAGAGGTACTGGAAGTTGCTTTAATTTGGAGGCTGAGGCGACACCTCGAGCTCTTGGTCGTGTTCCTCAAACCGTTCCTGAACAATGTGTACAGTGCAGCAGGGAGAATTATTTTTGCTGAAAGAGGCCATCAGGTAATACAGCTGCTATGAAGAAGCAGATGTGGTTTTCAGGAATACAGTTTTCCACTGCGGTTTCATTGTGGCCTGAAACTTTGTGTATGTTCCATCTGCAAGAACCACCCCTGTAGAGCCTCTTTCAGGAGCACAAAAAAGTAATTGTTCTCAACCCTGAGCAGTCAAACTTGCAGAGGACAGCAAGCACTATTGTTCTACCCTCATCAGCTAACATAACAAATCTCCATTGTTCAGTTTCCTACATGCTTTTTGAGTTGATGTTGTCGAAGCCGTTGAATCCACTGCTGTAGTACAAACAGAAGAGCTGAAAGGGCCAACTGTGGGACCGTTTCATGCAAATGTTCACGCTATCTCACACCTGCCCCGAGTTCCTGCGGTAAAAAGCTACTTAATATTTAAGTAGGTGCCAAAGTAACATCCATATGAATGCAGGACTCAAGGTTTCCCAGCAGAACATCATCCAGAGCATCACACTGCCTCCACTAGTTCAACTTCTTCCATCTTGCTGCATCTCTTCTCCAGATAAACAATGCATCTGGTTATTGATGTCATAGAAACCAATACGTCAGACCAGACCACCTTCTTCCATTCATCCATGGTCCAGTTCTTTCAGTGGTGGACAGCAGTCAGCCTGGATACTGACTGTCTGTGATGTTTTGGATGTTCTGTCTTCTTTCTATTAGCAGCTTGAAGGTTTCCAGTCGTTTGTGCTGCAGCAGCTCTTCTGAGACGACATGCATGCGGTCCTTTGGTGTCCATGTTTCTGTCTCTGTTCCATCACTTCTCCTTTCTTGGATACTTCTAGTAACTACTTCAGAACTCCTGCTCTTCTGGAGATGCTCTTCTACCATCACAGTTTGTTAAAATCTCCCAGATCCTCACGCTGCACATTTTTCCTGCTTCCAACATCAACTTCATGAACCGACTGTTCACCTGCTGCCTCATACATCCACCTGCTGACCGGAGCCAATAACAACATCAGCGTTATTCACTTCAAGCTGTCAGTGACTTAAATGTTGTTGCTGATGACTGAAAGTTAAACGTACAGAGTTCATGTATTTGCTGCTTTGGGAGAAGCCGTGTGAGTGCAGTAATTATGTATGTAAAGAGCGATGCAAATGTGAACCTACTGCCCTTTTTATGTGTAAAAAGGAAAGTAAACATATAACTATTTGTGCAACATGCATTTACACAGAGTGGAATGTTAAGTGTGTGAGAAGCTCTGGTTGAATTATGCATGATAAAAATAGACCCCTTTCACATGGAGTGTTGCATGTATATATTCACGCATCTCCATCCACATGTTTGCACAACAGCTTTCCTTCTGTGCAGAATTCATAGGAAAATGCAACAGAGCTCTTGAGTAGAAATTCAGAGGAAAGCTTGAAGCTCTATCATGCTGTCACATCTCAAATAAATAAAAAAGAACTAATACTTTTAAAGCTTATTACCAGTAAGCATCCTGTTAATGTCTCCTTAAGCCTTTCATGTCTTGAGATGCATTTGCAGCTCCACACTTGAAAGATCGGTTGCCTAATTGCAATAATTTCTACACACAGAATCCTTCCGACGTGCTTTGGAGGGAAAAATCTACAAGTTGTAAAGCGGGTTAGCAACCAACTGGGAGCAGCAAATGGCTCCTTATCAAGAAAAACACTTGCGGTGAATCTTAAGCCTGCATTAAAAAAAAAACAACAACAACAAAAGAAAAACCAAAGGTGACAGGTCTGTGTGGATCAAAGAGGCGACACGTGAAACTGCAGGTAGTCACAAAGGCTGAAGACGTCTTCAGTATTCCAGCAGCATCTGTGCAAACATCACACAACCCAAAATAATCTGGAATTGGAAATAGAAAAACGTCTATGTTTTCTGCTTATCTCAAGGAAAAAGAGAAGGCAGAGATAATGATTTGACATACATTTTCGTCGTAATTGCTACAGGAAGAAATGAAGCTAAATGAGGCCACAGCAGATGATTGTTTACTAATAAGCAGCACAGATTTTAAGATTAGCATGCAGCGGTTTATATATAAAACCTCTGCGGGATGTGCACCTTGACAGTCCTTGATCAATCTCGATCCCGATGAAGACATTATTTTTAGTTATGTGACAAGCAGCTGAACACCCTGTTTCTCAGCCATGTTTCATTTTTATATTAGCGATAGGCACAAGTGGTGCATTTTCCAAAGGAAGATGTGACAGGCTAATCCACAGAGAGCAGCGTTTCCTGGCTCACTGATCCCTCATGAGCCTGACAGTTTGAGGTATCTCCAAATGTCGGCAGGTAAAACTTGTTTACATCATTATACGTGTGCGTTGCGCTGTTTGTCTCCGAGTCTTCATTACAGAATTAATTCACAGATTAAAAAGAAGCTGCGAAACAGTTTCATTTCATGCATCAAACTCTGTTTTTGTTCTTCTACTGCGCCCGGATCATTTTCTTTTTCAGTTTTTTTTTCTTTCCCCAGTAATGAAATAGTGCAGAAAGATCTGTCCCCTGGAGGAATCTGGTCTCACGTGATTACAAAAAAAAAAAAAATGAGATGTGAGAAAAACAAATAGTTGATAATGCCCTGCAGGACATGAACCCAGTACATCTCCCTGTTTTGGGAGCTGCAGAATCTGTGCTAATACTCCGCATTTCATATTTGTTTATTCTGCCTTCTTGTGCCCCAGGAAATGGTAATTGTTGTTTGTATATGCATGTTTGGGAATTTTGATCCACGATGATATTTTCTCTCCTCCATCCAAGGACAATTACCAAACAGTATAGGAGATAACAGTGTTTGCTAGCAGCAAAGGCATACTTTTGATTAAAAAGAAATAATGGGGAGATATTTTAAACACCTAAAGCTTTGCACAGACACAGTTGTTACTGATCCTCACCTCGAGCTCAGGCTTCCCTTTGCATGACTAATATCACTGCACTTTCTCTTTATACATTTCGAGGCTTCTTAAACAACCTCCAGAGACAAATTCACGCTTTTTCTTTGAACTGCGCTCTTTATCCTTCAAAACCGTGTCCACCGTAGAAGCTCCTCCACTGATCAGAACTGTGAGTTTTCAGCAAAGTATTAATGAGATTTTGATGGTATGATTATGGTCCAAAATAGAAAAAAAAAACAAGGATGATATTAAATAAGTAGATAATACTTGATGTCTTTGAGTTGTTTCAAACATTACTTTGAGTTCTGAAATGGGAATACTCAGGCAGTTACTGCTTCTCTTATGGTGTATAAAATTAACAGGGATCAAAAAATTCAGAGAATGTGCCCATAAAAATCAACATTAGGATTTAAATTTGACCGGTGTCACAGTCGAAGTAGTCTCCTTGTGCAACAATGCTCTGCTCCCAGTGCTCCTGCAACACTTGTAGCGCTCCCTAGAAGCCCTGTTATGTAAGCAGGTCAAGATGAGCTGATGAGCGCTGAATCTCCTAATCTGTGTCAAAACAACAAGCTGTCAAACTTAAATTTCATTTTGGGGAAGTGAAAGACGTTATAGGGAGGCAAATCTAACGAGTTGGGGAGGTGTAGAGCAACAGTTGTGTTACTGTGGTTAAAAAAAAAGATGTGTTTAATCAGTGAAGTACCATTGTGCTAAATTTCAGGTTATTTGCACCAATTCTTGTTGAGCTCCATGGTGAAAACGCAAACATGCACCAGTGGTCATCAAAAACATCTGTTCCACAGGTCCTGTTCTAGGTTTGGTTACAAAATTGAAGTTAACACAAGAGTTTGTCTCTTTAAGTAATTAAAACTTCTAATGAAATTATCTTCAGGCAACCTTCTACATTGATTTATTGGAATTAACTTTTCCTCTACAATCAAAGATATTTTTAATTACTGCTCTTACAAAATTGTTCAGGCAGTTTAAGATGCGGGAGGATACTTAATATCCTGAACTCAAGGTGAAGAAAACTTAATAATTTCATTATGTTTACTCAACATAAAATTACTTTTAAAAGAACTAATTAAAAAAAGGAAATCTGAGTTTAAATTAAACACAGCATTAGGTTGCATTTTTATGTTATGTTTATGATTAAACAATATAAATGAAGAAATTATGATAATTATGAGCTATTTATGGCCCTTTTAATAGACATTTCTCTTTTGATTCCTTTACATTTGATTTTAAAGCTGACGTTATCATTGGTTTTGGCCATTTTGAGGCAGAACAAAGTTGCAGTGGAGCACCTTTTAGCTAACAAATGTTCTCTGAATCAGTGGATCTTTAGCTGCCAAATGTCCCGCTGTGTTTTCTAGCTAGGTGCTAACTTTGCTGTTTTTTGCTTAGCAGATGGCGTCAACGTTTCTGATATATTTCTGAAAACCACCGCCTGAGTCGGATTTGCAGATCAGAAAATAAAGAAAATAAAAGCCCTAAAAGGTGCTCAAAGACATTGTCAGTTGAGCTGCTAGACGTATTAACACAATCATAGGAATATATTTATTTACAGACTGAATTATTTACAGACAAAATGTATAATTTAGACTGTAAATGAGTTCAAATAACTATTTGGTTCATGAAAACAACAAGAGTCGATGATTATTAGAAGAAAAGTGTTTGGGTTTTTGAATCTCGCATAGATTGGACGAGTTTTTCTGTTTCTCATAGTGTCTGTAAAAGTGGATTTTTTTTATTATTTTTTTTTATCATGTAAGACTGTCTTTTAAGTGTTTCTCCCATTTTATGCCCAGTATTCTGAGATACTGTTTAAAGAAAACAAAACAGTGATTAGTGCAGCTTTAGCACCCTGTTTGCATCATCTGTGCTGCTCCTTCAAAACAATTCTATTTACCTTTAAGATGCACAAAATAATGTCACTCTGAGGTATAAGAGGTGGTTTTTAATGATGATGCTCAATCAACAACACGGTGAAGCAACCAGCGACACAAGCTTCGGCTGTCATCACTGTGTTATTCCAAAATGTGCAGAAAGTTCTGGGTTGTAGCTTTAACTTTTTATTAAGCAGCTTGGCACCGAGATAACAATGTTCTCCCTGTTTGTTTGTCTTGTTATCTTGACTCGGGTGAGCAGGGATGACTGGTGATCCCGAAGCCACTGTTCCAAGTTGGATGTCTTTTGACACTGTGACAGCAGCTGTTTCATCAGCGGACATCATTCCAGTCATATATACATCCTCAACACCACCTCGCAGAAACACACGCTATCTTTTGCTGGTGTTTTTAAAGCGTCTTGATCGTAGAACCGGACCAGCAGCTTCACTTCGTCTCTTTCTGTTGCCTTCACGCTCCTCTGCACATCTTTAAATTATCTAAAGTGAATGTCTGTCCGTCCAGGGGCAGTTTTCTGCTGGTCCTGATGGAGGGGATCCTGGCTATCGTCGCAGTATTTACAGAAGGAGAAGCCCACAGGCCTAATTGGCGTGGTCAGTGATGGAGCATATGCACTTTCCGGTGGGAGCCCATCTGACAGGGCCACTCGCTGATCGCTGCCCACATAGGCTCCATATGTGGCAGACAGAAGGGCCCGAACGCACACTGAACTTCAGCTAATGAAGCCAAGTCACTGGACTTCCACCTTTTAGAGGACTTGATCCAGAGTGTGGAGCCAGAGTCACTGCGTCTGAACACACAAATGCAAGATAAGATATGATAAAACAGAGCCAGAAATTGTTTAAAAAAAAAAAAAAAAAAAAAGATGCGCATGTGAAATATCGCATGGTAGATATTGCGCACAAAAGAAAAGGATGCACAGTTTTTAATCCCCCTGCTGTTTTAGCTGTCAAATATGCAGACGCAAACATGTACACAAGCAGAACAAGTCACTCACCTTCACCTTCTGCACATGCAAACCGGAAAATGGTGACGAGAGAAAGGAATAAGGAGTGAAATAGAGAAGCTGTGTGGTGTCTCCAGCTGTGCAGCTAAATGGCCTTGGCTGGTCAACACACAGCATGCAACGGTCCAGTTTGGACATTAGTATATATTCTCCTCATATTCTCCTCTAAAACTGCTCAGCTACTTCCTGAACTGCTCTTAACCCTCCTGTTGTCTTCATTTACAGGCACCAAAAAATATTGTTTCCTTGTCTGAAAAAAAATCCAAAACTTCAGCAAAAAAATTCCTGAAATTTCTGAAAATTTGCAAAACCTTCAGGAAGAAAATTAAAAGTTTCCCTTAAAAATTTTATTTAAAAAAAAAAAAAAAGCCCCAAATTTGGAAAGACAATTCTTTAATTCTTTAAATAGTAAAAAATCTTCCCAAAAAATATCTAAAATGATTACATATATATCAGTAAAACTTATAATATTTTCTTTAATCAACCAAAATCCAGCAAATTTCGCTGGATTTTGGTTGATTTTTTTGTGAATGTTCTCAAAGAAAATTTTTTTTGACATTTGTTTTTTTCCACCAAAAAATGTTCAAAAATTTCCCCCACAATGTTGAAAATGTGGACATCAGAAGCTATTTTTTCCACATTTTCAAACTTTAAAACGGGTTAATTTGACCCACAGGACGACACAAGGGTTAATCAATACCTTTTTTTTAACTAGTTGTTGTCTGAGTGGTCACTTTCAAATAAAGTATTATTGATAAAATATCATTATTTTAAGCTGAGATTTTCCAAAACTAGACCATCCTAAAGTTCACTCTTTGTGTTTCTTGTATCCTTTTGAACATAGCATTCCCTTTCAAACTTGCCGGGTAAATTATCTGAATGTGCAAAATAACTAATAACAAAAAGCTTTAAAAAAACTAAAGGGAAATTTAAAGCACAATATTACCAAAAAACCAAAACAAAACTATGCATAACACTGATATATTTAAGTAGATCAAAATAATACATTAGTACATGTGCTTAGTTACCACTAATCACAACAGTAAAATCAAGTCTGATAATGAATAAAGTGGATTTAATCAGCTGTTGTACATTATAACCCACAGACCTGCAGAATAAAACCCCAACAGGACCAACTTAGATTAAATATCTTTTAGAATCAGGCCGACTGAGCTGCAAATTCTTCTCAAAAAAGCTCAGCTATTTCCTGAACCACTTTAAATCAGTGGCTTTTTTTCACCAGTCATTGTCCTGGCGGTTCTTTTCCTGCCAGCCGCGGGTCGGTCGGGCGTTTCGGGGGCTGCAGATGTTGTCGCATATTTAATAAGCCTTGATCACAGGAGCTCCAACCTCGCGATGTAATTCCGCTACCCGAGGTGCATCTGTTCTGCTTGTACTCGCAGGAACCCCATGCTGGTGGAAACTGTTTCACAAAGTCACACAAGTCATTCAGGGGCTCGGCAGTAGCGGCAGCTGAAAGTGTCAATGACAGTCTGGAAACTTCCTAAAGGTATAAACTGTGCAGATTTAAATAGTTCATTTGACTCGGTGGATTCGCACATGCAGTCGATTCCCCCACAGCAAAGATAGTACGTTGCAAGAACAAACATTTCTCCATTGGTTGCACCTCACCTGGCTGCAGGTTACCCACAATGCACAGGGGGTCGCCAGATAATTTGAGGATTTATCAAAATGAAACATAAGCTCATAAGCAAGATTTAAAAACACCGTATTAAAGTGAAACCGCAGAACGTTTTTTGAGTTTTTATCCATTTCAAATACACCTCCAGTCACAAAGTAAATAGATTGTGAGTTTCCGCGCCCGCTTTAGTTCTCCTGCGCTCCGAGCGAAATGTGATGTTTCTGCCTCTGTTTTTCCCTCCAGACTTTGGCTGACCCACTTTCCCTCATCGCGAGCACCTTCAGGGTGTTAACGAAATGAGGAATATTTACAGTGAGGGTGTTCAGAATCAATCTGATATGATTAAGTAATGACTTTGAAACAATTATGAGGAATCGCAGCAAGAAATTGCACTGTGTGGTTTTGTGCACGGATGAAAAATTATTTTAAAAAACCTTGTTGCAGCTTTGAGATGCTCTATGTGTGACGTGGGCGAACGTCTCTGGTGTTAAAATGAATTGAGTTTCATTCCAGCCAATATACGTCTCCATTTCACAGCACAAACACCTCATCTTGCACAAAACGAAACTTTCACAAAAGACTAATTTCTGTGTTGGTTTGTATAGTAATGGTTTGAAAATTACTATGAAAAGCAGCAAGAGCATCTTCTGCTCCAATCATCTAACGCTCCATTCAGTAAGCACGGACATATTTGGTGTTTTTGGAGTAATGAAGTGCTCATTTTTGCAAAAAAAGCATTGATTTTCTTCCATTTCTTCAATTGTGTACAGGTTGTTGTACTGAAAAATATATATTTTTATTTTTAGTGTGAACAAACATGTTCCATTTTCACTGACTTCAAAGACCCCCTGTGATGTTTCTGCATCACCTCCAGGTTTTCTAACACTCTTATAAGAAACTTTGTGCAGTTTTCTTCATTCAGGCTTACAGTCAACCTAAAGCCATTTAAAGCTGCTATTTGAAGCATTTAAGCTCCCTTAAAAGACCGCTTTCTTCGAGTTGTTCCGGGATCTGATTTGATTGCGCAAAGTGGCTCAGATTGCATGGAGTTTCTGGAGAACCTCAGAAAAAATGTGGAGTTTGATGCTGTATGTTCTAAAGTTGCAAAGGACTTGAACATCCACCCAGACCTGCATTGGTTCTTCAGCAATTTTCAACACATATGAAAATGTACCAAACAAGTAAACTCAGTGTATGTCTGTAGCACATTTAAGCACAACATCGGACGCCAGTAAAACAAATTAATGCTAATTATTTAAATAAGTCAATTAATCTTCTGAACACCATGGTGGGTGTTTTTTGCTCCTGTCTCATTTTTCTTCTCTGTGGGCTCATTTTTGACTGTATTTAAATCCTTGGACCTCTGTAAAAACAGCACAGCCAAGAAGAAGGAGAGAGAACTCAGAAATGTCTTCTGTGCAGAATGACACAGTTATAGTTCAATAAATAAGAAAACAGAAGGTGAATTTCATGGGTTATTCAGGTTGCAAAAAATTTCATAAAATAACATAATAATGCACACAGGTGTTATCAATACTGGGAAAATAATTGTGTGTATGCTAAAGATATTTCACTACTTACATTTTTAAATTTCTTTTCATATTTGTCTTCTCTCTGTTTTGACAAACACTGCCTGCAGTTCAGCCAAAAACTTTCAGAATTTTTGTCATGTGACTGTTGGCCGCAGGTGAATCACTAATAGCTTGTTAATTTTGTGATGGAGAGATTAATTTTTTTTTTTTTTTAATAGAATCTAGTGAGGACAAAACTGTATTTTGTTAAAAGGTTATATATTATGTCAAACACAGTGCTGTTAATTAAATATCATTATTTTTAAGTTGAGATTTCCAATGTAACACTTGATTTTTAAGAGAACATTTCCTATCAAGGTGCTGGGCTTTGGGTTCAGAGGGTTAATCATCTTCATAAATGTGCAATATAATGAATAGAAAAGGCTTTAAAATGAATGTAGTGGAGTTCAACGACAATATTAGGAATAGGAAGCAGCATAAGATTAAATATGTACTTGCGCTTTCGTACAGTCATTGAGTGAATGTATTTGGCTACATCAAGCTGATTTTGTGAATTTGTGGATGTAAAATGGATTTAATCAGCTGTTGTACATTTTAACCGCAGACTGCAGAATGAAACCCCAGCAGAACCCACTTAGATTAAATAGCATTTAGAGTCTGACCTGTTAAAACCTCGATTTCAGACTTCATGCAGACATGTATTAAGTGATTTCAGTCTGGCTTCATGAGAAAGAAAGAAACACTGAAATATTCTTGTGGCAGACTGGATGTGAGAGTTTCTCCTCACCTCATCACTTCTATGCAGCTAATTAACCTGCTGGGTGAATTCGTGAGTCTGATTGTGATGCTCGTCTTGTGTTGCAGGTGATTCTGATGCTGACCAAACTGTTTGACTTCAACCTCAACAGTGTGACTGAGAGTTCATTATGGAGGTAAGCTCTTCACGCTACATGAGCTCATGACATTTCCAGAAAAGCCTCCAGCAGCTCCGGGTTTGACACAATAAATTGGTCAGAGGGGGCTGCTGGACTGGCTGCTGTATATTTGTGATGTTTTTTAATCCTGCGGTTTGAACTGCTGCCGGCTCGACCGGCAGGAATGAAAGGAGACTCATAATGTGAATCAATGATACATTCAGAAACTTGGGGGCAACAGTTAAAGAAAGAGCTCTGAAACAGCGGCGTCCTCGGTCAGTTTTAATGTCTGTGGGCAGCAGAAATCCCTCGCATGAAAGTCACTAATCAACATCACTGGAGCTGCAGAGCTCTCCGGCAAATTATCTTGACCGGCCGTGATGTGAACGAAGCCTGGCTCTGACTCCATTCTGATGTCATTTTAGTTCAGTAGATGCCTTTTAGGAAACATTGTTACTGTTAAAGTCCTAAAACAAGGAAAGTCTTAACCATCTGTGAAAATAATTATCATTATAAAATGTATTTTTCATTATTTCTGTTAAATATAGGCAATACATGCCCATAGAAATTATTCACTCTCCCTGGAAGTTTTCCACTTTTTATTGATTTTCAGCTTTCAGCATTGAATTATAGTCCATTTATTTTGCCTTGTTTTTGACAAGAATATGCAAAAAAAAAAGTGTAAAATTTTAACAATTTTAATTACCCTTTTTAATTTTTAAATTTCATTATATTTAGTCTTCAATTTTGGCTTTTAACCTATTACATTTTTAAAGCTACACCTGCATTTTCACATTTACTGCATTCTGTACTTTCTGTTCAAGTGTAACTCAAGCTGGCAGAAGTAAATATGGGTCAATATATAATTGAGGGACTTTTGGAATCCATGGGATATGTCTTGCATAAAAAAATAAAATTTTTCATGTTCATTATGATCATGCCTTCACAAATTACATAATTATTTATTATAGAAACAATCACTTATTAATAAAAAGTGACTGGATATCACTAAAATGTCAACTAAATAACCATACGAATTTAATAACAATCACCTTCTAATTAGCTAAACAATAATAAAATGAGCTTATTCAAAAATTTGTTTTGATTGTGTTCTTTTTATTAAGTTGAGATAATCATGATATTTATTTTTTGGCAATATGTCGAATTTTAGATGGAAAATAACAAATTATATCTGTGTCCGAGAAATCACTTTCCACTAAGTTACCCATTATAAAAACACCTCTCAACCCATATGAATTCCATTGGAGAAACCAGAGACTGTACGTCAGGCAGAACTACGAGGGAGACATGAATAAAATGATGCACAAAGCATCTACAAGCATTTCCATTTGAAGTAGCAGCTATAATAATACTTCACTTCAGGTTTAGTGAAGAGTAGAAACAAGCTGAGAGTCGCTGTGGAGGAAGCATGAGTGATATAAAGTGAAGGTCAACAGGTCAGAGAGTTAATTCCACATGATGCTGTACATAGATATGTCACTTATTGTGAAAATGTACAGTAGCTTTCATTTTCCTTCCTCTCATCACCCCGCTGATCAGTTTTACTGCAGCTGTTGTCTCGATGGATAAAAAGGCTTTTATGGATTTGAGATTTTAAAGCCGTCCAGAAGGTGACAAACCTGTGAAGGCTTTTACCTGTCAGATTAATTTCCTATATTTAAGAGTCTTCTGCAAATTGCTGCTTTTATTTCCCTGCTTCCAACATTTTTAAACTGTAAAGCAAAAAAAAAGGAAGGACATAAAACCCAATACTCATGCATATGGACTGTTGACATGTTTGTACATTTTGTACTGTTGTATTTTCTTCTTGAAGCACCAGTTCACAACACATGTTATCTGAAGGCACAGTGAGGTGAAGACCTTGGAAAATTTATACAGAGAAACCCAACAAATCCAGAGTTTTTTTTTTCAGATTTCCTTTGAGCAGCTCTGTGGGGAGAAAAACTTCTTTCAACTAGGAAGAAAAAACCTTTGGCAGAGCCAAAGGAACAGGAGAACAGATGGAAGAACAGACAAACAATGCGGAAAAGAACAACTGATAATAATTGATTTAATAATGAAAAATGGTAATGGTTTATTCATTCAAATAAATCGGCCAAAACTTTACATAATGTCCACATCAAAAATCTGTTTTTGTAAACAGTAGTTAATAATAGTCTTTCACAATGTTTGCATGTTATAATCCACTGTTTTTCTATTTAAATAAGCAAAGAATATTATTTAACAAATATTTGCTGTTATATAAAAAAAACATTTAATTAGAAAAATTGAAAATCATTTTATAAACTTAAATTACAGATAATATACAATGATATCACAAAAACAGCGACAAAAAAACATCTACAGCTGGAAATAATCCACATCAAAAATCTGTATTATTACAAATAGTAGTTAATTTTTTTTTTTTACAGTGGATGATCGTAAAATTAAAGTTTTACTGTATATACTAATGGTGGGAAGTGATCGAAAAAAATTCTAATTAATTAGAGACTTTGTAGTTAACTAATCGCAGTGAATTGCATTGTTGTCAAATAGCAGTATTTGACACAATCAGCATAATTTTTCAATTTTGGTTGACGACTGAATCGATCAATAGACATGTATGTGAAGTTGCACAACAAAAATGTTTGTTTCATTTCTATTTATCTGCATTTTTCATCTGTCTACTACATTACTGCAAACTCAAAGTGTAATTATAGCCATTATATTCAAAATTTTAGGACTTTTTGTAAACTCAAGCACTTTCATTGTCTTCTAAAGTGGTTTATTATGGGATAGCTACACCGTTTTCCGGTACCAGGACTGGTGTAGCTAACATTAGCTTTGGTGCTAACAGCAACATGTTTTGCATTGAGGTGAAACTGTCGGCTTAAAGTGCTGCAGTGATAAGAAAACTGTTTGTTGCACAATTTGCACAGAACAAGCTAAGCAATGCGGTCTCGTCTTCTTTCCCTGTTCACCAAACTTTCTTGTGCGCTGACATCACTCAGTGCATCTTGTGCGTCTTCTTTGCGGCTGGAAAACAGACTTTAGGTTGATCAGTGCCACCTACTGGGCTGGAGTGTGCATCAGTGTTACTGGTGTGCCACAAATTAGGGAAGTCAGAAAGCTGCGGTTAAATGTGTTATTTTTTCTGTAATTGATTACTCGAAATTAACGCGTTAAAGTCGCAGCCCTAATATTACTTTTTTAAATTTCAGTTCCTGAATGTTATAGTGTTTCACTGTTTTTTAACAAACTTTTTGTGGCACTCTTACTGCCAGATTGTCACTGTTTTTGAGAAATTTTTTGAGTGCAATTTTCTACAAAGCTCACTGAAAACAGCTCGTAAAGGTAAATTTTTAAAAACTGGAGTGCATCAGATCAGTGGATTTCCCAATTGATCATGAACAGTTTGTTAGCTTCTCAAAATATAACTAAGGTCAATTTAAAAATGATCTACATCTAAAATGTCATGGACACTCGTTTAGAAAATGTCCATAGGTCATAATCAAAAGATCAAGGTAAGTGAGGCTGATCAAGTTAAAAAGTACTACAGTCTATAACTAAGTTAAAATTGTAAATGACACAAAATGAACTCTGAGTGAACTAAGCTTCAACATTTGAAACATATAAAGCATGAATTCTTGAGACATTTTCATTTGTGTGTCCCTAAAGCACAGAGAGTATAAATATATGTAGACTTGAAGCTTCTTTACCTGCCAGAACCGATAACAGCAGCTTCATTAATATGAGCAACCAGTAAAACCTGGACTAATATTGCATCAGCAGCTTGTTTGCGAAGAGTGTGTGAGATTCTCGGACTCATTCGTGTGATTTTAGTCAATTTGTCTTCAAGCAAACAAAGCGTCTGTTAGCGAGCTGCTGCTGTGGGGTTTCACATAACAGTCCTGACAGGTTTTGTTTAATATAGAGCAGAATTGGAGAAGTTTCTGAAGGTTCAGGGACCAAACAACTCACAGTTCTGCAAAGAGGTTTACTCAGCTCATAGTAAATGTACCGTTATATGACTGAAGATAAAGTGAGGCTGCTGCTGCCACATTAGCCTCGTAATGGTGCGTCTTCACTAACTTCATTATAAATCTGAGAAAACGCAGCCTCTCGTAATGGACGGATGATTAAAGGTGCGCGTGGACAAGGCAGACAGATTGACAGAAAGACCGATGAGAGAACAGATGATGCACATTCTGAGGATAATGAGAGTGCAGAACATTAGTGGACAATTTACAGGAGGAGCAAAGCAACAGATAACTGTGTTTAAGATAGCCGGAGGGTCTGCAGGAGTCCAGCAGCTCCTCAGGGAGAGTTTGGAGAAAAAACTGGGCGTCACTGCTTGTTGTGGCCCCAAATGCCAGTATGAGGTAACCGCCTGGAACTTTCCTACCTGTCAACCTGTCCAGCGTTACTTTATTCTGTTTTTAGTCCCATTATTTACAAGCTAACAGAGATTTGTGACCTGCGAAGGTCTAATGCTAATACCTGACCTGGCTTAAAGATCCAAGTCACCCATTTCTGCTACTGTCATCAGGAATTATTCCCATTTATATGAGCCAGCAGGGATCCTTTCCATCATTTAGTAGCTCCGTAGACCAATATCACCCTCAAAAACCCAAAACCTGCAGGCAGGTTTGACAGGCATGTTATCTTAATACAATTACGCCACTTATCGGAGCCAAAAATTGCAAAAACTGAAGAAAAAAAGTTGGATTATTAGCTTTCTGACAGTCCTTGAACTACTTTAAATGAAAATGAAAGAAATCTAAGCTCAAAATCTTTTCATTCTGCATGTGTCATTTAAAAAAAAAAAGCCATAAATAGAGCATTTGATCTGACCAATGTGTGGGAAAAGCTATCAGTCACTTCTTCTCTACTCGCAAGTTTAGTTTCAAAGGTCCCTGGTTTGATCCCAGCCTGAGCTCTTTCTCTGTGGAGTTTGCATGTTCGCTCTGTATAGATTCTCACCAGGTTCTCTGGCTTCCTCCCAAAGTCCAAAGACCTGCTGAGGTTAGGTGCTGATTCTAAATGGCCTGTAGGTGTGAAATGTTCCTTCCCATCGTTGCACATAGGGAGTCCAAAGGCAGCTTTGGATTGTTAGGTTTTCTGTTCTCTGTGTACAATTCTTAAGGTCTGTACCTTACTATGCTAAGAGCTCTGAGATGACATGTTGTGGATCTGCGCTATATAAATATAATTGAATTGAAATGGTTGCACCAAGAAGTGTATTATCTTAGTTTTTTTTCACAGACTCTGGTTCAAGCACTTTATTTTTGGTGATTTTTTTAAATGACACGTGCAGAATGAAGGGATTATGATAATAACAATGATAATCATAAATGTGGTTGATTTTCCCAAAGGAACCACATGTTGCACATGTTTAGTTCAGTGAGTGCAATGATGATGTTTTTAGAGTTTCTGGTGCTGATAAATGGTTGAATTTTGTTGATTCTTCAGATTTCTTTTTGAGGTTTTCATTTTTTGGGCTTCTGAGGGTTCAGTGGGGCAATAATGGCCGACTGAGGAAATAAAACTTGGAGGACATCTGCACTGGCCCATACATAGGGGAACAATCTGCAGGCTGACATTTAATGGACTGATAACCCCTAAATGAGGTGACAAATTAAAAGAAAAACCTGAACTTTTCACCCCTGCACTGACAGAATCCTGTTATCCATTTGGTGACATGGCTTGGACCCCTTTGGGTGGAGGCTTGAAGCAAACCAATACAAACTTGTGCTGTTGCCTTCGCAGTCACCAGATCTCAACTGAACAGCTTTGGAAGTCTTTAGATCAACATATTCAACAGGACCACCGCCATCTAAACACCAAATGAAGGAGCATCTTTTGGTAGAACTCCATTAGAGACCTGTAGAATCAATGCCATGATACAATGAAGCTGTTGTGTGGTCCAACACCTTACTGAGACAGTTGCTGTTGGTTTTCTCTTTAATTTGTCACCCACCTGTATAAACTTGCTTCATTTCATCCAGTACTGACTGTTTGGATGCTGATTATTTACCTGAGTGCGGTTCCCAGGGCTTCTGTTTACACACTAACAAGGTAACTCAGCGCTAAGATTCGACTCCAGCTGTAAAGACTGTTGCATTTACTCAACCAGTGAATCAGAAAAGCAAACATCCATCCGGCTAATCTGCCTCTTTTCTCTCCAAGCGGAAGGATCCTCCAAAAACAAACTCTTGGCTTGAAGATAGATTAGAATAAAAGGGAAATGTACATTCCTGTGGTTGCCATATTTTGCTTTATTCTTATCCTCTGAAGCCCTATGCTATTATTTTTTGGAAAAAACATCCCTAAATTCAGTGAGTAACAGCTTTACATCTGTAAGGACGAAATAAATGAGCTTGGGCTCTATGGATCAGAAAAAATTGTGAGAATTTTGAAATACAATAAATACCTGAGTCTCCATTAAAAGGTGAGTGTAAGAGCTGGAGAAGTAAAGCAAACTGCAGCAAAAATGCCCTTTTGGCCATCAAAACTGTCACTTCGAGAGTGAATTACAGCCTTACAAGAAAATTAATGTCACTGTGATTATTTATTGCAGGCATTTGTGTGAGTTTCTTCTGAAAACAGTCACATCTTTGCCATTTTTCACTTTTATAGCTCTAAAATAAAAAACACAACAATGCTAAACTGCACTATCAATTATATTATGACGGAAATGCATTTTACCCTGGAAGATGTTTGTTTGAAATGTACCAGAAATACATTTCTCATCAAGAATTTTTGTTTTTGTATTTGGTTTGTTTTATTGAACTGTCAGTTCTTTCCAGTCATCCACTCCTATATTAAATGGAGCAGGACTCAGAAAACGAAGATGCGTCAAACAGGGTTGTATTATAAGACAAAATTAGATATTTTCCTAAAAAAAAATAAGAAGTTTTTGTGTCAAACCAAACAATGAATTCAAACATGGACATAAATCCCAGTTTCCTGGCTCGAAGTCCTGTTTTAGACTTACACCACCATATATATATATATATATATATATATATATATATATATATATATATATATATATATATATATATATATATATATATATATATAATATATATATATATATATATATATATATATATATATATATATATATATATATATATATATATATATATAGCCTCATGGACCTACAGGATGCAGAGGGTTAAAGCAAACAGAGTGTCGGAGTTGCAGGAATCAGCCGCTTGCATCAGGCACATTATGACACTCACTCGCTACTCTCCATCCTCTGTAGTTTACTGCGTAGTGAGCTGTGACTGATCAGACACCTGCTAATTATCACCATGTATCATTACTGACACTTAAAGAGCCCACATTCTGCTGTTTGGTTCCTCCCTGTTCGTCAGTGCTTTAGACTTTTGCTTTTCTGTGCATCTAAAAACTTACAAAACCCAAAGACCGTGCTTCTCTACAACAGAAAACATTAATTTTTACCTGCCTGCAACACTTTGCTTAAAGTTCAGGCTTTTCTTTCAGTATTCATCACTGTAACCCGCTGCCTCTACACCTATCGTGGACTCTGCATTGTGATTTCTATATTTGTTATGGAGTGTCGAGCAGAGAGAAGGAGGCAGGTTGAGACCTTGGCGGCTGTAACTGGTCCGATCAAATAAAGGCCACACACCACACAGATATTTTTTGAACATTTATTTGTCTCTTTTGTCAACAGACACAGTGAAAACTACAAAAACAAATAAAAAATAAATAGACATAAAAGAACAAGGTTGCAAATATTTATCTTTTATGTATTTAAAAGTTTCTCAAACAAATATCCACACTTAGATGGGTCCAAATACAGTCGCAGTGCAACAGCAAATGCATCAAACCATCCATGTAAAGGCATTTCAACAAATATTACACACAAATATGAAACTAATTAAAGTGCAAAATCACAAATTACTGTGTGCATCTCTTGGACTCTGCTGAATCTTATTTTAGAGCCATATGGTTTTCTTCTGTAGTCATATTTCTCCCTACCCATAATGCAACAGGTGTATCCTTAATTAAACTGTGGTCATGTGACCTGTTACACTGCGTCAATCTAAACATTCAATAAGGAACATAACTGTTTTCAACCATTAACTTAAAGGTTGTATATTTTAGTCATATTTTAATTTAACCCTTTGATGCGTAGACCACATGAGGAGATACCCATTTTCCATTGGATTTGGGTCACTTTTGACCCAGGTTATGCATCAAAGGGTTAAACATTGATATAATTGAGACAGAAAATATTAAATAAACTTGTGAAAGAAATCTTTATTCAACATTAACCCTTCATCTTTTATACTTTTCAACAATTAAATTTATTACTCAAACAAGAATTAATACAAAAAAATGAAATAGTTCATATTAAGATAAATAATACTGCCATGTTAAATATGACTCTCTGAAAGGACTAAATTACCAAAATAAAACATACATTCTCAAATAAACTTACCAGTGAGCAGGAAAGAGAATGCTCTGTCCTGCCTAGTCTCCACAGATTTAGTTGTCTACAACATGCTAAGCTGAAAGAATCAAAGAGTTTGAAAAATGTGATTAATTTCTATTCAACCTGACATGTAAATAGGCAGCAAGCGTAAACAACTAAACACAATGGCTGGTTTTACTGCTGAGATTAGAATATACAGCCAGGCACCATTACAATGCCTTACCTTGTGGATCAAGTGAAGAAAACCTTTAAAAAAATCCTGTACTCCTACATGGAATCAATCTCGAACCTACGGTCTCCTGCAAGCAACAAACAGACTTAAACACGTAACTGCCTGACAGCTCCAGCTGTTTTGCACTGCATCAATTAGAAGGTCACTTCAAGGCAACCTGAGCCTTTGTTTGGACTCCAACCACAAGAACAATCCAGTAAATAATCCAGTTGGTTCAAGTAGAAGTTGTCTCTTTAGCATTGCCATTAACAACATAAAAAGCAAACATCGTTCACTTCTGACATCACAGAACCAAAGTTACGTCCAGTAACTACCATTTGTCATTGTTTTGATGTACTTAACCACCACTTATTTCCCAGTGTGTACAACCGTGGAGGAGGAAAAAAATTTGAGAAGAGAGGAGTCGAGGCAGAAAGCACTTAACAAAATGAGACGGCCATGTTTTTAAACATTATTTCAAAGCGACGTCAGTTAATTTTGACATGTAGCCCAACTGCATTGTTCATGTCCATTGTTCAGCTACAGCCTGTTTTACGACCTGTGTCATATGAGCTGAACAGTGTTCATGACTTACAGCGGAATGTATATATACTTTTCATTCAATTCACAGTGTGGCATAATGTGATGAGAATATACGGATGTCATACATTTTAATTTTCCACTTAACACACACATGCGGTGGAGTATGAATGAGGCATGACACACATGAAAGGACAATACAAATATAAAGTGACAGGTATTACAACTGAGTGAATTCATCAAGTATCCACCTGTGCATCCTTGATCCTCAATCTTCTGTTCTCAAGATGCATTTTAGGAATTTAGCATCCTTCGTGATGGTATGTCAAGGTTAATTTTAAGATGAGGGGGCTGAAATTAGTGAAACAAGATGAATTGCTGTAAGCTGTTGGATCCAGCACCACAATGTAAACAGAAGGGTTTAGCCAAAAGAGCCGATTAGAACCAGAAACAGATCATCTCAAAGGAGCTGCACAAATGTACAGTATATGAAAAATAATGTAATTTTGCACATTATAGCATGTAAAGATATTCTAGCAGACCACCAAAATAGAATTCTAAACCGGTTAATCTACAGAATATGGCCTCTTTAAACTACTGCTAGTAAAAGGCTGGACCCCGTTTTGCTTTCAGAACTTCCTTAATTCTTCATAGCATACTTTTAACAAGGTGTTGGAAACATTCCTCAGGGATTTTGGTCCATAGTGACATGAAAGCATCACGCAGTTGCTGCAGATTTGTGCCAATCTCCCGTTCCACCACATCCCAAAGGTTCTACTGGATTGAGATCTGGTGACTGTGGAGGCCATTGGAGTACAGTGAACTCATTGTCATGGTCAAGAACCAGTTTGAGAGGATCTGAGCTTTGTGACATGGAGCATTATCCTGCTGGAAGTAGCCATCAGAAGATGGTCCACTGTGGTCATAAAGGGATGGAGATGGTTAGCAACAATACTCAGGTAGGCTGCGTTTAAATGATGCTCGATTAGTACTTTTATATTTATTTTTTATTTTTTAATATATATATATATCTTTTATTTATTTTTTTACATATTTTATACTCATTTCTTATCATTTTGGCGCTGGTGATTTTCCTTTGCCGCTGGCTAGAACCACTGTGGAAGGCACCAATAATTCCCATTTGCAAGAAAATCCCTGTCATGGATATACAAATTACAGCCAAGTGGATTACTTTTCCCTTTGAGCAAGCATTGTCGCCAAATGCTTGCTCAAAGGGAATTTCTATAATAATATAACACTGTAAGGTCTTGACCTCACTTGGTAGAGTGCCCTGAGATGACTCATGTTGTCATCTGGTGCTATTTTAGTGAAATTGAACTGAACTGAATCATTATGGGGACAAGTCTGAAGTTACAATGAGAGTTTATTCTTCCTATATGAATTTGAGTGTGATTTATGATCACGGTTGAGCTCTGAGAGAACAACACACGAGGCAGCTTTGACATTTCCGGATGTTGATTTAGTTGATTCCAGCAGCATGTGGATGGCATGTTTGCTCCGATTCAACAAATGCACAAAGTGTAATTGTCTATCCGGGCGCGGTTCTTCTCTTTCAGCCTTCAGCGGCTAAAACACACTCATGTCAGGTGCAGCTTTAAGAATGGAATTTTGCCACCAAACCTGACGGACAGGAGGGTGATGGAAAGTGATTGCGGATGTGGAAGCGGGAGGGAGGAAGGCTATGATTTAGCCTGCTATTCAAAAGATATACCGTGTGAGTGGCGCTGAGGGCTTCATAAATTCATCCTGGAACACTCAGCTGCCATTTGTCCAGTGTCTCAAGCAGAGCTGCTGTTTCCTGCTCACTAATGTACCCAGTGACCTCATGTTAACCGTCCCGAGATGCATGCAGCTCTCATTCCTCCGAACCATGAGTTTAATCCAACTCCCCACAGAAAATGTGAACACCGTCTCGTAGCTGCATATCATGCATAGAAGACTGGAAATTATAATTGAAAGTCTATCTAATAAGCCTTTTAATATGCAACTGTGGACGCAACTCTAATCTGTTTTAGAGAAAGCAAAAAAGGGGTGTGAAAGAGTCCTCCGACGATATCCTGAATCCATTTTCCTCAGTGAACCATATCTCTTTAATGGCAGTGATATCATTTATGTGTCGTCCTGCAAGCATTTTATTCACTCCCCTCTTGTTTGATCCAACATGTGGACAGTGTTTTAGCAAACCGATGAGCAAACGCACTGGTTTAGAGCTGCACCTTACAACCTCACGTAACCACCAGCAAGATGGACGAGTTTCACCCAGAATTATCGTCCTTGAGAAACTATCATTTTTCATTTAATACAGCTTTCATCTTCCCGGGATCTGCTGGGGCCACGCCATTTTATTGCTTCATGTTCGCAGTTGCTGTGACACTAAAATATGTTACTGGATCTTAAATCAAGCGATTCTGTGACAGAAGCCGATCAATAGGCTGATGATGTCATTGTCCGTTGGCCCTCGCCGTTGAAGGTTTCTGATAAATGATGTTAAAGCGATGGCAGCGTATTTTCTCACCATGGAAACAAGCCTGGAGTAAATCTAAATGAGGCGAAATTGACAATCTTCCATGAATATTTCTGTTTCCACGGTTGTAGAACTTCAAGTGCGAAGCTCTCTGAAAACTTTAAACAGAGGGCTTCAGTCGGGATTTAACAGCTGAATGTGGACAAAAAAAAAAAACTGCTTCAGTCGATGTGAGTGATTGCTTCATTTGAAGTCATACGAGACTGCATTTTTAAGATTTGCATGCTTGAGGCCTTTTTCTCTATCTTCATGTGAAATTAGAATAGCTCCTTGATTGAGCCTCAGGAGTCTCAAAATAAATTAGACCTGAAGGCTCAGATAAGTCGTTCAAACTTTCAAAGACGGTCTGAAATGCTAAAATTTAACCAATACAGTAATTTCACATTGGCACTTTGACCAGTATTTGAATCTATTTTAGCATTCACTCCAAGATGGCCTTGATTTAACTGTTTGAAGCTGCACTTCTATAAAAATTACATTTAGAACATGATGAAGTGTCTCTACTTGTCAGTCATACCAGAAAAAAAGTCCTTGATGTAAGATGGATGTTATGAGCTGAGCGTCACTTCGAGATGACTTGGAGCCGACCTGAGTGTATAGAAATCACATCCAGACTACACTGCCTGTAAAACGAATTCAGAACCATTCTAAGATTTCCTCTTTTTATTGCTTTCCAACATTGAATTGGTCAATTTAATTTGACTGTTTTTAAACAAGAATTTACAAAAATCAAAAACTCTTTGGTGTCAAGGGAAAACAAATGCCTACGAAGTAATGTCAGTTGATTAGAAATCTAAAAAGTAAAAGAAGTAATTGCATGAGTATTAACCCCCCTGTAGCCCTGTAGTGTGACTCATCTAATTTAACACAAGTATAGCCAGATGGTGCTACAAGTCACACAATTCAACATCATGATCACGATCATCACAGTGCAGTGAGTGTGTCTTGGTGATTGCAGTTTAGAGACACGTGTATCTGCGAGGTCCAGTCACTGATGAATCACTACTCCAGGATAGAACTATGCCATGAAAAAAAGAACACTCTGTGAAAAGGTCATTGAAAAGCACAAGTCAGGAGATGAGCAAAAGAAAATATCCAGTTAAATCCATGATTAAGAAATGAAAGGACTAGTGAGGGGGTTCACCAAGACACCTATGAGTCCTCTGAAGGATGTACAAGCTCCAGCAGCTAAGATAGGAAACAATGTGTATACAACAACTATTGGTTGTTCTTCATCAGTCAAAAATTTATGAGAGTGACAAAGAGAAAGACACTGTTGAAAAAGCTTGTAATAAAGCTGGATTAGAGTTCACCAGAAGACATGTTCTTTGGTCCGATGGAGACCCAAATTGAGCTTTATACCCTTCAGACTCGATGGTGGGTTTGACAGACACTAAAAACCGCACATCATTGCAATCACACCATCCCAACCATGGTAAACCATGGAAGCATGTTAATGGTAGCATCATGATGTGAAGCATGGTGGTGGCAGCATTATGGTGTGGGGATGCTTCTCAGCAGCAGGCCTTGGAACACTTGTAATAGGTAGAGAGTAAAATGAATGCGTTAAAGTATAACAAAATCCTGGAGAACAACCTAGTGCAGTCTGCAAGAGAACTGACACTTTGTTTTTTTTTTAGCAGGGCACAGAGCTGAAACAAACGGCTAAAGCTACACAGAAATGATTTAAAGACAACAAGGGGTTGCCGAATCACAGCCCAGACTGCAGTCAAAGTAAAAATCTGTGGCTTACAATGGTTGTTCACGCACGATCCCTGAGTAACCGGAAAGATTTGCAAAGAAGAATTGGGTAAAATTTTAGTGTCTAGATGTCAAAGGTTGGTGCATCTACTAAATACTGACTTGGAGGGGCTGAAAACTTACGCAGCCACTTATTTTGCCTTCGATATTTTATTTATTTGACATTACTTTGTAGAAATCGGTTTTCACTTTGACATGAAAGAGTCCTTTTTATAAATTCTTGTCCAAAATGCCAAAATAAATTAAGCATGATTCAGTGTTGAAAAGCAATAAATACAGAAAACTTACAATAGGGTTGAGTACTTTTTATAGGCACTGTAGCTTCTGTGGCTCAATGCATCCTGTCATTCATCAGTTTTTCAGAAAAAAAACTGAAGCATGTTCCTCAGTTTTCTTTTCATATTTGAAGACAAATTGGCTCCATTGGACTCACGATAAGAAACAAAAACATTTGCAATTCTGAAACCGTTATCGTCAGAACACAACAAAACTACAAGCGCAGCATTGAGGTACTTACATCTGATTTCCGTTTGTTTATCTGAATGTGTCACAGCGGTATCAGCTTAACTATACCTGCAAACCGGAGTGTTTGTGTGTTTACTGGTTAATTAGATTCTTGAGTTCAACTGCAAACAAAGTGGAAAGTTTGCAGTCACCTAAGTTTGGGAACATGTCCTCTGCATCAGATTAAAACACAAAACCTTTTGGGACTGCATGTAGTCACAGAAGCACAATGTTTTCAGTGACTAGATGCAGATTAATGAGTGACTGCTCCACTAGTATCTGTCATCCACAGCTGCTTTTAATCTTTACAATAGACGCTCCCTTCAGCCTAATAAAGCTCTGCTCTTTTCTGAGGGTGGCACAAAGAATTGTATGTTTATATCTGCAGAGTTTGAAAGGTAGCAATTCCACACAATGATTTATCATTTAAAAACAAATCATAATAATTGCACAAAATCCTACTACTGACCAATCAGTTGTCTTAGAAAATAGCATCACCGTTCCTAGAGGATCCTGCAGAGCTCAGAGTGCAGATAATGAAAAGGTTTCTGAGGAGGGCAAGAAGCTTTTAGAGCTGCAATTCCAAAGTGACTATGTTGTTCTATATGTCTTTGTATATGAATATAATCCCAAACAGAGACTGATAAAGCACTAAAACCTTGCTCTTCTTGACTTTATAGGATTTGCAGTAAGTATACTTACTGGTTTAAAACATGTTGCTATATTTCTTCTTTAGTTTTGTGTTTCTTGTCTTGTTTCTTAATATTTTTCATTTGCATCTAGCTGCCAGATTGTGTGACTTTTCCCTAAGAAGGATAAATATCTTGTCTTTACTTTACTTACTCCCAAAACCATTTAACAAGCAAAAATAGGCTTATCCTGCCTTACACACCATAAGAACATCACCTTAAATGTAACATTACGCAGTTCATCCTCATTTGATTGTTTATTCTTTTGTGTGAGTTGTGTAAAGGGACCACACCTGTAATTTTATTTTACAGTCTTGTGTTGCATCATGGTAATTTTACTGAATGTTGAATTGAAATAAACTTACATTTAACCAACTTTTACATGACTAAAATATTCCTCAAATTGTGCCTTCTTTACTTTGAACATGTTGTCTGGTTTTTATGAATACACTGACAGGATTGGTGCTTAAATTTGTTGTATACTGTGCAATGACAACAAAGGAATAAAGAAATTCTTGTATGAGGCAGATTAATAAGCTGATGTTCTTACATTCACACAGTCAGCAGTTTTTTTCAGCTTTTATTCATGGTTTTGGCTGCAGCAGAATATCCAGACAGCTGTGCTGCTTTTAGTCTGTATTATAGTTTTCTATTACTCACATTGGATTAGGATTGTAGTTCTTGTGAGAAAAATGCAGCTTCAGACTTGTCCATGTTCGATCAACAGTTGCCAAAACTATCCCTTGTATCTGAAAATGCTCATGGCTACATTTAGAAACTCTTGTTTTTGACTTGCTGAGTTAAAAACAACTGCAGTTTCTGCAGTTGTTTGGTTCAATGAACTTGAACTTGCCTCGTAGTACAAGCTGGTGTGGAATGATGATCCACTTGTTGGGATTTATATGTGATATGCTCAGGTTTCAGGTTTAGTGTGTGTGTTATTAAAACAGCAGCCAAAGTCACCACTTGGTCACCGTAGCGACGTGGCCTCATCCTCCCGATGGGCTTCATGCTGCAGCGTCGAGCACAAAAGAGACTTAATCACGTCAGCGCTCTTTCACCTCTCTCTCCCTGAAATCTCAAGGGGGTACTTTTAATTGCAACAAGTAATTCTCCAAGTGTTCATCAGACCTTTCTGATTAAATTTCAGGTCAACCGACTACGGAGCAACGTACCAGAAGCTAAACGACAAAGTCGGAGCAAAGACTATACTCAGTTATCTGTACGTGAGCCCCAACAACAAGAGAAAGGTAATGTTGCTCTTCTGTCATTTCCCTTGAATTTAATTTAGAAATTGTCGTGACTGTAGGCTTTAGTTGTTTTTGTTTGCACCTTGCTGTTGGCCTGACAGTCGCTTAGCGTGCGGAGCTGAATGCACCCAGACGTATTGATGTTGTCTGACTCATCTTTCTGCGGTTGACGTCTATCTCTCCTCTGTCACTTTCCGCAATGTCAGGAAGATGCATTAGACAGTAGTTCATTTATTAACATGCTAAACCCACCTAGACAGTTTGCTGGCAGCAAAAAAAAGACAATTTCTAAAATGAATATAAATGAATTATGAAGAAAAAAGTTGTAAATGACAAGGGTTGGTTCAACCGTGCAGACCCCCCTTCAGGCAGTGATCCTGCACTTCCTGGATTTGGGTCAATTGATGGTTATAATCATCTGTCTCCCTTTACATGACTCTAATCAGGAGGGGTCATTGTGTCTGAGTTAATTATGTATAATAATGAAGATGATATGTGGCCCCGCCTCAGGTGAGAATCCCGGCTGATCCACTTAGGCGGTCTGTCAAAGTTCAGCACATCCTAGAAGTTCAAGGTGTCGAACTGAACAGATGAGATGCCGCGAGTCGCACCTGAACACAGAGAGACATCCTGATGTTAGCAGATTAAGATAGAACTTCTGTAAATATGAGCTGTATCACAACATTTTTTTCAATGAGGAATAAGCAAGTAAACACCTTTAAACCTTTGATGTTGAAACACATTTTCATCAGCTGCATGTAGAAAGGAGAAAATACAGGCAAAATTCTCTGATATGCAGCACATGACTTCAGCCACATCTTTTTCCTGTTTCTCATCTTTGATCCGTTGACAGATATCGATGCTCCAGAAAAACAACTATTCATAGCAGTCACTGAACAGCAATTGACATCTTGACTATTTCTGTCTATGTGACACATCAGGTTTGCTGTGTAAGTGTAAATGACATGGGTCACATAACACAATACAATACATGCATAACAAGGCGAAAGTTCTGATTGCGTTAGTAAAAAAAGAGGAGCCTGATTTAAAATGTGTGTCTTTTGAAGTAGTCTCTTTGTGCAACAATACTCTGCTCCCAGTGCTCCTGCAACACTGTTATAAAAACGTGTGAAGCTCCATCCAATCTTCTAAACTGTGTCAAAACAGCGAACATTCAACTTGAATTTCATTTTGGGGAAGAGGAAATGGTCACAAGGCATCAAATCTGGCAAATAGGGAGGCTGGAGAATGGTAATTATGTTGTTGTGGCAGTTTGAGCCAAATGTTCTCCCTCATACACATCAGAACATTACAGTAGAACTCAGTGTTGATTGTTGCACCCTCTGGGACAAATGTTGAAGAAAACAGTGAGCATGCTCCTGAATTATGCTCCTTCTCCGGTTAAACTTCACTGTTAAACTGCTGTTTGTTCTCCTGATGGTAGCTGCAGACCCTCCTCTGGTCACCATGATGATCCTCTACATGACGGTTGGATCGTCCAGCTGCTGTCTGACACAGAAAGTGATGTTTGCCCTCTAAAAAAAAAAAAAAAAAAAGTTCAGGTGCTGATGTTGGCAGTGCAGTATAATGTCAGCTCTTGACACATACCAATTGCTGCTCGCACATCTTGCATGCACGTTTTTGCATGCAGTCTAGATTTTTTTCTGATACCTTACACTTTAAAATCATCAGTCTACAGTATAATGGCATCATCAAAGAATGAACTCTTAGTTTGACTGCTGCTTTAGTGATGATGGAATATTTCCAAAAACACCTTTTGACTAGACGACACTGGTCCAGCAACCGAAAAGACTAAACTTTAGCAGACACCTAAACCTTTATAAGGATTTAGGATCTCTGCTAAACTTTAATTAGATCTGGAAAGAGGTTGTGCAAACAAAGAAGGAGCATACGAAGAGGACATTCTGGCAAATTACTTTTCACATTTAGACTAATAACATGTTTTCCACAGATGAACTGAATGGGTCACGGCACACTGAATGTTGTCTACCTTCTGCCTTAATAAAGTAAAAGACTATGAAGCTAATATTTGCAGCATATGAAATGAGTGTAACCTGGTTATTTTAGACTGAAATGATGAAATCAGACTGGGAGCAGAGCAGCTGCACATATTCATATGATTTCTGAAAAATATCAGCTGGTGATCCAGCAGAAGTATTCAGGAATGTAACGCAGACAGGTTAGCAGATGTTTTTAGATGATAACTATCCTGGAAACTACTAATCAGAAGTGCAGTGATCATTAACAGTAGAGCTTTTCAGAAATGTTACATGACAAAACACTTTGCCAGCCACTTTGGCCAGTGCATTGTCTTGCTAAATGACAAAAACGTATATTTACGCTGGACAACAGTGTGGTTCTTTGTGTGGGCTGAACTTTTTCTGCAAACTATTTGTATGTTTTTACCCCAGAAAAATAAATGTGTTTTTGTTTAAGAAGAAACCCACAGTCGACTCCTTGCCAATGCTGAGGTGATCCTGAAAATTAAAGTTTTCAATCTAATCTTTTGGAACCAGTCAGTTATTAATCACAGTTTTTTTCTCAGCTGTTTTGGAGTTGGATGAGGTTTTTCTGCGGTGAGCTTTTCTATTCAGGCTTAAAACAAATTAGAGGCAGCACATCAGCGAATGGTGAGAATTAACCACTCTTTCTCTGCTCCATTTACTCAGGTTCCATTATGGCCACCTCCCCATTAGGGTTTTGGTCATTTCTGTGTGTGGTTTTTTTGTTTTGTTTTGTGTTCATATATCACTGTAATGAGTTCAAATATTTTTGCCTGACCCAGAAAAAGAGCAGTATTTTCCATGTCTGAATTTGTTGCATCCATTTGGATTTTCTGCAGAGCAACATCAGCAGCAGTAATTTAACCTTCACGCCAGTCCAGACATCTAGCACGGAACTTTTTCTTCTTGGTTCTCAGCAACTACAGTGCTGTGAGAGAAATATTTCCTGATGTCTTCTATTTTTGCAAACTTCTCACACTTAAATGTTCCAGATCATCAAATTAATATTTATATTTATTTAATATTAAATAGAGATAACCCACAAAACAAAAAATGCAGTTTCTAAAAGATGATTTATTGAAAATCTATATCACTCCTGTGAAAAAGGAACTGCTCCCCTGAACCAAACACACTGGTTGGTCCATCCTTGGCAGCAACAACTGCATGTAAATGTTTGCGAAATCTTGTGATCAGTCTTTTATATCGCCACAGAGAATTTTGGCCCACTGTTCTCTGCAGAATAGTGTTACTTAGATGATGTTCGTGCATGAACTGCCCTTTTAAAGTCTTCCCTCAACATCTCAGTTGGATTCAAGTCTTTGCCTTGTCCACTCCAAAACCTTAATTATCTTCTTTTTGAGCCGCTCTGAGGTGGACTTGCTTGTGTTTTTTGTATCATTGTCATGCTGCATAGTGTACTTGCGCTTGAGCTTTATGTCATGAACTGATGGGTGGATATTCTCCAGGAGAATTTTCTGATAAAGAGCAAAGCAGCCCCAAACCATCACAGTACTATCACCATGTTTTACCATTGGTATGATGTTCCTCTTGTGGAAAGCAGTTTTAGCTTTACACCAAATATAACAGGACCCATGTCCTCCAAAAAATTGCACCTTTCACTCATCAATCCACAGGATGTTATTCCAAAAGTATTCCGCCCCTGCGGTAATTTTTTTGCAAATGTCGGACGAGCGCCATGGATGCCTTTTTGGCCCCTTATTGTGGAATCGTGTAGACGGTCCTTAACTGATGCCAGTGAGGCCTGCAGATCTTTTGATGTTCGTCTGGGATTTTTTTGTGACCTGGATGAGATGTCAGCACACTCTTGGATAAATGTTGGTTGGCCAGCTCACTCCTGGGAAGGTTTTGTTTCGTGTTTTTTCCATTTGTGCATAAATACTCTCACTGTGGTTCTCTGGAGTCCCAGACTCCCAGCAATGACTTTGTAACCCTTTCCAGACTGGTACATGTCAGTGACTTGGTTTTGCATCTGTTCTTGCATCTCATTAGAACGTTGCATCCTGTGCTGCTTTTTGAGACCCTTTAGCTACTTCACAATGCCAGACACGTTCTGTTTAGTCATGTTTTGAGTCAACAAGTCTGGCAGTAATCATTTGTGAGTGTGGCCAGTGAAAATTAACCTAATTATCAAATGAATTTGGCAATTAGATAAATTGGTAGCTAAGGGGACAATTAATTTTTCACATAAGGCAATGTGGGCTGGACAGTATTTTTCTTTCAATAAATGAAATCATCATTTCGAAACTACATTTTGTGTTTCCTGGGTTGTCTTTGTTTTATGTTAAAATTTGTTTGACAATCTGAAACATTTAAGTGTGACAAATATGCAACAATAGAAGATATCCATCCTCCATCCCTGTATTTCGTCCTGGAATTTGCAGCCCTCAGTTTTCACTTTGCTCTCCATCCCCCACATCTGTCTGTGGTCATTTGAGGACGAAGCTTTCAGTGTGGCAGCCTCCATTCTTTGGATTTCTCACCCGCTTCACGACATTGACAGCACTGTTTCTGTCCTGACTTTCAAGAAACTCCTGAAATTCTACTTCTTCACCAAGGCCTTTGGTGTTAGTTAATGCTGCCTCTCCAGCAAGCATTTTCTGCTCCTGTGCTATTTGTCTGCATATATGGATATGGAGATGCCTCATAGATGCTGAGCAAAAAAATAATCGCAATATGTAGTAGCCATATGAACGTAAGTGACATCCCATTCCTAATCCATAGGGTTCAATATGATGTCGGTCCACCCTTTGCAGCTATAACAGCTTCAACTCTTCTGGGAAGGCTGTCCACAAGGTTTAGAAGTGTGTTTATGGGATTTTTTGACCATTCTTCCAGAAGTGCATTTGTGAGGTCACACACTGATGTTGGACCAGAAGGCCTGGCTCTCAGTCTCTGCTCTAATTCATCCCAAAGGTGTTCTATCAGGTTGAGGTCAGGACTCTGTGCAGGCCAGTCAAGTTCATCCACACCAGACTCTGTCATCCATGTCTTTATGGACCTTGCTTTGTGCACTGGTGCACAGTCATGTTGGAAGAGGAAAGGACCAGCTCCAAACTGTTCCCACAAAGTTGGGAGCATGGAATTGTCCAAAATGTCTTGGTATGCTGAAGCATTCAGAGTTCCATTCACTGGAACTAAGGGTCCAAGCCCAGCTCCTGAAAAACAAGCCCACACCATAATCCCCCCTCCACCAAACTTTACACTTGGCACAATGCAGTCTGCACAATGAAAATGGGATGAAGATGGGAGATTTTATGTTTGTTGTGTCATTTTACATTATTTACATGATGCATGATGATTAAGGTTCAGGAATGAGACAGGACAACTACATGGTGTTCAACGAAACACTAAATGCAAAAAATGCTAACATGCAAAGAGATTTGGTGTGTTAAAAATGCATATTTTAATGATGCCAGGCTGTTTAGAGGGTTAGATGACACCCTGCTCCATACGGCAGCGTCTGGCATGGAGCCTCTGTAAGATGCCACTGAGCCGAATCAAAATGAGAAACACACTGCAGTGCAAAGTTCCTTCTTCACCACCTTTTGTTGCTATTGCTTGTACAGTCGTGGGACCTTTGCAAGAGGTTTAGAAGCTTTCCTAATGAGGCAGCACAGCAGAGGCTCCACCAGGAGATCACAATAGCCTTTGAGTTCAGAGAAACAGCTCATCCAACACCCGCAGGTCTCAGTTTAAACACAGCGAGCAGCGAGCGGATGAAGACCTGCAAACAACCTGACAGCCTGTTAATATCTTTTCACACGCGGGGACAGAAAAACACTCGGACACACAGTTTCTAACACACAAACAAAATGACAGACGGACACACACATGTAGCGTCTGTCTGTCTGCTGTCTGTCTCACATGTTCACTCAGCCTCTCTGGGATTTACTTCTCTCTCACACTCACTGTATCACCATGTTGCCAAAGCGTGACATTTGTAAACGAAATAACAACGTGACTGGAAATTTCAGTCGTAAGACTAGGATCTCCATGAGACCAAAACATGCACAAACCTGCATCCATGCTTGAGTAGACACTCAGGTTTGTGTCTGAAACAAATCAAAAATAGTGGCAGTCATGAGTTACATTTAACATACTATTTTCATAATTGATAGTGTACCCATACAGTCCTTAAAAAAATGTTCAGCTTCCTCAATTCTTGAACTTGAGGGACAAAAACCCTACTTCAGCTAACATATCATATCAGGGCCATGTTTCTGTTACTGAGTTTTTATACATTTTAAGTATTGCATTTGAAAAAGTAAATAGAAGGAAAAATTTATAAATAATTTCTTCAGTTTCGCAAAAACATTTCAGGCAAAGCAAGCGTTAATGCGCCTAAAAAAACATCCTTTCTGAATAAGTTCTGACTTATTGTTTCTTTTATTGTTTTTGTCTCTTGACTGCATGAAACATGGCCAACATGGCTGACTTGAAAGAATTATTAGAGCCTAAAATCAATTCTTTGCAAAACAAAATAAAAAAGACTGTTTTTTTTTCTAAGACTGAAGATTTTTTAGTGATTAGCAAACATTTTTTTTCAGGCTTCTTCTTCTTTGTTTATTACAGCTAGCATATCTTATAGCGCCACCTTCTGATGACGCTTTGCAACAAATGAAACAAATATTCTTTGTTTTTTATTTTGAAAAGTTCACTGCAAATTTGCAAACTTATACTACATGCTGCAAACATATAATAATCATTTAAGATAATTAATTAAAGATGAGTTAAGACAAGATTAAACTTAATGAATCCTGAAGGAAATTCGTTTGCAAGCTATTTGCTCAGAAAACAAATAGGCAGAGCTGAGAGAGTCCGCAGATGGTTATCCATGGTCCCTACCTGTCACTTAAAGCACTTTAATTAAGCACAACTTCATATCTGAATACAATTTATATAGGTGAGTTGTATAGAAATGCACTCACAGCACATGTAACCCACCTAAAGAAGGGTTAAATAACAAATTTTGTTAATTTCTGATCATTAACTATTTCCACTTTATAAGTGCTGTGGGTTTTATTTTGAAAACCGGAATTTTATTTTGGATGAGACAGGAAGTACTGTGCTAAAATATTCGACATAGCTTAACATCGCAAATTCACGGACTGAGCACTGCTTCTGTTTCTGCCGTGAGAGTTGAAAACGAGAGAAAAAAAAAGTATGAAAACCTGCTCGTCTTGCACGAAAACCAAGAAATTACTTAGTCCATTATATAAACTGATTGAAATTCCATTTTAGAGGTTGGAGAACCGTCGAAGAAGCACTTTTAATTGTCCTGCCTTCTAATGAAAACCGCCTTCTTGGTAAGCTAGCTCCTGCTTGTTTCCTAATGAGTGTGTATGTGGAAATACCATGCTAGCTACAATGCTACCGTGTATTGCACATTTTATGTTGTTTTTGAAGAATGCAATACTAAAAAGCATTTATTTGATAGTTTAACTTGAAAATTCATATTAATCCATCCTGTATCGCTTAAATAAGCACATAGTGAGACTTTTACACTGTGCAGTGCTGAGTCACCTTCGCTATATGTGACTGAAGGTTAAAACCATACGCAGCAGAAAGGTATAATGTCATTTTCAGTCAATTAAGATGGATAAAAGCAGCAAAGCTGTAATTTATGTTAAATTTGTTAATTAAAAACAATGTAATTCATTTATTTCATTAAAAATCTCAAATCCTATGCTCAAAAGGGTTAAAAAGAGAGACAACACACCTGGAAGAATACAAGTTATACACTTTACCTTAAAGGGTAAAGTGTCCTTTATAAATAAGTGAGTACATTGGTAAAATGTGATGATACAATTGCACTTCATTGTAATTACAGTTGGTTAAAATGGTATATTCTGACACTATGAAACATTTATTGTGAAACTAACTATGGTTATCAACTTGTAGACTATAGTATTTTGTTTTCCTAACAGAAACGATAAATTTTAATGTTGTGCAACACTTTGAATGATATTGCATTGGAACCTGGACTATAGACCTGTTTTGTAAATACAGGTCAGGTCTTATTTGATGCGTGGAAAACGTGAAGCTCCAGCCCTTATGTCCAATGAGGCTGACCAGCGATCCAGTTGATGGCAAGCCTCCCAGTGGAACTTTGAGCCTCCACCACACCATTCAGCGGATCCTGTGGTAGGACTGTGTCAGTCCCACTGACCGACACCAACGAGAGCCTACTTTGGATACTTTTCCTTGACTTTGACTACTCCCTTGACTTATTGACTTGAATTTTGATTGGATCCACAATGAACCAGTCCCACAGGAATACTTTGAATGGACATTTTAGGTTTTTTTCTCAGTTTATTTGGCCCATAGGTATTGTAGGTACTGTAATTTTGTTGTGCACTGTTTAAATAGTTTTCTAAAACTAAAAGTAAACAATAACAACATATACCTTTATCCAAATTTACCCACAATGCAACTGTCACAAATAGGAAAATTATCTATAGCGACCAAAACAGTTTTCCTGTCAGGCTGTAAACATGTTAATTATCACTATAAATCTACAAGGAAGTCTATGGGGATTGACTCACTTTTAATATCAGCTTCTAGTGGACATATGAGGAACTGCAGTTTTTTTCTTATCGCAGTTTTTAAGATACTGCTGCTTGTTCCTACTGCTGAGATGCCACATCAGTCCCATAATCCTATACAATACACATGACGTCATTGTGTGCGTGAGGTTACCATTCATCTTGCACAGATGATACATCTGAACCAACCAATCTAATTTCAGTCTATCCAATATTTATTGAGATATTTCACCCCCGATGGAAGCATTACTCTGACAGATAGATGGATAGATAGCATTACTCTACTGCTAACGAGGCTAAAATTAAATAGAAATAAAAATAATGCAGAGAAACAGACATGGAGCTGCAGCTTTCTCGCTCTGAAACACTCACAAAAACCCTGTTCTTCCTCCCACATCCACCCCTACATATTCACGTGTGCAGTAGAAAATGCAGGTTCGTCACCCCCGGCGTGGAGCCATGTGACCGAAGCTGGTGGCAAACAAAAGCCCCTCTCTTCAGCCGGCGGTGGAGGTAAATCAAGCCTGTGTGGCTGTGTGGGAATAGAGGGAGTAAAGCACCAGAGAGGGAGAAAAGAGACAACAAATAAACCGACAGAGAGCAAGTGAGCGTGGAGTAGCAGAGAGAGGAGGAAAATGAGGAAAAAAAACAATGACTGAGCAGAAAAAATAGATAAATAGAGGCATGGCCCGGGGGTCACTCATGGAGAAAACAGTCTGACAACACAGCCATTACATCAATTTTCAAATTGTGGCTTCACACTGAGGCCGTATATGAGAGAACAGAGCTTGAGTACACATTAGGGGAAATAATTTGGGGTTTTAGCCTGAAATTTGGTCTGAGAGCACATTATTACAGTAAGTGCGGGTTAAAAAAAAAAGAAAAAAAAGATACAACACACAGATTGCTATCACACAAATGGGCATCACTTCTAATGGTTGGAAAACAAAAGGGAAGCGTTTGAGTGGCAGATGGATTCAGTCTCTGCTGCTTTACTCCCAGTCTGCACAGAACAGCTCTTTCTCATGAATGGACCGACTGAAACAAACAGAACTTGAGCATTTTTCACGACGGCGCCTTCAATTGATTCGCACGTGTTTGCATGAGCAGCGTTCGAAAACAATTACGGCCTTGTGCGTCTCCGACGGCAACAACAGGCAGGTGGGTGGAATAATAAATCCACCTCAGATGAGACTTTTCTTTCTCCCACCACCGAACTTCAAAGACTTCTTGTTCATTGTCTCACTTTTGGATACAAGCTCAAAACTTAAAAGTGAACTTTAATATTTCATATCCTCGAACTCTCTCCAAAGTGGCAATGACAAAAAGAAAAAGGCCTTGCAGAAAGACAAACAGAATCCATCAGTGTCCAAAGACTTGCATCATGATGCAAACGCTTGGAGAAATTTCATACAAAAAATACTCAACGTTATGTAATATTGATGCTATTCTCTGCAGCTGCAGTGTCACCTTACGGGAAAGTCACAAAACATCTCACTCCTTTACCTTTTTTACTGAATTTATACACATACAATACACAGGCTTTTTACAGCGTTAAGATAACATTTTCAACTCATAAATATCACCATGAGTCTTGAATGAATATTATCTAAATAAATATGCATTCATTTGCTTTAATTTCTAGAACAAAAACCTGAACATTGAATGAAACCAGCATCAAAATTCTTCTTTTAGATGGGATATTTGGATATCTCTTCTTGTCACTCTGTAAATCAGAAAATATTGTCAATAGCCAGAAAAAAGTCAGTTTTCACCATGTTGTAAAGAATGAAATGTTCTATAAATCAGGCTAGAAATTATATATCAACAGACTCTTCTGCAAAAATCTTGAAAAAAAACGAAAAACTTTGATATGAGTGCATGCTACTTGAGAAAAAAAACATTTTGAGAATACTTCAGTGAAGTGCCATATATTTTTAATAGACGCTACTCTGTACAAGTTAAATTAAACCTCCCCAGGTAATTGCTTACATTAACACAGTATTTTTTTGTATAACAAATTGTCTTGTTATACAAATGGGAATTATCTCATAAATGTTTTGTTAATTTGCATAAATGTCCAATAGACAAAGTGTAGTAAAATAAACCTAAATGTTTTTTTTTTCTTTCCCTTAGTCTAAAATAAAAACAAGAAACGGTGTCTTTGCCTGTAGTGTCTCAGCTATGAATATAAATACTGGTTAGTCGGCTAATAAAGAAAATCAGGTTAAAGGTTTGTTTCTTGAGCAGCTTTAATTTGTCCTTGGATGGTGTGCACAATTATTAGGCAGATTATATTACTCAGGATTCATTTTATTGTCAGTTGACATCGGTTTAACCTCAATGCCAACCTCAATCCTGAATATTTAACGAAGATAAAGTGTGTTGTCTTTCTCAAGGGAATGTAGAAGTTTACAGTTGTTAAACAATGAAATTGCAGAAAGAAAAAAGAATTTCCAAATTCGTTTGTTTGTTCTCAGTTTTGTTCAACATATAAGAGGCTTCCCAAAACAAAAGGTTAATTAAAGCATATAGTTGACTAATTGTCACTCATTTATGATTTTAATTAAATTATCTAAATATGTATTTTTTCCGGCGTCAGAAAATGATTTGCGTTTCAGAGCTGAGAGACAAGCAACATTGTTAATTCTGTGGTATACTAGTAACAAATACAAATCTGCAGCCAATATGAGTCTTTAAAATATAAATATTACAAAAGCGGCGATCATTTTGAATGTTTTTTTAATAAACCTAATCATCTAGTGCACTTCCACAGAGTGCAGCTGGCAAATACTTTGTCCTCTGTAAGTTTTCTGAGAAACTTTAGGTTAAAAATACTTCATTAGAAAAGACACTTGGTTGCAGCATGAGTCAGAACATCCATAAAGTCTCTGTACCTGAACTCTCTGTGTGTGGTGGCATTCAGGGTGACATTCGATTGTGCTGCCTGTGTGAACCAGTGAACCCCAGCTGTTTCCTGGAATAAACACTGCGTTTGCATGTCACCTTCTTGGAATTATTTTTACCCTCTGAAGTGATGGCACATTTTGGATCTCTCAACATGTGATTTACTATCTAATAACCAGCCGTGTAAAAGACAATGTTGTGAACTTGTGACCAACCAATGAATCAAAACTTGGTCGACTCAGACTCTCCTCATCAATTAATGCGAGGCCAGCTATTAATAGTCACAAAATGACAATTAAATAACATTGTTGGCTTTTGGATCATCAGTGACCAGTGAACTGAAGAACCCTCGTTATTGTAAGTGAAACATCTCCAAGAACCTACCAGAGAGGCGGAGTTGCCTTTTACTGCAGCTCCCAGGATTCTAATGACCTGGATGACTGAGAATCTACACGTCTGTGACCAATACAGCCACACTTCTTTTCGATATCTGCCATAAACTTTCCATCTTCAGTGTCTGTCAGTTTCTTCATTTGTTCACAACGAACTTTCCCCCATGGGATGTGGGACTGTCCGACACTGTAAATCTTCAGTTTGAGAAGCTTCCGCAAATTCTTCTTTGGATTTAAGTCAAGTGAGGAATGAGCCATTATTCAATCATCTTGGGATGCATTCATGAAAGATTGTGGCCTTTTTGGGTGCTGCAGACTTTTTTTTTTTTTTTTGCTTGAAGAAGGCATCTTCCAGTTTGGGAATGTGATTTTCAGTCCATGCTCATGCTGAAACGGTCTAACTAGCTCCTCCTTGAGAGACTGTTTTCCACTGCAGAAACGTGTGGGCCATCTTGCGGCTATGGTTGGGGTTAGGGTTGGTGCACTTACAGTTCACATTGCGGTTGGAGATTTGGATCCTACGCCCAAATGGAAACGTGAAGGCTGAACAGGATGATTATGAGGCCGTTCCTGTAAACACCATTGAGTTCCGGTAGTGGAAAGCCAACTCTCTATAGTAGTCTATCAGTCCAAGTCCATCTGCTCCATCCAGACTCTCTCTCATTTCAAATCTCCCTAAACCCTTTAAAGATCTGTCCTCAGGTGTGTCTGGGTCTGACCTTGATGCTTCAGCTTCTGAAACCTAATCAGTCATGGTTGTGTTTCTCTGAGCACATTATATCTTGTACTTCTGGAGTCTCCACAAAGGTTGCTCGTCTAGAATATGGTAGTACTAAAGGATAATGGTTTCCTGGTATCTTCACATTCTGCACATTTTCCTCAACACGATTAATTCTGCGGGGGTCACACCTCAACACTTTAGATGTTTCAAAAGTCATCTGAAAGAGATTTTACAGTTTAGATTTTTCAAAACCTATTAAATCTCCTTTTTTTGGACCATTTCATCTGACCTAATGAAGCTGCCCCATAATTATGCACAAGTATTAATAAAGTTTGAAAAATGCACATAGAAATGATAATAATGTCTGAAATTGGTGCACGTAGTGTCAGCATGAATAAGTAAGAGCAGGACTGAAGACATGAGTGCACTGCGGTGAATAATGGAGAAAATTAAAACAGAAGAAAAAGGATGCATTAGCACCTAATGGATGAATACGGACATTAGACTCAAAGAATTATGGAAAAGCAAATCAGAAAACTACTAGAAGTTTTTAGAAAAAAAAACTGCACCAGATGAGGCAAAAGAAGCAAATAATAAATTAGAGTCAAGTTTGTTTTATGTTACTTTTTCTTTGTAATGAGTTGAAGCCGGTTTCTTGGCATTGGATGCTCGAAGACAGACTTTCCACGGCTCTCTGATGCTGGATGAGTCGGATATGGATACTGGCATGGCTACTT
Source organism: Amphiprion clarkii (assembly GCA_027123335.1). Lineage (NCBI taxonomy): Eukaryota > Metazoa > Chordata > Actinopteri > Pomacentridae > Amphiprion > Amphiprion clarkii. The sequence goes on from CM049568.1 coordinate 4,519,645, forward strand.
CCTAAATCAAGCTGTGAAGCAGACGTGGAGCAGTTTATTTTCAGGGTTCTGCTGCTTTCTTCAGGTGGAGAGGCCGAAATTTCCTAACATCTGACTGTGTGAAGCAAACTAAGTCAGGAGGAGTTTGTGTTGCAGGTCTGTTTGTCTGTTTCATGCACAAAGAAGAGGAGGTCCTCTTTGTTTTGGTTGAAGTTGTGTGAGTCAATTCCTGCTACTTTTAACCTCAACCAGAAACAATAACAAGTGCGATTTAATGCGGGAGTTGTGGAAGAAACAAATTTCTTGAGCAGTTACTTTGTCAGAAATACAAGGGAAGCGAAACAACCAAATGACTGAGGCCATTTTAATGAAGTCAGTCTATAATTGGACAGTTTCCACTATGCCATGTGCAACCTGCAGCCTCATTTCATGTTTTCCACACAATGGCAGGACAAAGTAAATGATGAATAGTTGGTGTGCAGCCTGTTGCCTGCAGCTCTTCATTTAACAGCTCAGTGTGGCTGCTCCTGGCTGTGAACATCAAATATTAAAGATGATGTTTGACTCTAAGGTTGCTCTGACACCAACATTACCTGCTGATATTCATTTAAAATAGTTTGATCAATGTGGAATATAGGGTATATTTATATATAGCTTAATTTGTTCGCTGTTCCCTAAAGCAGGCTGCTATGAACTGAGTTGTGTCCCCCTTCAAGTCAGTATTTAGTTGATGCACCTTTGGCTACTGTTACAGCATTGAACCTGTGAGGACAGGTCTCAGTCAGCCTCAGTTGGACTGAGGTCTGGGTTCTGACTTGGTCTCTCCAGAACATTCATCTTGTTGTCTTTAAACCATTTCTGTGTATCTTTGGCTGTTTGCTTCAGCTCATTGTCTTGATGGAACACAAATCTTCTCCCAAGTGGCAGTTTTCACTCTTGCAGAATGCATCAAATTGTCTTCCAGGATTCCGCAACACTTTACTGCTTTCATTTTACCCTCTGCCTTTACAAGCTCCTGGGCCTGCTGCTGAGAAGCATCCCCCACATCATGATGCTGCCACCACCGTGCTTCACATCATGATGCTGCCACCACCGTGCTTCACATCATGATGCTGCCACCACCGTGCTTCACATCATGATGCTGCCACCACCGTGCTTCACATCATGATGCTGCCACCACCATGCTTCACATCATGATGCTGCCACCACCATGCTTCACATCATGATGCTGCCACCACCATGCTTCATGGTGGGGATGGTGTGTTTGTGATGATGTGCAGTGTTTAGTTTAAAATTTAGATTGTCTGATGTCCAAAAATCTCAATTTTGATCTCATCAGACCAAAGAACCTTCTTCCAGTTGACTTCAGTCTACCACGTCTTCCGGTGAACTCTAGTCCAGATTAAACATGAGCTTTTTTTCTACAGTAGCTTTCTCTTTGTCACTCTCCCATAAAGCTTTGACTGGTGAAGAACAATCAACAGTTGCTGTATACAGTCTCTCCCATCTCTGAAGCTCACAACTTCTTCAGAAGAGTCAGAAGTGTCTTGGTGGCCTCCCTCACTTGTGTCTTTCTTGTTTGGTCACTCAGTTTTTGAGGACGGCCTGCTCTATGCAGATTTATACTTGTACAAAAATCCTTCCATTTCTTAATGATGGATTTAACTGGACTCCAAGAGAAGTTCAGTGACTTTGGGTTCAGAGTCTTAATCCTGACCCACAGTAACACATGGCGCTTACTGGCACACTGAAATAAAACCAAAACACTGTTAACATAATTGTATGCTCTGACAAGTAAAATATCTGCTTTTAATTTAAATAAACTTGTTTTTTTAAGAAAACAAACATGTCAAACTCAAAGACTTTAAAGTGCAGAGTGCAGACATTGAGCGACTGAAGAAATGAAGAGATGTCAAAATGCGAGTGCCGTTTAATCTACTTACTGATGTTGACGGCTTTAAACATTGCATCAGATTTACAGACAAATATATTCAGTGTGCTGGGAATTAAATTTTGTTCAGCTCCGAGAAACATAAATGCTAATTAGAATTAATCAGCTGTCATTCAGACAGAGTTTCAGTGACTAACATACATAATTGTGACATCAGGATGATATCAAGTCAAGCATAATTTGAAATAATAATAAGGTAGCGAGTTGCTGGTGTTGTAGCGCTCAGTCGGAACAATGGGTTGATTGTGTTTTTGTAATGTATGGTAAAGCCTGATGGCCTCATGCTGCTGATAAACATGTTTTATTTTCTGATATGAACGGACGCCCTTGTAGCTCAACTGGTTGAGGAGGTCAGGAGCTATAGTCCTCTGTTTATGGATTCGAGTCTGACCCACAGCCATTTGCTGCATGTCTTTCCCTCACTCCACGTTTCCTGTCTCTCTCCACTTTCAAAACAATAATAATGGTTAAAAAGTGCAAAAAAGCTTTTTTTTTTTTTAAAAAAAAAAAAAAAAAGATAATATGAAGAAAATGCGCGCAGAACCTACAGAGTCCAGGTCAGACTACCTTTACTGAAGGGGAGAATTTTGAAATTATGAGGAGCTCATAAACATTTGATTGAGTCCAGATTCTGTGCTGTGACAAGTTGTTATGTAGCGAGTGGAAAATAATTGTTGCATCGCAGGCTTCGAAAAGAAATTTCCGGACCTGCTTTGGTTCAGTATGAAGGCTTTGTTTTAACCCTTTAACCCCAAGCAGTTTCTGGGTGGTTTTTGCTTATTTTCCACTGCAATATAAAATCCTACACCTCTGTGGAAACCGCACAACCAAGAAGGAGAGAGGATTTTATTTGTGCGCTGTGACAAAGTTATAATGCCATCAACCCCCAAAAAGAAAAGAGCAAAGTTGCATTTTTTCAACCTGGTATTAACAACATTTTCTCAGTGCCCACAGGTGTTACCAACACTGGAGAAAACAATGGCTCCACATACTGTTTAACTACTTACATTTTTACTTTATTTCCCTACTTCTCTGCTGCACGGCCTGCAGTGCAGCCAAAATGTTTCAGAGTTTTTGTCATGTGACTGTTGGATGCAGCTGAGTCACTAATAGCTTCACAGTTGCACCAAGTTGGGCAGAATTTTTGTTAATTTTTTTATTAAATCTGGTTAGAAATGAGACATGTAGAATAAAATGACATTTTCCATATGAAATTAATAGGAACACATGATTATTGGAAAATTTAAATATTTAAAAATGGTTTAATTTAAATCCAAAAATTTACTGTGTTTATACAGCTTCTTTCTCTGATAAATGGTAAGATTTGGGTGATTTTAAAAAAAGAAAACATGCACTTTGAATCAGCCGGTGCATTTTGGGATTCAGTGTGAAATGAAATGTCTTTTTATGTTTAGATTTGAGACAGTTTTCCAGCATGTCACAGATGAGTAGTTCGAGGACCATTGGAAAGTTGAAAATCGGATACATCTTCTGTTTTTAGAGTTTCTTGCTTTGATAAATGATTTAATTTAGCAGATTTTTGAGGGTTTAGAGATGCTCTGCACAGCTTTGAATCAGTAGGTACTCGACTAAGCTACGTACATTTGAGGACAAACTGAACAGATGTGCTGCAATTTTCAGTGACGGCACGAAAAGAGGAGATATTTGCCTCGGAGCCCGTTTATGGAGGATGAATATTTACAAAGGTAGAGAGCAGAAGAAACATTTTATTACATATTTTCATCATAAAATATTGCATAAACTAGCCGGCAGCCAAATCAGCGTTACAGCAGAATTATGGCGTAGCCGCTGATTAAACAGGTCAAGTGTCATTACGACACATGCTTACTTACACCAGACACACCTGCAGCGATACCACCTGGTGCAGCAGCAGCATACTGATACCGACACAGCCTGTGCCGAGGGAAATAGCAGGGAAAGAGGAGGTGAAGTGTCTCTTTGTCCACCGGCTTTTTAAGGACACGCTGCATGCCAAATGAATCACAGCGAATCAGCCATGCTTTGCTGGCTGGAACGCAGCACGCACAGCAGCGGTGGTGATGGCGCCGCAACCGAGGACAAGCTAACGGATGACGGTTTCGTTTGAGGTGATGTGCTGGTGGTGGTGCTGGGGAAGTGCTGGGAGGGGACGCAACATCTGTCAGCCCTAAGGCACAATCTCCAAATGGCTGCAAACGCCCAGGAGAAAGAAAGGCTCAGCAACAGAGGAGAAGAGACAAATCCAGACGGACGGGGAGATGGAGACAGAGAGCTGACAGAGTGTGAGACAGAAGTGGAGTTGTAAAGAAGATGGGATGGGTAAATCTGAGTGAGCTGGGGATGTTCCATCAATATTCCTTTACGTGCCTTCACGGGACATTGCCCACTCTCAGCAGGGGAGTGAACGCTACCCAATCCAGTCAGAAGAAGGGGCCTGAATTCCCCCTTTAAGAAGCACGCTAATGTAAAATGCTCCACGAGAAGCATCCAGCAAATGGCATATGTTGTTCTGTTATTTATTGATGATCACTGTGAAGAATTCATTATTTCTGCAGCTCGAGACAGATCAAGATGTTTAAAGCGGGAGTGCTGCTGGTTAATTATCCAAACTTATCTTGTTTGTCTTGCCTCTGTTCATTCATACGTAATGAATGTGTAGCTCTGTGTTTTCACACGCGGCTCACAAGCCTTCCAACTTATGTACTGCCAAGAGGAGGCTGCTAGCCGAGCCGAGATGGAAACCCAATTACACTGAAAGGCGGAAACTGACATGTTTGTCAGGTCTGGCAGGGGTCTGGGTGAGCTAAAATGTCAGGCAGCATTCAATTAGCAGCGGCCTTAAATGCCTCAGATCAAGAGACGGGAGTTTCTTTTTAATAAGACGGATCAACCAGTTGAGAGCACCTGGTCGATGCGGCGTATGAGAGGAGAAGAAGTAATAATTATGAATATGTGTATCAACTCCTTTTGCTTTCATGTCCTGCACTTAGAGCCACGCAGGTCGATGGAGTTTGATAGCGAGCGTTCGTCATGAATATTCATGGTGAGGAGCAGCGGCAGTGATTTGATTTGCTACGTGCCATCAATGCAGACAGTTTGCTAAGTTAACACAGTTCCGCATGAATACACAGAGGCTTGTTTCGCACTCGAGGAGTACAATTAACTCATTAGTAATACTGCCAGTCTCTCCTTGTGTCTAGTAGAGTTAGCTTTGTAGCTGTTAGCCGTGTTATTCAGCAGTGAGTGATAGGCTATTAAACAACATCAGTGACATGAGAAAACACAGATTTAATGCAAGCATTTATGCAAACTGCAGGAGTATTGCGTAAAAAGAGATTAAAAAGAGTCAGATTTTCGCTCCAACCTGAAAGTGCAGCTATTCAATGCACAGCCGGCTGAAGTAAATAACACTGATTATGTCATTACAGTGTCACCTGTCAGTAGGTAGATGCATGAGGCAGCAGGTGAACAGTCAGTTCTTGAAGTTGATGTTACAAGAATGAAGAATGTACGGTTGGAGGATCTGAGAGAGTTTGACAAACTGTGATGGTAGAAGCGTGTGTGTCCAAAATCCTAGTTTGCTGTTAGTTGCTACCAAAAATGTCCAAGTAACGAGAACCAGACAGAGTCATGGTCACCCAAGGATCTTCACTACTTGCAGTTTGTGCTACTGTATCACAAACTGCTTAAAACTTTAAAGTTTCTCTTCAGACGTTGATTAATCTTGCTTTGCAGATCATTCTGTAAATCATAATGGTCTGGCTGGGAAAAATAACTTTCCAATTAAACCAACTAACATTAAACCAATCCCATTCATTGTAGGTGGAGCTAAACATAGGCTGGAGCTTTGGTGTTTCCTCAAAATATGAGTTCTTTTGGTGGAACTTGTGCATGCAGGGAGACGAGAACTTTGAATGAAATGGATAATCCATCAAAAAAAAAAATTGCATGAATGTCATATTACGTGTTCCAAATCCTCTGCAGACCTTAAAACGTTCAATATTCAGTGTTGCTCATGTTGTTGGTGTTTTCTGTAGTAAAGAAAAATGTATCACATAGATAGTAGAAGGAAGGACAAAATCACCTGAAATGACTGGTGGCTTATACTGCATCCTACATAATAATGCAACTTCCATGACCTGCTGTTGACATTTTGATGCCTGAAACCACAGGACACATTCAGACCTCGTTTAATCAGAGAGGAACCTAGAATCTAGAAACGATCATCTTGAACAAACGTCCTCATAGATATTAGTGCTATGAATTTTATAGTTTGGGAGAGAAGCAAGAATTTATTTTTCCAAGTTACTCTTGTATATAAAGAAAACATGTTGTTTAAGTGTAGGGTCCTTACAGCAGAATGTGAAAACACCTAAAATAGGAATTAAACTGCATTAAATTTGCACCCCACTTTAGGAACATTACTGAGTTTGACATCAGCAGATGTTATTACAAAGACTTATTAGACACATCAAATGATGATTACAGATCTTAGCTGACCCACATAACGGCAGAAGGACATTATTTATCACTTTCCATTTGTCTTTTCATCCAGTTATAAAAAGATTCCAGATTAAAACATGCACCGTGATGCTGTTGAAGGGCTTATGTGCAACTTTTGTGCAGCATCTAAAATTTGCTTCACATGCCACTTTTGCTCCTGATAGATAATTCACACAGTTGTTGGAGATTTTTGTCTCAATGTCATCGATCTGTTTCTTTGGTAAACATTTCTATTGTTTTTAAGATGCACTAACAGATTCACTAATTGTGTTGCAAATTTGCAATGATAATAAATAAATTCGCTTCTATTTTCTCAGTGGCCTTCAAACTATATAACTCCCGTTCTGCAGTAGTGACAGCTGAAACATCTTATCTTAAAGCTGGGTTTTTGTCCTATAGTTGTCCATATGTCTGTCAAGTAAATTTGAAGAGAACAAGAAAAAGAAAATGCAAATTAGGTTTGATTCCATTTAATGCTTTGTAGCGACTAAACTCAGCTGCACAGTGTCATCAGAAGGTGGTGCTATAGGCTGCGTTAGCTGTAATAAACAGAGTAGAAGAAGCTTGAAACAGAACCAGTTGTTTGCTAACCACTAAAAAAATCTTGAAGAAAAAGAAGAAACAAGTACATTTACATAAATCAAAGGTCCGGAATTGGTTTCAGTAATTATTCTTTCATGTCAGCCACATTGGTTTTGTCTCATGCTGTTTGGAGACAAAAACAAAAGAAACAGTATGGCAGAGCTTTTTCAGAAAGGATGTTTTCATTTCTTGAGGCACATTAACTCTTAGAAAAAGTCAAAATACACCTCAAATGAGAAGAAATTATTTCCAGTTTTGCTGTTTCTATTTATTTTTTCTCACGTGCTTTTTAAAATATGTAAAAATATAATAATGGACACACAGCTAATGATATTCAAGATCTAGTCTGTTGATGCTTCAAGTTCAACAATCTATCAATCCTGGATCTGAACACTTCTTTTCTTGTCCTGTCTTGTCTTATCTTGTCTTGTCTTATCATATCTTAACATTCACTCAGCTGAAGTAAGGCGCTATCACACAATCAGAGAAAAAAAAGTGTACTAAAAAATGACCAAATATACAAAACTCATATGTGCAGATGTGACCTATGAAAACAGTGATAAAACCTGTAGTTGTAAAGCTAATTTTCTGCAATGAAATCATTATAAAACAGTAGGTAACTGATGTTGCACATCGCAGAACATTTACAGACTTGAAATGGTTCAGTTGGTATAAATATATGCCTCCCACAGTTCGGTTCTGGTTGTGAGTGCACATTTCCTGAGTTTTGGGGATTTGTGATGTGTTCTGAGGATAATCCAGTCTAACCCGAGGAAACACGTTGCTGTTAAGTGTTTTTGAACATCATTTCATCGCCTCTTCGTGACCCTTTACAGGATCAGGCGGCTGTCGCTGACGGACGGGTGGATTCTGTCCTCTCTGTGAAACTCGGCTCAGCTTGGGGTGAAATCACCGAGGGAAGCATGTTAAACATCTTAAATCTATCTGCATGGCCACACGCTGTGATTCTTTGATGGGTGAAGAGATCCTTTAAGTTTTCTCCGTACATTTCTGGCCTGCAGGGCCGGCGGTGACGACAGAAGGTGTTGAGACCTTTAGCCGGTCCAGCACATGTTTACCGCTGACATTTATCAACCTCTTGTGAATACTTGACTCTCTCCTGGCTCTGGCTGCTCCCTTTTCGCTGCCCTTTGGCTTCAATTATGAGACTCGGTTCCTCTGGCTTAAGCACAACCTGAAGCTAACTTTTGCTGGGCTAAATACGGCTGCGAAATAATCCACGGATGCTTCTGTGGCTCGGGGGAAGAGTTTTCTACAAAATAACCCAGAGAATTTCACCCCCTTCACATGCCTTCATCACACAGAGAACTGATACAGAAGTTGCTTTTTCCCTTTAATCCGTGTTTTTTTTTTCTGCTGTTTTTCTTTAAGAAACATTTCCACCTTGAAACGTTTGAATCGGGGCCTACAAACACTTCAATCACTGTTAGTCGGTACAACAAAAAGTGAGAGGACATATTTCTGAAGGAGCTCAAAAGCTGCTGAAGACACTTCTCTGATAAAAAGATAAATGTAAACCAGCCTTCACCCCCTCGATGAATGACTTTAAATACAAGATATTTGCAGGCTCCTGGGTTCAGAACCTCAGGTGGATTATCCATGTAGTTTCTCTGCAATCAAAACAAGCAAGAAAGCGTCTTATTAAGTTGCACTAAATCACCCCAACCAGCTGAAAATTGACTCGCTCCAGGGAAAATAAATCTCCAGCTCTTTCTTTTGTTCCCTTTTTTCAGTCTGAACTTGCTTAAAGTCGGAAAGCAACAAATTTATTGCATGAAATTAAGCACAGATTTATGGAGAGGAGTCATCATCCAAGTACTGCGTGATGTACGAGATTGAAAATATGAAGCTAATTTCATTAATATTCTCTTTCAGTATTTGTGCTGTAGCGGAGGAGAAACACTCAAATATTCCTCACACATATCTTAAATGTGCTGCAGCCGACACATATGCGCTTCATTAACCTTTGTCATTTTCAACCTTTTTGGCCTCATAATTCACAGCCTCCGATGCACGCACACACACACACACACACACACACACACACACACACACACACACACACACACACACACACACACACACACACACACACACACACAGTTAAACCATATTCTGTTTCTCTAAGTGTGCAAATGTGGATTCTGTAGTTATCTATCTATGGGAAAGTTTTATGGCCAGACAAGTTCCTAAAGGTGGCGACCAGAGAGGTCAGTGCTCTAAAGGGCAGCATCTTCCTTTTTTTTTTTTTTCACCAAAGGTTATTCTTTAAATTATCTTTTTGGGTTCATTAAAATGACATTACTAATGAGCCAAGGAGAACAATACAGTGTAAATGTAGAACTGCTAAAGCCTAATATGAAAACAGATTTGTGGCTTTCTGCGATGATGTTACACAAATACTGTGACTTCTTTACATATAAGTAGTTGTTGAACAGCATTTCTTTAACAAAAATCTGAATCTCAAACTTGAATTCAGTGTCCATTTACAAGCCGCAGGTGTATAAATGGCATTTTTTTGTCTTTGTCAGTTGAGAATCCGAGAAAAAGAATTTAATTAAGTGTTGGGATTATGTCCCATGAATTACTATTTAGAGTGTATATTGTAAAAATAATGTTCGGGCTCAGCAAAAGAAAAAAAGAAAAACCACAGTTTGTATCAGTCTTTTTAGGTGATGACAACTTAGAAAAATTTATGTAAGTGGTTCCAGCTCGGATTTCCACATTATTTAAAATGATCTAAAAGTGTTATGCTCTTAATGACCATAGTTATGAACACAAGTTGGCAAATGTAAACATTTTTCTCCAGTGTTAATTAGACAAGAGAGCTGAAGAAATGAACTTTTGAAGCCAATTTCATTAAGTTATTTCAACTTGAATTTAGTTTTAAATCAACAAAAATTGGACTTTAAATTATGCAGGTTATTAGTTGATGGTATTACCAACATTATTAGGTCACTTCAAGGCAGCAAAACAATGTTTGCAACCTAAATTTATCAGTTTCAGTTAATTAGATTTTTTTGTGTTGTAACAATGCACTTAAGGTACTTTTCATGTCCACTTATTTAGTGTTACGCATTAAAATTAGGTCATTGCAACTAGTTTTCCCAAAACGTCCTTTTAAATAACAATTTTCCAGAATTTTGAGTTTAAATTACACAGTTGTTAAGTTGATGCAAAAGCTAAAATATTATGTCACTTCAAACCATTAAATTGTTTGTAACTCAAATTGAATTAAATTCAATTAATTTAATTTGTGTCTATGCATTTAAATGGTGGGAATCTGGCCCTTGAAACAATGTTTTTTTGAATTTACACTAAAAGTATTGTTTGGGCTCAACAAAAACATAACCAACACAACAGTTTGTATCTATCATTTTGAGTTATGACAATGAAAAATGGTATTTTCAACAAACTACATTGAGTTCGGAGAATTACCTCTTCCTCTATAGTCAATGATATAACTGTTTCAAACTGTCCAGGCAGGGGATTTGAAGTCCTAAACTCAAACTGAAGAATAATGTTATTATCAAACTGATTTTATTGACTTTAAATTAATATTAATCAACTGACACTGAATGACTTTTTAGAGTGTATAGGCAGAAAGTTTTGTTGTAAAAGCTGCTTCCTGTTGCTGGAAAATGGGTTAGAATGAAGGCAAACAGCCTGAGTTGCTGTAAAACCCAACCAATCAGCTAAGAATGGCTAATAAGCGCAGTGGATGTATCGTAGGTTTGCCTCTGAACCACGTCAGCCTTAGTTTTTATTAAAAATATCGACCAGCTGAGCTCCTGCTGAGAACGAGCGTCTCTGAGATCTGACCGGAGTCAGTCATTCAGCACGATGCACGATGTGACATTTCTCCATCTGTCCAGCTTCCTTTGCTTTATTTGAAATTTATGAGCTGCATTTCTTCCCTCTGATTTCTATTTTTTCATTTGTTTCATGAGACGGTGGAATCCTGTATTTGTATTCAGGCCGGTCATGTGTTTGTATTAGCTCGCTGTGTGGGAGCGGGAGGAGAAACCTGCACAAAATTAATTTATGGGAACTCATGTAAACATCAACATGCACAAGTTTTATTCTGAGCCTGTTTTGCATGCTGGAAAAGCTGCATATGGAGCGACCGAGGGGAGAAACTGGCTGCAGAATGCAAACAAGCCAAAGCCTCCATGTTTTCACACCATCATTTTCTGCAAGTGAATAACGCTGGAATCCTGTCTCTGTTGTGGCATCTGTCTCACAGCTTTATCCATTATTTGCTTATGTTTGAAAAGGTTAAAGAAGTTTTTTTTCTCTCTCTGAAAAAGGAGCAAACCAAAAACAAAGCCATGCATCACAGCTGGAGTCATTTCTATACTGTATTTTCACATCTCTACGGGGCATGTTGATCTCTGTATTATGATGTGGGAAACATTTCCGTTAGCATGTTAGCGCTGCTGTAATCCCTCATTCTTTCCAAACACAGCAGCCAATTATAAAGTTGTCTCGTCTTCGTGCTGCACTGTAGAAAAAAGCATTTGTTTGGGGTTTCGCTGTTGAGTGCGTTTCATGGGATCAGTCAGTGTGTGGCCCACGTATGTGGCGTTCTATCTGCCTCCAGTGATTGATGAACTGGTTTTAGTGGTTCTGCCCACCGCCGCTGCCGACAAATGACTCATCGGCATGAACGACCAGGAACACTGTGGCGCTCGGTGCCACGCTGGGAGGGATATCGACTGTGAGAGCAGCCAGTATTTTGCTTCTCTCTGCTGACTGACGCCGTAATGTGCACACGCAGGTTGTCATGCTAAAGGCCCAGTCTGAAGCAAGACATGAGCCCAAGAGAATTTACTTAAACGTTCATCGACCTGTTGGGAACGGAGCCCTAGCAACACCCCCAGCACCTGCAGCGGGCTTAAAGCCACAATTTCACATAAAAAACGCACAAATAAAGAGTACTTTTTTTGTATAGAAACATATGCTACAGTAATTTTTCCAAGGTTTTAAATCACTTATTTGTACCCGTTATGCACCTTGAAAAACTGTGATCACATGAATTTATTGATTTAGGATGTGTTTTTTTGTTTTGTTTTGGTTTGGGGTTTTTTATGAGGAGAACTCTGAGCCGGACATGAGCTCCTGTGTGTGACACAGGAACTTTACTTAAACAATAACTTTAATCAAGTGGCCGCCACCTGTAACTGACAGAAAACCATAGTTTCACATCAAAGGATTGTTAAAAAAAAAAATAAGAATTTGAAGGGAAACTTTTAAGGAATTATTGGAATTTTCTTCCTGAAGGTTTTGCAAATTTTCTGATATTTGGGGAATTTTTTTGCAGAATTTTTGGATCTTTTTCAGACAAGGAAACAATATTTTTTGGTGCCTGTAAATGAGGACAACAGGAGGGTTAAGATCACTCATTTGTATCTTCTTAGTACTTTGATAAACTGAGCAACAGTGGTCAAATGAATATTTTGTTTTTGTGTTTTTTGTTGGTTTTTTGGCGATCTCTGAACCAGCCACTGGGAGTGACGCAGACGTTATTTAATTTACTTACTTTCATTTTTGTCATGGGACTGTTGGTCACAGCTGAGTCACCAATGACTTTCCAGTTATTCCACAGAGATCAGAAATTTTAGTTTCTTTACATAATTCAATTTGATCCAACGGTTTATTTCTGGCAAATTTTTAAATGAGACATGTGGAATGAAAGCCGTTTTGATGAAATATCAAGATTTTAAGATTGGATTTTGTTCATTTTTCTGACAGAATGTCACAGATGATTACTTCAAAGACAGTTGAAAATGTGATGATGTTTTTGTTTGTTTTCACAGTTTCTGATTCTTAGAAATGATGTAATTTTTGGCAGTTTTGTAGAGAAAACATCTCTGTTCAACCCAGTTTCAGGGTACACTCACTCTATTTAAAATATCTTTAAGTTTCCTCAAAAAAATCCTGATATTTTCTGACAAATACTGTCTTTTACTTTATGTTTTTTCCTTAGATAATAGAGATAAAAACTGTCTGGTATTTAAACTATTACACACACCATGTTCTTCAGCCTGAGAAGCAAAACAAGTTGTAACTCTTTGCACCACCTGATGCTCGTCCAACTTATTGCTTTGAGCCGACCGCATCAACTGAAGGCGACCGTATGAAATAGTGTGTTTCGAGAACAGCTTCTCCCCCAGCAACAGTGCAAATTAAACCCTTGAGTGAAAAACAGGGGATGCTGATGTGGCATTTTGTCTATTATAAGCTGAGTGCTAAACATTTACAGTACAGTACAGTCGGTGTGTGTGATATTTAACAGGAAGGAGTATTTTCCACTTATAGTGTGCACACATGCATTCAGTTTCATTCAGCCTCATGCAGTAACGTCCTCTAGAGCACTTCTTTAATGATGAGAGCGCCTCTGTGTGTCGAGCTCTACTGGTTCAATCATATTTGCATCCAATATTATCCTGGGATTTACTTTATGTGTGTTTTTTCTGTACCAGAGTTTAGAAGAAAAAAATATAACTAAAAAACTTTTGGACCTCTAAGAAAAGACAAGCTCTGGGGAAATCAGAGCTTTCAAGGCCTGACTGAGCAAAAAGAGAATGAAGAGAGAGACAAACAGCAGAAATGTGAATCAGTTTCACTTCTCCCATTTGCTGCAAGATGTATCACTGATTATATCGTCGACGCTAAGTGATGCAAATTATTATTCGAGATATGGGATTATCAGTGAAAAACTGACTGAGGAGGATTCTAACAAGCTAATCTGCAGCCGCAGTGCTAATAATACGCCTTATATCTCTGAAATGACAAAAGATGAGGAGAAATTCAGCACAATGAAAGACAAAATGGCCTTTATTTATTCATTTAGACATTTCTGCACTGTTTTGCCTGTTTGCCAGATTTTCTGTTCGGTTGTGTGTGCAGGCCATAAAAAATGCAGTTTATCTCTTTTGTTCATTGTGTTAAAAGCCTTTTTGATGACTAATTTTACTAACAATGAAAAAACAACGCCACATGCCAGAGATATTTACATTTTTACAGCCTCCACAAACTCAGCTGTAAAAAGATGTTTCACCATGCTGAATGTATCTTCCAACAGCTTCCTCTTTTAACTTTTATTTTCCTCTCATGATCATTTTGGTTACTTGTGGCTTCTCAGTAAAGCTGAGGAACGCAAAATTTTGAGTTTTTTATTTACAGAATCTGGTTCAAACTGTTTATTTTTAGACAATTTTCAATGAGACATGTAGAGAAAAATTGTTTTAAGCTTAGATTTGCTTAGTTTTCCCAATGGAAAATCACGTCACAGATGATTAGTTCCAGGGCATTTAAAGATAATTTGCTTTTCTTACCTCCCAGCTGGTTTGTAGAATGGCAAAGTCATAAAGAACTGCTATTTTGTTTTTAGCAATTTTTTACTTAGTCAACGTTATTGCGGTGAATTTTTGAATGAGACATGTAGAAAAAAGTAATTTTAATCTTAGACTTTAATAGATTCCCGATGGAATATCATGTCGCAGATGATTAGTTCAAGGACTCTGGATTCTAGCTTTGATAAATGTTGTAATTTTGGTGATTTTTCAAAGGTAACATGCTGTTCTGACCCCTCAGCTCGTATGTAGAATCGCAAAGTGAAAAGGATCTGCTTTTGTTGCCCTTTTTTACTTCCTCAATGTTACTGCAGAGCATTTTTGAATGAAATTTTTCTCTCTCGTTCATTGTGTTTAAAGCTGCCTGCGTTGTCCCTAATCCGATCTCCTGTCGCCCTCAGATCATGCTGCTGACTGACCCCGAGGTGGAGAACAGCCTCCTGATTAGCTCCGATGAAGGCGCCACCTACCAGAAGTACCGGCTGAACTTCTACATCCTCAGCCTGCTCTTTCACCCCGAGCAGGAGGACTGGATCCTGGCCTACAGCCACGAGCAGAAGGTGAGAGAACAGCCAGCACCGAGTTTAGCGTTGGGTTGTTCAAAAAGGTATCAAAGGGAGCTGAGCGTTAAGTAAGATAAGCAACAAAGAGCCTCGAAGCAACACGGATAAACACGAGATCCTGTTATACAAGAGTTCTGCTCAAAGAAACAGCAGAGTTCACAACGTTCACTCAGGAAGAGAAGGTGGGTGAGGGAGGTTAGTTAAATTCAGGTAGTTCAGTGGCACAGGTGCATTTTCACCAGCAGAAGAAGAAAGGGATGGAAATGTCATGTTTTAAGTCAAAGTTAACTTGAAACTATTGAGATTTTAAGTCAGTATATTGACTTTCAAGTGGTAATAATTTCTATTTAATATCTTATATGTTCTTTGAAGCTTTTAAAGAATGAAATAAGAGTTTGGGGCAGAATTTAGACTCCTTATCCTATCAATTTATTATAGCCCAAGTGTAGACTCCTGATTATAAGAACACATTTTTAACATCTCCTTACAGAGAGTGAACACTCTGACACTCATCCTGTTAGGAAAGTTTTATAAAGATACCTTTAATCCAAGGAGAAGATAACTGAAACCATTTCTCCTGTTGAGTTTCTTTTTTTTTTTTTTTTGCTCCTGTCACATTTCTACTCACTGTGGGGCTTGTTTTCGACTGCAATGTAAAGTCCTGCACCTCCATAGAAAACAGCACAACCATAAATCAATAAGTAATTGAAAAGTTTAATTTAACTCCTATCTGCTCTGTACAGTAAACGCAGTCTGCAGTTCAGCCAAAAAGTCCCTGAATTTTTACTAAGTGACTGTTAGTCGTGGCTTCACAGTTGCAATGTGGAGTGCAGAATTTTTTGTTTATTACAGAACCTTGTTAGAGCAAATGATTTATGTTTGGTCAATTTCTAAATGTGATTTTGATGAAATATCACGATTTTAAGCTTAGATTTGGTTAATTTTGGTCCAAACTTTGCTGGAATCTGTATATCTGTTGATATTATTTGATATCAATTTAAAAAAACAATCCAAAATGTATTTGGAACATGCCGGTGGATTCTGAGGTTCCGAGAAGCCCTGCCAACACTAATATGGATCTTTTTCTGGAAGGATATCTTCACCCTCGACCTTCGTTTTACAAAAGATCTCATTGCACATGATAATATAAAAACAACAAAACATGTAAACATACTCTATTAGAACCTACAAGTTGAATTATAAATGTGTAAAAGTTGAAAAGTCTTCATTTAAAGACTATCTCTGATGCTAAAAAGCAATTGTTTATTTCTTGAAGGCAAGCCCCACTTTTTCTAATAACATTTTTTCCAAATAATACAATAATACTGCTTTCATTTTGCACTAATATGGTGCATCTAATACTTAGTATGCTGTAATTCTGATCTCCCATCTGAAAACTTTACATGCAATAGGAATAGTGGATCTGAGCTTCCAAACACAGTCTGTCGGCTTTATAAAGAACTGTGTTCATTGATAACTGAGTCAGGAGTTAAAATGCAGCCGACCAGTAATCCAGAACCCCTTTGAAATCCTGAAGCTCCACACTGAGAACTTTTGGGGCAGAAATTCCTTTAAATCTCTTAAGCATCTTAGCTGCTAACAAGTCACCTGCTTCAACTGCACTGCAGATGAAAAATACAAATATTTCACCACAACTCACACACAAAGCCACAAACACCAACCAGTTTTGGTCACATGTAGGGTTTTAATACTTGCAGCACAATGGAACAATGTCTTAATTTGATTTAAATAATCGTCTCTTTGCTGAGCTTCAACGATTCACACACACTCGGTCAGCTTCCCAGACACAGACTGAAAGAAAAATTCAATAAATCTCTCTGGTAAAAGAAAAAATAATGTTTCTAGTCTGAGAGCAGACATAATCCATGTCTGGGAATCTGAGCCTTCATGTTTTGATGAGAAACACTGAATGTTAACATATTTTCTCTATTCAAAAAAACTCCTTTAAAGCCACATGTCAAAGCTTTTATGGCACCAAACTCACTGAGTCTTTGTGAATAAAAAAACCGTCCTTTATTTTTACAGTGTAAAAATGTTTATACAGCATCAGATTTTTGGTCAGATTGTTCATCTTGGTACCTTATTGCTTGATTTAAATTAGCATACTGAACTCCAAGCAGCAGGTACAGTGCGTTTTTTTATGCTGCTGTCACATTTTTTTCTTCAATGCTGGCTCATTTTTCACTGCAATATAAAGTCCTGCACCTCTATGGAAACAGAACCATGAAGAAGAAGAGAGAACTCAGAACGGTCTTCATCATTCGCCATTCAATCAGAAAAAAAACAAAAAACGTTACAGTTATTAAAAACAGTCTTGATTGCTGGACACTGTCCTGAAATCCAGCATTCCTTTCAACACGACTAAAACAAAGCATTCGATGCTTCATGTTCGTGATCTCAGGTGACACTTTTCCATCCGGTTTCATGTGAGGATGCAGAAACTGTGGCCTGAAGCTGACCTCAGCCACCTACACTCACTGGAGGAGGGATGCTGGGGGAGGATCACCGCCTGCAGGTAGCTGACAGGCTAAAACCAGGGCAGTACTCTGCAGAAATCCCTGAAATAACCAACTTATTATAGTCTATCGATATTATGTATGCTACTGTATTCTGCATATTTAGAGAATATAATAGGAGACTGATAGTGGTAAGTATGCAGTGGTTAAATACATTGCATTTACATAAATACACCTTACTTATTAACAATAATGTGTTTATTTCAATGTTTCTCCTCTTGTAAGCGAAAAAATACATAAACAAGAAACAAAAAAAAGAGGTAAAAGTGATTATGTATTTCACAAGAATTGTAAATTAAGGCAATTAATCATAACCTAACACCCTAAATCCTCCAATTTCCAAGTTCATTCTGGGTGTTCCTTGCTGCTTTCACATTTTCAAAACAGAATGTAGGTAGAAATGAGACCTTTCATTTGCTATAATTTGTTTAACCATCCGCCTTTCATACATGCTGATATAATATGATATTCATGTTATGAAAGCCACTGTTGAAATCATCAAGCACCATGCTGTGAAGCATGGTGGTGGCAGCATCATGATGTGAAGCATGGTGGCAGCATCATGATGTGAAGCATGGTGGTGGCAGCATCATGATGTGAAGCATGGTGGTGGCAGCATCATGATGTGAAGCATGGTGGTGGCAGCATCATGATGTGAAGCACGGTGGTGGCAGCATCATGATGTGAAGCATGGTGGTGGCAGCATCATGATGTGAAGCATGGAGGTGGCAGCATCATGATGTGAAGCACGGTGGTGGCAGCATCATGATGTGAAGCATGGTGGTGGCAGCATCATGATGTGAAGCACGGTGGTGGCAGCATCATGATGTGAAGCATGGTGGTGGCAGCATCATGATGTGAAGCACGGTGGTGGCAGCATCATGATGTAAAGCACGGTGGTGGCAGCATCATGATGTGAAGCATGGTGGTGGCAGCATCATGATGTGAAGCATGGTGGTGGCAGCATCATGATGTGAAGCACGGTGGTGGCAACATCATGATGTGAAACAAGGTGGTGGCAGCATCATGATATGAAGCACAGTGGTGGCAGCATCATGATGTGGGGATGTTTCTCGGCAGCAGGCTCTTGAAGGCTTATAAAGGCAGAAAGTAAAATGAATCCAACAAAGCATAGAGAAATCCTGGAGGAAAACTTTTTGTCGGCACTGTGTGCTGCCTTCTTGATGAAGGTTTTAAATCCTCCACAACAGTTTTTTTTTTGACATTTTCATGGGACCAGTGTTGAATATTTTGTTGCAACTTGTTAACTGTATTTGTGCTGTGTCAAAGGAAAGTTAATTAGATTAGGTTATCATTCACTTGGATATCAATCATCTGTTCATCTTCTTTTCATATTGTATCATGTCGTAGACATGGAGCAACATCAACTCATTGAGCTGTCCCTCCCATTGCAATTATGTGCATTTATTCTCCATATTGTATACATTATTAAGAGTGTGTTATTTTTGCTATGTCTGGGAATTTTTCCTCGACATTGTTTGGAAGTTGCATCCCTCAGCCCGCCTCCTCTCTTGTTTTTACTCCTCACCCAGCATCGTCTCCACCCCAAAAGTGCTTCTCTTTCAGTTTCCTCGCCTCCCTTCTGGCACCGCTGCTGCATTTGTTGATTGAGAGACCTTTTGGAGGTTGGTAAGGAGGCACTGAGCCCCTACTCCACCACCTCCATCCCCCTCACCTCCCCCCAAAGCTTCACTGTCACTCGCTTGGCTTCATACTAACTTGCTGTAGGAGGGTAATTAGTCAAAGTGATTTCCTGCCCCCTCCTCCCTCTTTTTTCTTTGCTTGCATCTGCTTAGCACAGCTTGGCTCAGATGTCGTGGAAATCTTATCACTCGGGCAGTTCGTCTTTCCCCCGTTCGACATGAGAATATACACATAGCAGGTGCAGCAGTCACTCTGAAAATATAGTCTGCACATGCTCAGTGAGCATCAAGCCAGCAGGGGTGTTTTATTTAACACTAAGACGGCATTAAGTCACTGTGTTTTACAGCTGTATGATGAGTCTTTAGATGATTTGTGTTTTAACAGTAAATATCTGGTCAGTGCTTCAGTGGATTTATATGCAGTGAAACAGTGTCGCTTTATCGTCATACATTGTAAAAGAGGAATATTTTTTAATGTAGATGCTTACAGTTTTGCTGTGATTTTTTAAAAATTTTAGTCTTATTTATAGTGAGCATGTAAATTCTACTTTCTTTCTGTAGTGTTATTAGATTTTATCTGTAATTTTATGTATTTTCAACTCTGATGTACATATTTTTTCTTTCAAATAATGGAAAATATATATATATTTATTTATTTATATATATATATATATATATATATATATATATATATATATATATATATATATATATATATATATATATATATATATATGTATGTGTGTGTGTATAATACTAAATACTATAAAAATAGTGGCATTATTTTTTAAAAATTTGACTGTAAAAAATACTGATTTTTAATGTTACGATTATTTACAGTTTTGCCCTGTTTTTGTTCATTTATTTCTTTGTTTTAAATACAGTCAGGATGTAATTCTGTAATTTTACTAATTTTTATCTGTAATTTTATAATTTTTCAGTTTGTAATATACAAAAACCTTATTTCAAATA
The DNA here is from genome assembly GCA_027123335.1 of Amphiprion clarkii. NCBI lineage: Eukaryota > Metazoa > Chordata > Actinopteri > Pomacentridae > Amphiprion > Amphiprion clarkii. The sequence continues at coordinate 4,539,775 of CM049568.1, forward strand.
ATGGAAACAAATCCTGTAAAATAATAATGCATTTTTATTCATTTATTTTTATTTATTTGTTTATTTTGGAACCTATTGCCTGCAATATTTTTCATGTTGTTGACGTAACGCATTTTACAACATTGTTCCATAAAACGTTACCACAGTGTTCCATAATGGTAAATCAAAAGGAGGGATGTTCTCCGTGTTCTCCATTGAACAAATGTGTCAAAAACAACATTATTACAAATGTTTAGAGATTATCATCTGCCTTTAAGAAGAAACATTCTGGGATCTAGAAAAAAAAACAAACAGACCTCCGATACTATGTAAGCTTCTCTTCTGAAGAGTTATTGAGCCGACAGCAGTAATAATCTGTTTGTGGAAGCTCCATCCTTCTGGAATAGAACGAATAAATGCAATTAGTAAATGAATTAATAGAAACAAACAGAGTCACATTTTTGTTATCCGGCTAATAAATGATTGTTTACACGTCACGCATGGCCGCTCATGCTTCAAATGGAAAAAGCCCATCCCCAAATGCTGAAATAAGTTTTCTGCCTCATTAAATTCCAGCTGTAAGCTGCAGAGTAAACGGATTTGTCTTTGTGCTTCGTCAGAGAATAAACACGAGTTTGGGGACAAAAAGACGAATCAGTCCGTCAAGGTTGTTGATTTCCTGAGCGACAGAAGCAGAACATAAAGGAAAAATAGCAAAATTCAAAGAGTTAATTAGATTTTTTAAAAATACGATTTCAATCTGAACTTAACTCTCTGAACCTACAAAACCTTCTGGTGGGTTTGAGAAGCTTTTTGTCCTTAAAAAATACACCATTTATCAGAGACAGAGACTCAATAAAAAAATAAAAATAAAAAAATTATTTGCGATGTGCAATTTCCTCAGAAAATCTGAACAAATCTAAGGTAAGAATTGCAGTATTTCTTCAAAATTACCAAAAAGAAACCATTGTCATTTATTATATTCTGTTAAAACAAAAAATATTTTATTTTAAAAATGCCAAAAGGATAAGAAAAACATTTTAGAAAAGTTCACAGGATTAGTTTCTCTGATTATGCTACTGACATTTCAGAGGTCACCGTTTCATCTGAACCCCAAAACCTCCCAGCCACTTTCAGAAGGTAGTCTTTTTTTTATTTTACCAAAATTGTATTATTTATCAGAGCCAGAAACTGTAAAAATGAAAAAAAGAAACTTTTCTGATCTGTGACTGGCCTCTTGGTCAGGAAAATCAACCAAATCTGAGCTCAGAATCAAGATATTTCATATAAATCCCGTTATTCTGCATGTCCCACTTAAAAATTCACCAAAAATGAACAGCTTTAACAAGATTCTTTAAATAACAAAACCTTCTGCTCTTGTTGTCACATCAGGGTGACATTTTTAAGAAACATTTGATTTTAGTCTTAGAGTTGTCTAACATTCGTGTTGAACGGCCAGTCACAGGTCAGAAAAGCAAAATCCTTTCCATTTGTACAGTTTCTGGCTCTGATAAATGGTGTTCGATGGCAGTGTTTTCAGTGACACATGTAGAATAAAATGATTTTTATGAAATATCTTGATTTTGGGCTTTGATTTGGTTAATTCTCTTGACTCAACAGCACATTACAGGTCAGAAAAGCAAAACTCTTTCCATTTTTACCGTCTCTGGCTCTGGTAAATGATTACATTTTGTTGACTTTATTTAAAAAGACAAGCCTTTCAAACCAGCTGGCAGGTTTCGGGGTTCAGCTGATTGTTTGACCTCTGAAATCTCAGTCGAACAATCAGAGGAACAGAGTCAGACACTTGAGGGTTTTTTGTTTTTGTGGCCGGTCGGTTTCATTTCATAGAGATTATCACTTGTATTCCCTGTTCTGTCTTTTTGTCGTGATAAAATCCATTGAATCTGAAGCCTCCCGCCGAGGTTTGGCTTCTCTTCACGTCTTTCTTGTTGCAGCTTTTCTTCAGCCTGCACATCTGTCTGTTCAGCTTCATTCTTCACTCGGGATCATTGTGTTCCCGTCTGTGTGCAGAGAACCTTTGTGGGAGGCCAGACAATGCTGCTCAATGTCCTTAAGCCATGTTATTGCTCTGCAGAATCTTATGTAAATTCTAATCTAATTTACAGGCTTCCGATGTGTGTGTGGTAAAGTGGTCTCCCACTCGTCGATACAGGGCTCCTGTAAACCGGAGTGTTAAGTACATCAATGTGTGAAAACAAACCCACAGAAAAGTCCTGTGCAAATGCTCATCATTTCAAGGGCAAACCTGGCATTTGATGTTAGGATGGATTTTATCCCTGCTCTATGTGAATGAGTCATCTTGTGTGGTTGTTTCTCTGCAGCTCTACAGTTCGGTGGAGTTTGGTCGAAGGTGGCAGCTGGTCCATGAGAGAGTCGCCCCAAATCGCTTCTACTGGTGAGTTCAGACGGTTTGTTGAACGAAACATCAGCAAGAAAGCTGACTTACGACGTTAACATTGTTAGATGTTGTCTTGCTAACTTTATTTCTTATAGCTTAAAATGTTATTCAAAAGAAATACTGAAAAGTTGCACGATGAAATGGCATGAAATGATTATTTATTCAGGTCGGCGGCTCGGTGGTTAGAAATGTCGATCCCCGGTTCGTGTCCCAGCTTGAGCCTGGGATCTTTCTGCATGGAGTTTGCATGTTCTCCCTGTGCAGCGTGGGTTTCACCGGGTTCTCCGGCTTCCTCCCACAGTCCAAAAACATGCTGAGGTTAATTGATGATTCTAAATTGTCCATAGGTGCGAATGTGAGTGTGCCTGATTGTTTTCCAGTACGAACTCACTTTAAAGGCCTCCACACACTGTGCAATTTTCGGCCTTCCCAGACGAAAGATAACAATCGTGGCGATACCTTTGCACATTGGCGTGGTGGTTAGCACTTTTGCCCTCCAGCTAGAAAATCCCCGGTTTGCATCCCGGCCTTCCTGGGATGTTTCCACTCAGAATAGTACAACAAAAATCATCCTAACTAAAATGCAAAAAAACCCCAAAACTGATAGTAGCCATGTGTATTTTCAGTTTTAGCATCCCTACATGCTGATATATTAATCAAAGTATAAGAAAAGTGTGAAGCTCTGTTTCTACTGGGCTACATTTGTCTATATGTAGCCCTGTGATAGACTGGTGACCTGTCCAGGGTGTCCCCTGCCTTCACCCTGAGTCAGCTGGGATAGACTCCAGCCCCCCCACAACCCAACAGATGATAAGGCGTGTATAGATATTGGATGGATTATTTATTCAGCTGTAATTCTGATTAATCTGAGTTTGAAGGTTATGTCATCGCCACACAGAGTTCGTTTATAGTTAAGTACATATGTCCTCTCTGGTGACGTAAAGGTAAAAATAAAGGTAAGGATTGTCAGATTTCAATGCATAGTGATATATTTCTTGTTGCAATGTTGTTTGAAAACAATAATTGCACGACAACTATCAGAAAAACCCATGTGAGACCAGACAATGAACAGTTTTGACACTAGAAGTGTCCTGGATCGACGCCATCGCTGCCACTCATCAAAGTAGCAGGCAGAAAGGTTTTTGACATTTTTATTATTCATGTGTCCTCTGAGGCGACACAGTTACATTATGTGACCGACAGCGTTCATCTGAGCTTCGGAGACGCTTCAAAATGCACTTGTTTCACCCTTTGCAATCCTAATCTTAATACGAGCAAATACATCTTAACACTAGAAAATACAGCTTAATACTGTAAAACACATTGGAACACAATTAAATACATCTTAATTCTATAAAATATGTCTTAATACTATAAAATATGTCTTAATACTATAAAATACGTCTTAATAGTGTAAAACACGTCATAACAAAATGAAATATGTCTTCATACTATAAAATGTCTTTAAATATTACAAAATGCATCTTAATTGTAAAAAATGCATCTTAATAGTAGAAAATGCATCATAATACTCTAAAATATCTTATAAAATATATCTTAACACAAAAATATTTCTTAATGTTATAAAATATGTCTTAACACTATAAAATATGACTTTATACTAAAAAAAGCTTCTTAATTCTATAAAATACATCTTAACACTATAAAATATATCTTGATATTATAAAATACAGACATGTCTTAACACTATAAGATACATCTTACCTCTAGAAAAAACACATTTTAAAATACATCTCGATACTATGAATTAAAAATAAAACTTAATACTATAAAATTCATCTTAACACTAGAAAATAGAGCCAGAAAACAGTGGAAATGATACTTTGAGTGCACAATATAGGGAGTACATAATGCATGTTTTTGTCCCTTTCAGATAAAATTAACTGTATGAAGATCAAGACAATCTAATGGGTCTTTAACCTGCTCTCAGACTCATCTCTCACATTGTCGTTTCCAACAAATTCTGGATGTTCTTCCCTTCACTATGCAGCCACGCAGGTTCTGTCTGGCCTCTGTACAGTAACTAGCAAAGAGCTTTTACCTGGACAACCTGCAGAGGAAATGTCGGCCAGTAAGAAGCCAGACCCCGGAGGGTTGGTGCTGCAGCTCCCGCACTTCTATTTTGGGAGGAAGCTGTGGTAATGAGTCTCGTGTCTGCTCGTGGCTGCTGTACATTCGGCTGACAAACATGTAAAGGAGAAGTTGTAAGCTCATTTGAGACTCGGTCGACCTGCTGGGCTGCAAACAGCTCTAAAGTCCACCGTAATCAGTTCGTGAGCTCAGTGCAGCGGCCATTTGCATATGTGACATTAGAGATCCCTGCACAGACATCTGGAGCTGATGTGGGATGTTTGTCACAGCTCATGACAAAGCTCTACTTTTATGCTCTGACACAGCAGAGTTTAATCAATTAGGTTTTTTTAACCTATGATTAGGATTCAAGGAGACCTGAAAAATGAGGAATTTAGGAGTTCAGATGGTTAATTAACCAAAAAAAAGTTCTCAAAAAGAAAAAATACACGTACAAATGTTTTTTTATGACCAGTATCACTAGCAATCATTAATAATCGAGGAGAATGATTGCCGATATTTAGAAATGATATATATTTGCAGTGAAAATAAACATTAGTCTTAGAATTTGAAATAACCCAAAATTTAGCTGAATTCCTTTTATTTATGTTTTACGTATTTAATTAAAAGAGAACTTTTGAGCATTTTTCATGCTGTATTGTTCGGCTCTGATTGCACATTTTTTGGGGGAATCAGATCAAAAAAAACATTGGAAAACTGCGATAATCGGTCAAGCCCAGATCGGTCTTCCATCGCTAAGCGTTGGAAACATACAAGTTTAAGGAAACCATCTATTATTCTCCCGCCTCGCCCTGCTCTCAGCACCTGAATGGATTATTCAGTGGAAATGGAAATGTGCTGAGGATAAGTAGGCCATCCTATTCACGGTGCTGCTTCATCTGGGAAATCAGCAGAACTACCAATAAGTCTAATGATTAGAGGCGCTGGTGGTCTCTGCTGCTCATTCACTGACTCCCCTTTATTTCCATTTGTGTGTGCAGCTACCTGTCGACATCCTGCCTCCCCCATCCTCCCCCATTCTCCCCCCTCCACGCTGCCTCTGATCCCCCAGTCTTTTTAATACATATTTAATGCCGTAATGATTATATGCTATTCCGTCTGCGGGCATCCCTACTGTAGCGGGAAATCAATGGCTTTTCCTTTGCTAATGATGTCAGGAAACATCTTCCTCCATGTTTCTGGGGGAAAAAGGACATTGCGGGGGCCCAAAGTGAACCCGAGACCCTGTTTTTCTTTAAACCTGCAATCCTGATGTTCACCACGTCCGTCATAGCATTTGACTTAACCTCTCCGTCGTTATAAATTTGCAGCATTTGCAGTCTTGCAGGTTCGCATGGCGGTTTCGGCGGGTGGCATCTGTCTGCAGGCAAAAAAGACCAACAGTGATGTTTCCCTGAAACACATTTGTCTGCCTTTCAGGTCGAAAATGGGTTTGGACAAAGAGCCGGGCTTAATTCACCTGGAAACCAGCATCTCTGAAGGACGTGAGTAATTGAATTCAGAGTTCAGCGCTCCATTTTCTGCAGTCTTTGTACTGTATCGTGAGCTTTGTGCTAAAGTAGAGGGGAACGGGGAGTTTGTGTGGACGATCCCACCGCAGGGTAATATGAAGGGACAGCAGCGATGGCCGAGTCCGGGGACACACAATGACAATGGAGGGAAAAGTAATGCATATATTAGAATGCTTTTAAAAGCAGGTGATTTAGCTCTTGTTGGTGCAGAGAAATATCACTGATCCTGCTGAATCACAATGAACACTGTGGGAAGGAATATTGGGGACTGATTTGTAGTATTTCACTTGATTTTCTTTGTCGGATGTTCAGAGAACAAAATACGTACGGAAGCAAACTGAACTTTCATGTATTTGAAACTTATGCAATATCCATTAAAGTTTTCACTGCCCTTGGAAGTTTTCCCTTTTCAACATTGAATCATGATCTGTTTAATTTGGCTTTTTTGACAAAAATTTACAGAAAAGGCTCAATGCTGAAAGGTACATCCAGTAAATACTGACTTATGAGTGGGTGAAGACAACTTATTTTACATGTTATATTTTTAATTGACATCACTTTGTAGAAATCTGTTTTCATTTGGACACGAAAGAGTCTTTTTTTTGTAAATTCCGGAAAAAATCAAAACAACTAATTGATCACAATTCAGTGCTGAAAAGCAATAAAAGGGGGAAACTAAAAGTGAGATGATTGTTTTTATAGGTACTGTTTAATAAACCAAACCTGTCTCTACAAAATTACATTTTGTTTCAGCTAAATTATGTCTTAAACTTGACTTTTGTTTTCAGTTGTTGGTTACTCTCAGTTGTCACTTTCTAGTTTAGTTTAAGTACCAAAACTTTGTGGTTAAGATTAGAAAAATAAGACGTTTTTCACAACACAAATTTGGTTAAATTTATGCACCTAAAGCGTGTGGTTAGGTTTACAAACATGCTATGATGCGGGTTCAAATATGATCCTTTCACTTATTTTGCATTTTGTATTTTTAGTTATTTGAATTGTAGAAATCAGTTTTCACTTGGACATGAAAGAATCTTTTTTTGGTAAATTTTTGACACAAAGGCAAAATTAAATTAATCATGGTTCAATGTTGAAAAGTCATCAACGGGAGGAGAGGGATGACTAATATTTCAATTTTCTAGTTTAATCCACAGACTGTATATAAAAGATGGACGTAGCCGCTGTTACATTGTGCATTAGTTTGCGTTTTGCTTATGATTAAAACTTTTTTTTCTGGTAGAATATGAACATGATATTCTATTGTGTTCTGAGTTTCCAAAGTCCTGCTTAAAGACTTTGTGTAAGTTTTTACCATGAACTGTACATAAAAAGATGGATGTGGCCACCATGACATCGACCACTAGTTTGTGGTCTGTCAATTCGTCACCATGAAACCAGGTATGATGAGTGACAGCTGGAACTGACCGAGAAAAGTAGCTACAAGATAAAACAATTGCTGCTTTAAGATTTTATTTTTTTATTAAATCTTGCTATCATGCCTTTAATTAAGTGCTAGAGTGCTTAATTACTCTTTAGAGCACGAGTAGTGACCAAAAGAATGAGATACGAGCGGTTAGAATGAGTTTTCTCAGTTGGGCAGCTGGTCTCGGCCTTGGGTTAGATAGTGTGAAGAGTCGGAGTGAAATCGCTGCTCTTTTGCGTCTGAAGGAGTCGGCTGAGGTGGTTCGAGCAGCCGATTAGGAAGCCTCCTGGGCCACTTCCTTTAGAAGTTTTCTGGGCATGTCCAGTTGGGAGGAGACCCAGGATAGACCCAGAACTCCTCATCCGGCCTCAGGTCCCCCAGGAGGAGCTGTTGAGGAGGAGGAAGGTTTGGAATAATCTGCTGCTGCTGAGGGGAAAATGGACGTACAGAAGAGCCACGTCCACCTTTTACATACAGTCTGTGTTTGTTGTCCCTTCAATACTTGCATAAATTCAGTATTTCACCTGTCGTGCCACGCTTCTGTCAGAACGCTCCCTTTGAGGCCGACACATTAGAGCAAAGCCGATCATACAAACACGCAGCAAGCATCAGTTGTGGCAGATGTTGGAGTCACACAGCCAGACACCATCACTATTGATCATGTGCTCGTGCGGGATGCCGACACATATTTGGCCGAGGCTAACGTGCAGCGACAGGCTCTCGATTGAAGGCAAAGAAAGCAATTGGCCTCTGTGGTCATCTGTCTTTGGCGGCACTGGGACTCTTTATTGACACCGAGCGGCCGGGTGAAGGCTGCCTCTCCTCATTGTCTGATACCATCACCGATGCCATGTCCTGACACGTGTGTGTTTGTGTGTGTTTGTGTGTGTTTGTGTGGAAGCAGAGGCACTTTATGTCACCTGCAAGCTACAGAACTGCACAGATGCCAACAAGGGCAAACCATTCCCCGGCTACATTGACCCCAATTCTCTGGTGGTGCAGGATGAGTATGTGTTTGTCCAGGTAGGTAATTGTCCAGTTTGCTCCGTGAAAAACACTACAGCTTTGTTGGGGGAGGAACAGGTGGGGAGGTTTTCTGGGAAATTTTTCAAGGTCATTCTTGGAGAGGTGCTATTAGTGGGGGCATTATATGGCGTGAAAAGTCTTTGTCTGTTTTTTATGTCTCTGAAATGTTTTCACTGAATCACCTTAAGGTGTCGACGGCGGGGAGGACAATCTACTATGTGTCTGCTAAAAGAGATGTCTTCACCCCCATGAAGCTGCCGAAGTACACACTGCCAAAGGTAGCAAATACACCGCCTGATTACAATTAGAATACATGCACAGATACTCATGTTTAACCCTCTGAACCAAAAAAAACACCAGCAGATACCAAAGGCATGCTATCATTTAAAAATCACCAGAGTTTCATCTTTTATCAGAGGCATTTTCAACCAGACCGAACCAAATCTAATCTTAAAATTGTAATATTTCATCAAAAATATCACACGAAGAGCCTTTATTTTGCATAATTCCAGGTTTAGAATGAGTTTTTTGTGATCTGTTAAAAACTGTTTACATGTTTTAATCTAGTAGTTGTTTTTATACGCTCGCGCGTACATGAATATTTTGTGAAACAAAGGTTGAGGGTTAAAATAGAAAAACATGCATATTAGTGTCAACAAGGCCTCTCAGAACCCCAAAATCCACCGGTGCTTTTTAAAAATCTGCAAATTCTCAACATTTATCAGAGCAAGAAGCTATATAAACAGCTTTCCAGCAATAATGTCATCAAAATTATTGACTATTATATTCATTGGTTACTCCTTATCCCAAATAAGTAGAAGGAATCTTAAATGCAAGCCCAACTGAAGCTCGGCTCTTCAGAGGTTAAATAAAGCAGAGAGAAGACAAGTATGAAAACTAACTACAAATATAAGTAGTAAAATATCTATAGCATGCAGAGGCACCATATTTTGTTCCAGTATTGGTAACATCTGTGGACACTTGGCAAAACGTTTCATTTCAATATGGACTTTTAAAGTATTAAACGTATTTAAAGTATTTTTGTCATGAAAAAGTAACACTATAAAATGAAGTGAAAAGCAAAGGGGAAAGAAATGTGCTAAAAGATTTTCAAACAACACAAAAAATGTTTTTAAGTGAAAACAATGTAGTAATTATCTAGAAAAAAGACAATCATTATCAAGAATATAAAATTTATAAAAAAAATTTACTTAAAGAACTAGAAACTTAATAAACATTTATAAAAAACTGAAATAAACAAGTAAAACTTGTGCAAACAAAACCCCACCCAAAATAACAACACAGAAATTTTACAAAACAGCATTATAAAATAAAGTGTCACTGTGATATATACAAACAGAAATAAATACAAATTAAATTAATTATGAAATACCTTTTTGCAAAAAAATACTATTTTTTCATTTATTTTATGTATTGTTGGTCAATTGTGTAGAAAAAATGTAACTGGAGCAAATAAACACCAGGATTTCAGAGGGTTAAATAATAATTAAATGATCCTCGTTAAATCGCTACAATAGAAATGATAAATTTTCATATTTAGCTGGTTTGTGCTGCAGTTTGTGGAAGTTTTCTGCTTTTAAAGCCATGTCTCTGTGTAGTTCCAGCTCAGTCTGGGCTGAAGTTTCACTTCATCGTCGGCTCGACACGACACTCTCTTTGTTATTTATGGGCAAATCAAGGCCAAAAGTGAGTCTCACAGTGTTTTCCTAAATTGTTATTCCGAGCCGCTCCGTGTGCACATGGCCTCGCTTGTCACGTCCCCGATGACAATTACACATGTTTTATTCAATCAAGCCCTGAGCGCCCTGGATGCTGTTGGCTCTCTGCAAGGTGTTATTGGCACAGTCAGAGGTAGATGAAGCTCACCAGCAAACAGCTCGGCTGCATAATCTCTGCCCAATAAAGCCGACAACGTGCTAATGATGCTCCATTCTCTTAGTTCAAATACATTCAGATACATGGATGCAACAGGACTGATTATTTAATATGATTAAACCCAGCAGGAGGGAAAGAGCAATATTTATACAATCTAAAATATAATTTTAAAAAAATAAATAAAAATAAAAATGCATATATATATATTAAAAAAAACCTTGGATTTGTTTAAACCAATAAATCAATCAGACTTTACTTCTATATCATGTATTATACAAATTAAATGTAACACAAAGTGTTTTGCAGATTAAAAAAATAGAAATGCAATGATAAGGAAACAGATGAGTTAAAATGAAATAAGATAAAAAAAATAAATTAATTAAATTTAATTAAACATATATATTAATAAAATAGAGATAAGTAAGTGGAGGGGACAATAGAGTCAAAATTCATAAAAATGAAATAATGAATAAAAATAGACAAATAAATAAATAAATAATAGTTCCTAGAAGAGTAATAAATAAATATAATCTATCAAACAAGTCAAAAGCCTGACTAAAAAGATAGATCTTGAGTTTGCCTTTAAAAACATCAATTCTCTCTGCTGAAAAAAAAACAAAAACAATTAAAAACCACATTTAAATGAAAGACATACTTTGTATTATAATATGCAATATATTGAAACTCATTTCTGCCACCAAAAACAAACACAGATTGTCTTGATGAAATCTTCTTACCATCACAGCTAGATAATATAATATATAATAATAGATTTTTTTTTTTTTTTTTCAAAAAAATTTGTGGAAAAAATACTGGGAAAATAATGTAGAAGAAAGGCAAGCATTACCAAACTAGCATAGCCTAATTTACATTTAGAAAGGAAAAACTTCTATTAAAAATTGTTGGAAAAATGTTAAAAAAAAAAAAAGAAAACATTTTTAAAAAAAGAGGAAAATGACAGATTTTGCAAAACCAGTGAAAAAGTTTAGAAAAAGACTAAACTTTTTTAAAAGAAATTTAAAAATGGAAAAAGATTTTTAAAAAAAAGGTTGCAAAATATTTTAGAAATGGTCAAATGTTTGCTGTAATCATTGACAAGATGTGATTTTTCTCTGTAAACATCTCAGTAATTTCAGTAAATGTTCCAATAATCCAACATCTCAGTAAAAATCAAAGATTAGAGAGAAAAACTGAAGACTGATTTGTGTATCGTCACTTTGTATTTTTCATTAATCATCTTTGGAGCCTCAGATTCATCTTCTCTTCCTTAGTATAAAACTGGATATGAAGTAGTTCAAACCAATGACACACTGACGCTTCAACATTAATAATCTAATAAAATATCAGTCAGAGGGTCCAAACCCGGACTTTTACTGCAATAGTTCAACTACATTTTGCTGCTGTGGTCTTTTCCTTCAGTGTGATTTTTCATGCAGTTGAGTTTTACTTTACTTAATGCCGTTTTTCTACTTTGCTGTATTGTCGAGTCAAATAAAATTGATCCTGATTTTATGCTGACGCCTCGTTCAACTCTGCACTTACAGTCAATAACATAACAATCAATAGGTGTAAGTGAAAGTCAAGCCCCAGTCATTCAAATATCACATTTTAAACAACTACACGCTATGAAGCCAAAAGTCTATTCAATAGAGAAATATGATTGACGTTACAAATGGCCCAACAAATGGAAATATTAACTTTAAAGACACCACAATTACCAAAATAATTTAAATATTACAGTTAACACCCTAACCCTTTACTTGGCTAGATTAAATACTGAGGTACTTTTGCTGAAGTAAAGGATCGGAATACTAGATTTTAACACAATACTTCCTGAGTAACAAATCTTCTCATATTACAAGTCTGTATGATGTGTTTACTACTACTACTACCACAATAAATCTCATTCCAGTCGGATTTTATCTGCTGCTGGGAATAAAAATATATAAAATACCATTTTACCTTATTTATATTAAGACTGAGACCCTACAGTGTTTTCAATTATGGAGAATAACATCACTACTGTAATAATATAGCTAAGGCTCTGTAGTATTGTAAATGATATAACTTAGCCATTACACAACTAACTAAATTCAAATATTATGACCAGTATTAGTATTTTAATAATGTTTTGTTGGTATAACAAGAGAACAGTCCATGGCTTGAGAAAAATATAGCTTCAACAAGATACCTTTTCACTGTTGCTACATGCCTGATTATTAGGTATCATTTTCCTTTTTGTGTATGATGCACTACAGCACACATTTTACTCACTATGAAACACTTTTTGATCTCTCAGGACCTGCAGGTGATCAGCACCGACGAGAACCGAGTGGTGGCGGCGGTTCAAGAGTGGAACCAGAACGAAACCTACAACCTTTACGTGTCCGACACGTCTGGGGTTTTCTACACTCTGGCTCTGGAGAACGTGGTCAGCAGCATGGGCCTGGAGGGGAACGTCATGGTGGACCTGTACGAGGTGAACCAACCTCACCGAGGATATAAAATCTGTATCAGTGTGTTCATTTCTGTCTGTGTAAATCAGCGGCCTGCAGCTTTATTAGGAGCCCTGATCGATATTTCAGAGCTGAAGGGCAGAGATGATGAAATGTTCTCGTTTTTGTCGTGTTGGAAAGGAACCCGGCTCGTGTAGGCCTACAGTCTTTAGAGAACGTTCTGTGAATACGAAGCAGCCTCAAAGTGCTGACACCAACAAAGACTACAGCGGATTGTGCCAGGGATATGGATTTTTAGGAGGCTGAGATTATTTCTTTCTTTGATTAATAACTGCAGATATTACGGCACAAAAAGCAGCTAATCCAGAAAATGGAAAAACTGTCTTCAGGGCTGAAGTTGAGCTCGTGTGCAGGTGTGATTCTGATATCAGCAGCATAGAAACTGTATCAGTGGATCAAATAATTAAGGCATTGGTGATGCTGCTCGTGTCTTAGAATAAAATCCACTGTGTTGATTGGGGTCGCCACCCAAAACGCTGGATGAGCTAAATCTGTCCTCAGAGCCACATTGAAGTATCTGTCAATTACTAAAGTGGAGTTTCATCAGTTCAGTCTCCCTGAGCTGTCAAACAGCAGCCAGTCACATTCATGTAAGACACACTGATAATTTACAAGTGTCCACAGTGTCCATCATTTCCCTTTTAGTGTGTTTGCTTTCACCTGGAGGTAAAACTTCATCATCCTGAGGTGTGTGATTTGCTTTGCAGTGTGTTGCATTCATTTGAAAATATGAAAATTCTATAAATATATACATGAAACCTGCCGCCAGCAACAAGCAGGCTGGTAGCAACTTGTGTCACAGTTATATAGTGAGAAGATGTAGTGGTAGATATAGGGAAAAGAACGTGCAAAAAGATTTTCAAATAAGACAAAACTATTTTAAAAAGTGAATAAATAGCAGAAAAAATAGAAAAAAAAGACTAGAATTATAATGAATAGTTCTAAAAAGATTTTTTTAAATACAAAATATTTAGAAAAAGTAGTAAAAACTAGAGAAAAAGATTGCACATTTTTGGTAAAAGAAACATTTCAAAAGGGCAGAAGTTTAAGAATCATAGAGAAAAGATGTAGAAAATATTTAGCGAAAAATTTGAAAAAAAAGACCATTTTAAAAAGAAATAGAGGAATGACAAAAAAACATTCAACAATATTTTTTAGAAAAGAATAAAATTTTTATTTTTTTTTTTAAAGACCAAAAATTTGCAGACTTTGGAAAAACAATATTGTCAAAAACATTTTCAACAATACAAAAATAAAAAGGCAAATCTTTTGCAGCATATTTTGAAAAATACAAACATTTTTCGAACAAATTACATTTTCTTTTCAAATTGTGAAAAGGTTTAGAAAAAGTTATAAAAAATAATGTAGCAAAATATTTTAGTGTAGTCAAAGAGAGAAAGAGAAGAGAAAGAGACTTTCAAAAAAACAAATATGATCAAAAATACTTAGAAAAAAACAGTAATTTCTTTACAAAAATGGAGCATTTCATTGTTTTTTTAACTGAAAATTAGCAAAATGTGTACTAATTCAAAAACTTTAAAAAAATATTTGGAAAATATTTTAGAAAAGACAAAAACTTAGCAAAGACTTTAGAAAAACTAACATAAAAAACACTTATAAAATAAAAAATTTTGTGAAATAAATTTTTTTTTAAAAGAACTGTAATAGAAATATTTTAAAAATACAAATATTTTGTAAACCATGTTAGAAAAAGGCAAAATTTTGCAAAATAGTCCCCGCACAGTGGATAATTTCCCTCTCGGTGTGTTCGGATTCTCTGAGAATACAGAAGAGGTTTGGCTGCGTTGCCCTGAGGCAGGAGCTTTGCTTTGCACTGCTTTGGCTTCAATTCGTGCATGAAAATATGGAAATGATAATATTCTTCGCACATATATACGAAGTGTTGCACTCCGAGCCGTGAGCTGCTGTCTGTCTCATTTCCCAGGTAGCGGGAATAAAAGGGATGTTCCTGGCCAACAAGAAGACGGACAACCAGGTGAAGACGCACATCACCTACAACAGAGGCAGAGACTGGAGGTTACTGGAGGCTCCGAGCAAAGACCTGCGAGGCAGCAGCATCCACTGTGTGCTGGTGAGACGCCTTCATACGTGTTCTTAGACGTCAAAGAAAAAGACCTTGACAGGAGCTGACTGATCCCAGCAGCAACGAGAGGCCGAGCTCGGAAAGAGCAGCAGCCGTCAAAGCTGAGTGCTCCGAGGCTGCCGAGCTGAAAGGTCAGCCATTTTGATTCAGTTCAGTAAGCCGACCTCCCATTTAAGAAACACAGAGAGAAAGAGGTGTCAGACAAAGAGGCCGAAGCTGCTTTTTTTTTTTTTCTTCTCGACTTTCTTCTCTGAAAGCCTCGGAAAAGTTCAGGGCTTCTCTCTGTCCGGTCAGGCCGAGTTTTCACAACTGATCTTGTTAGATTTCTGTCATTATTTGAGCTGCAGAGCGGACAAAACGAGCAAAGAAAAATGACTGTAAAATACCTCACCTCCCATCAGTGAAGAGTCTTTTCCATCCGGAGTCCTAATATAACATGTTAACCCTCATTCCCATCGCTCAAGATAGCATTTTAATTCCTAACGTCCGTGATCAAATTTGAAAAGACAAATATTTTGAAACAAACTTTAGTAGGCGACAAAAATTTGCAGAAAATTAACAGAAATTCTTTTTTAAAAACACAACCATTTATATAAAAACTTCAATACAAATATTTGGAACAAAAGACAAAATATTTGCTAAATATTTTAGGAAAAATCAAAAGAGTTGCAAAAAACATTCCAGCCCTAATTGAACAACATTTTAACCATCATTCCCATTGCGTATGACAACATTTCAATTACCAGCTTCACTGATAAAACTTGGGAATAACATAACATCGAAGTCCAAAAGGGTAAAAGATCACAAGCAGGCTGGTTGCAACTTGTGTCATACGTTTATGATGAAAAAAATATTCAAGAGATGTCAAAAAAGACAAACATTAAGCAAAATAAAGACAAATCTAAATTTTAATAAATACAGAAAAAAAACAGATATTTTGCAGAAATGCAGAGAAAAGGCCAGAATTTTTTTTTTGAAAAAGCCAAACGACCTCAAGAAAAACAAAACAATTCCCAACAGCATTCAGAAGACACAATTTAGTGAAACTGTAGATAAAATAAACTAGAAACCTTAGAGAAAAGACAAAAAATCTGTAAATAGTGGAAGGTGAAAAATCAAAATTGTAGTAAATAATGAAACGTAAATGTAGAAGAGAAAAGAAAAGAAAACTTCTATGGAAAATTTTTGAAGAGTTTTAAAACTTGGCACAAAAATTTAGCTAAAACATTTAGAGAAAGACAAAATTTTGTGAAAACCAATAGAAAAAAATATTCAATTGTAGATTAAAAAACGGAAGAAACCATAAAGAAAAGACAGATTGCAATAAAAGAATTCAAAATTCCAAATTAGCAAAGACTTTAGAAAAACCTAATATGATAAAAAATAAAAAAAATTAGAAACAAACTTTTGCAAAATATTTTTTTAGAAGACAGATTTTTAAAAAAAACAATCACGAAAAAGTTTATATAAAAACACAACTTTCATCTAAAAATTTGGGAAAAAAGTTCATTTCAAAAAAACTGCAAAATATTTTCGAAAACCCTAATAACTTTAGATTTTAAAATAACAAGGATGTTAGACTTTTAGAATTCTTACATAATTATTAAAATATTTAGAAATACAAAGCATTTGGTGAAGTTTTTTACAAAAAATGTTTTCTTAAAAATGTAAAAACTCAATATTCCACTGTCTTCTAACTGCATGTTTACAGATGAGGAGCGCTTGGTTTTCTCACCTTCTGCTAATATGTGTTTAACTGAAAGCAGCGGGATGCAGTTTGACAATTTGTGTTGCTGCACAGAAGTAATCGGCTTCTCTTTTTTTTTTTTTTTTTTTGAAAAACCAATTAGCCATTCGGCAGCTCGCCTCGCCTTCTGCCCGTATTATACAGTCATTTGTCAGGAAATGTCAGAGTTTTAATAAACCTCTAAACAGCCCGTCACAACACGGGCCGCACCACCGGCATTTTGCTGGCTCGTAATGAGAATTGTGTCGGTAAAGGTTAACCCAATCAAAATTAATGGTGAGGCCAGCCAATGGGGAAATGGTGTTTGTGATAAAACTTATGACTCGAGAGGGTTTTGCCGCTTTATTCACAAGTGTCTTTTGAAGGTTTTCACTGATGCTGTGATTTTTTTTCTTCTTCATCTTCTTGTTGTTCTTGTGCAGCCGTACTGTTCGTTGCATCTCCATCTCCACGTGTCTGCGAACCCCTACACATCCGGAAACATCGCCAGCAGGGACTCGGCGCCGGGGATCATCGTCGCATCAGGTGGGTGAAAAGGAAACTGTGTTGACTGGCATGTTTGTCTCGCTTTTCTCTTTGTTCCCGCAGCTCTCGGGGGAATTCTTTTAAAACAAAAAATCCCCATTGAAGTCCTTTCTGACATTTTTGTTTTATCTATCACCTAGTAATTAATAAATAAAATCTTTGTAGTCATCGGCTGAGAGGTTGGAACCCAGAACAGGTGCTCACAGGTGTGTCTTTATACTCTTCAAAGCCTGCAGATTAAAGCAAACATGTATTTTGCAATTAAAAATGAGCGTGCCGCAGAAAGAAAGCAACAAAAGAGACATGAGCAGCTGCACAAACGCTCACAATCAACCAGTGTTTTTGCATTAGATCGCTTCACACTGAAGTGAAAAATACAAAAACCACAAGAACCACTTACCGGATGAAGCTAGAACAAGTCTGTCTGTTCGGTTTAGTGAAACGCTACAGCTTTTTGCTCTTTTCTTCTACATCGGTTCAGCATCAGAATGTGACAACTTGTCGAGCTCACCTTTGAATGGGGGCAAATGACACAACAGAAACTACATAATCCTCATGATTCAGGCTTCAGAGAACAGCAGAGGAAGCTCTCATTGACTCAGAGTGAAGGAAACAAAGAGCTGCAGGAGAATGAAGCCAGCAGCCCCCAGCTGGATTCACACCTCAGTGATATTTAGTCCCGCGTGGCCTCAGTGTTGTCAATAACACATCAGAGCACGCCTCAGGAGTCTGGAGAAGGCCAAGCTCCCGCTAAAGGCCTGAACGTCTGGACCTTTGTGAACCACTGTGAATTAAACGGGTTCCAGCGAGGCGGGAATAGAACAATCGACGGATCTTCGTCATTATTTGAGCTACAGAAATGAGTAAAATAACTCACTGAATGATCCTAAATTCAGCAGTAAAAGATCATGAACATGCTGGTTGCAACTTTTCATGGGTATATCATAGAAGGATTTATCAAAAATGCAAAAAAAAACAACCCATAAAAGTAAAAAAAAAAAAAAGCAAAAAATAGTTCACAACAATGTAAAAAAACAAAGAAAAAAGAGACCCAAATTTAGCAAAAACTTTGAGAAAAGACCAGAAATGTAAAAAATGCATTTAAAAAATGTGAAAATGTCAAAAGTTCAGCAAAATAAATTAAAATAAATAAAGAATTTAAAGAAAGACAAAAAAAATAGGAAAACGCCAATTTTTAGAGAATAATTTAGAAAAATAAATCTCAGAGAAATGACAAAAAAGATAAGAATTTTTTTTAATGTAAAGACATGTTAAGAAAAAGAAATTTTGAAAAAAATTCAGAAAAAGATTTAAGAAAGGTTAAAAAAAATCAAGAAAAATCTCAAAATTTCAATAGAAACATCTTTTAAAAGACAAAAATTTAGAAAAAAATTGAAAAAGTTGCCCCAAAAATTAGAAAAAGAAAAATGTCATGAAAACATTTAGAGAAATGATCAAGAATGGAATCTAGACATGTAGACAAAATGCACACTTAATATGAAAAGCAATTTACATAGTGCATTCAAATGATTATAAGGAAAGAAAATCATTCAAATTCACATTAAAATAAGAGAAAAATTTAAAGAAATTAAAGATAAAAGCTAAAATGAAGTAAAAGTAGTGACAAAAAAGTTGAAAGAAAGCAAGTTTAAACTAGAATTTACAGTGGTAATTTGAATAAGTCTGGCTCTCAACCATGATTCTGCCGTCACTGAAGGTGGTAAGACATAAACACAAGATAAATACGTGACTCATGTAGACATTAAAACAGAAATTAGTAACGTTTTATGAAGTTTGGATGTCAGCCAGATGTGTAGGTAGAAAAACAGTGGGACTTTAGACTTATTTTGCTCACTTTTTTTGGTTCAAACACTGCTGTTGACTGGATATTCATCCAGCAGGGTGAGAACATCAACCACAAGAGGTCAACATGAATTTCCATTTTCAGCTGGTGTTGAGTTGCTCTTTAAATGTTGTGAGTGTGAAGCAGATTGTTTCTCAAGGAGCGTTCAGAACAGGGGACGACTGAAAAACTGCCACCTGGCACCAATTACAGGCCAAATTAAAGCAATTACAGCCGTCTGCGCCGCATTAGAAAAGCTTGTCTTAATGTGGTCCGAATTGCTGAAAGATGAATACAGTAATTGGGATTTATTGGTTAATTTAGGAGTACGGGCAAATGTCGCAGTGCACAGTGGAGCTTTTAGAGGACTGTAATTACAGCGGCGGCCAGCAGCTGCAGGTATCAGCCTCATGCTGCAGAACCACCGCTGCTCCAAAGGCTCGGTACAAAGTTTGGGATGTATTTGATGTGAAAATCATTTCATGCAGCTCCACACCTCAAACATTTGCCTTCATTTGTGTTCTGTCTGTTCTGTGAATCGCCGCCTCACCTGCAGGTTCAATCGGTGCTGAACTGACCACCAGCAACGTGAGCGTGTTCATCACCTCGGATGCAGGAAACACGTGGAGACAGGTGAGCGGTATTTTTAACTTCCTGCTGTTAGAGTTCAACCCAGATGGAAATCCTCTGAAGTTTAGTTTGGAAATATGGAAATCTAAACGATAATAGCAGCACAGCTTTCGTGCATAGAAATATTTTTTTACTTTGCATGAGATGGTAAAAGTAGGAATGTTCTGATCGGTAGTGACGCAAACCTTAGCTCGAGTCTTTGTTTGCATGTGTCGTAATTTTGAATAATTAAGAATTCTTAGTAAAAGCAGCATTACGAGTCAACAAGTTAATCAAGAAAAATTGAAGTACACTAGAGAAAGCTGAAGAAAACATTTAGCAAAGCATTTTTGAAAAACTACAAAGAAAAAAAATAGAGTGTAAAAAGATAAAACATTCTGTTAAAACTTTAACAGTAATGTGAAGACACAAAAGTTTAATAAAAATATTTCAAACAAAAAGATCTAAAAAAAATTGCAATTTTGAAGAAGTGAAAAAGTAAAACAATTAATTTTTTAAACATGACAAAAATGACAAAACTGAGTAAAAAATTCTACTTTAGCAAAAAAATTCTTAAACTAAATTTTGTCCTGTCCCATTTGTCTCATGTCGATGTTGCTATTTTAAGCTACAGACAAGCAGCAATGGCAGCTGATGAATGAATGCTGTTTGGATGTAGGAACAATATTCTAGTTGATTTCCAGCCTGATTTGACATGTGCGCTTTACTAGCTAAACAGCCCACAAATGCTTTCTGCTTGCAAGCATGGAACTACCGACCTCCTCTGCTCGCTCCAGTATTGAACTGTTATGACAAATTGAGCACAGTGGACATTTGTCCTGTGCTGATGACGAGGCTGTTTAAGTCAACTGACACATGATTTAGGATTTGAAAACAGCAGCTCTATTTCATATGCCACTAGGATGTAAGAATGCGGTCCTAGTAAACCTCAGCTTGTTTTTAACATGTAAGCTTTAGTCAGAGGTTATTAAGCATCACAGAAGACTTTTTCATGGTGCTCCTTCACTAGCTAACCTACCACAATTCTGTCTGTTTAAAAAACACAGAACTTTCCACATCGTTTGGTTGCTGCAGTAGTAAAGGGTAAGAGACACAACCAGCTGCAGCTAATCTGTAATAATTGAAGTGTGTATCTAGGGAAATGGAATCAGGTATCAGCAGAAACTAAATATTTAGTGAATTGGATCAGATCAGATTGAGGGCAAATAAAATTTACGAGGACATCCCTACATCAGACAGTCTTTGGGAATATTTACAGAAGCAACAGCTGCACATGATGACTCTAGTAGGTATTTCTCAATGGAAACAGACTTCTACAATAACTTTTGTTTGGTATTTTCTCAGAACATCAGACCTTCTAAGTAGCGTTAGCTGGAAATGCAAGAAGCTAAGCTAAACCATCATGCTAATTGTAGTTTATGACATCAGAAGCTACTTTTTTTTATGTTCAGTTTTTTTTTTAATTTGCTATCTGTAGAGAGTGGAAAATGCGTAGTTGCAGTTAGTAGTTATCTGTTGACAAGGAGTTAGCTGCTGTTTGCAGACTGCACTAAGGAGTGATACTTGATGTTGCAGGAATATACAAGTGCTAGTTTTATTTTACCATTTTGTTGCTTCAAAAATCCTCAGATGCTAGCTTCCGCACTATTGAATCAATGAAAGACCTTCACTCCTGCAAAGCTATTTGATTCAGAATACAGCACTGTTGCACCCCATTACTGACAAATGTAGTTAACACCATTACTTACATGTGCACCACACTGATCATCTTGCTCTTTAACAGCGTTTGTTGCCATTAAAATGTAAAAGTAAATCTCTAATGAATGTGTGTATGTTATGTCTCTATGCAAACTTTGAACTCCGCTCCTCCAGTACAGAGATTCAGGGAATTAAGGAGTTGCATTAAAGCTACATGGAACACACACTGTTTGGTTTTTAGTTTCTTAATTCTCTACAACAGCGGCGAAGAGTGCAAAGTGAGTATGACCCATAGAGAAGCATTAATGGGAAACAGCTGTTGAAAATCAACTACATTCATTCTTCAAATGCCAGCAAAAAAGAGCTTTATTCCAGAGTCGCTGAAGATCAACTTAACGCAAATGTACACACGAGTGCTGCAGCAAGTATGTTATATTATTAATATCACAGCCTCGTATCTGCTAATTAATTTCTCTGACGATGCGCCCAATTGAATTTTGAACAAACAGCTACTCACCATATGGAGCGCCGTGAACTGCTTGACCTGCCGTCCTCTCACTGAGAACATCCTCCTCCTCGCTCACTGCCGCCTCCAGACTCCATCAGCGACTTCTCCAACACGAGCCGGGTTTTTTTTAATCTTAATAACCGAATGCAATCCAAAGGCAGTGCTCATAAGATGCCCTGGTAGCCTTTTAATTGTTTAGGTTTGTGTCTAATTAATCACAGCAAAGGAAAATAATTATTTGAAAGCTGATGAGGTGTATATGTGTGTTATTGCTTCGCTTACTTGAACGAACAGGGTGTGTATTTGCAGACGTGCTGACAGGTAACACTACACCGAGCTGTTTTTTTTTTTTTTTGGTCCCTGCAGATCTTCGACGAGGAGTATGCAGTGCTGTATCTCGACCAAGGAGGAGCTTTAGTTGCTATAAGACACACTCCGCTTCCCATCCGACACCTGTGGTAAGTCATTATGACAGAGACACCGTTTGTCACAGCATGACTAATTCTCTCAGTGGAAGCTCCAAGTCTTAAGTTAGTCAAACAAAGGCAAATGAGTTTGTCTTGGAACTGGGGAACGATGTGGTTCTGGTTAGAAAACCCAGCAGCCATGGAGAATAGCTGCTTCGACAATTGTCATTCGATTTCACCTTTCTGTGTTTGAAGCTGTAATGAGTGTAGCTCTCACTGATCAGTGTTCGCTGAATATGAAATAAAGTTGTTAGACAACTCTCAGGGTCATTAGCTTGTGCACACAGTCGGGGGATTAGCGGCGGTCCCTGGTGTAGCAGCTGTTTGTGTTCCCAGGTTGAGCTTTGATGAAGGACGGCAGTGGAACAAGTACAGCTTCACCAACTCGCCTCTGTTCGTGGACGGCGTGCTGGGAGAGCCGGGCGAGGAGACGCTCATCATGACGTGAGTGACAAAGATGTGAAAACTTGGGAATCTATCAATCATACTGAAAAAATCAAAGAGAAAGCCAGCTGCCTGTTTGTCTGAGTGTGTGTCCTGTCTTGTACCTGAACTGGAACCTCTGCTGCTTCCATCTACACTCACCAGCCAGTTTATGAGGGTATGAAGGGTACTGTACATGTTTTCAGCCAGATCCGGACCAGGCACCTAAGACTGATTCTTTATTTACGTACGCTGTCACACAAGTGTCGCAAAGAGAAAGTACTATTTATGGAAGGATTTTGTCAACGATTAGACAATGTGTCTTGTGCTTAAACTACTATTTAATCAATCGACACATGATATGGGCTACACATTCTACTGAATGGAGGGCATTAAGCATCATAGAAGTATTTGTCATGGTGCCTGTTGCGAGCTAAACTCCAACAATGCTCTTTCCTTGGTAATACGATGGTCTGAGTGATGCCTCCTCTGGTCTCTACAGTATGCAACATTGAAAGGTTTCACCTGGTGGAACAACCAGACACTACAGCTAATCCACTATACCTTTAATTTGCAGACTAGATATTAATGGCCTGGTTTTAGAGGGACAAAAAAAAAGTATCGGTAGAGCAGAGAGAACTAAAGAAATACATAAGTTAAAGGGAAATTAATAAAACAGTGCCTCATTGGCCATAATTCTCACAACAGTTTAGGTACTTAATGAGATGAGCAGAAAAGAGTCTGATATGTTTAAGCTTATGTGTAAAATATGTCATATTCATAAAATCAAAGCCTGCGATTTCAGCTTTAGAAATTGCACAAAGTAATGCTGCATTTCTCTCTTTTTTCCTTTTTGTCAACACTGAGAACACTGCCATCTTGTTTGAAAATATAGGAACTGTCACTGGACAAAAGCAGCTTGGAGCTTGTTTTTTTTTTTTTTTTAAATAATGTTGACCTTGCTATGTAAAGTGCCCAGAGATGAATTGCGTTGTGAATTGCCGCCGTATGAATGAAATTCAATTGAAGTTTTTTTATTTAAGTAACCTTTTATTTGAGTAGCCTTTAAATCCGCTTGGACCAGTTTGACCTCCCCCATCAGCAAGACATTTTTGCCCAGAGAACTACTGCTTTGTCAGACTGCACTCTACAGATAGTTGTAATCATAACTCATAATAATAACTTTATCTGTATAGCAGAACTCATGCTGCAAATGCAACTTAAATGCTTTGAATCAATAAAAGTAAGTGAATAAAATGAAAACATAAAAACAATGATTATAAAGCACAAGACATTAAAGTACAAAAATCCTTAATGAAAGTAATAAATAAGTTTGATCCTAGTAAATTACATGAAACTACATTAACGTGAGTTTAAAATGATGAGTTTAAAGGTTTGTTTTGAAGCTATTAACTGAGTCAGATGATCTGGAAAACTGTTTGAAAGGTGAGAATGGACTCTAGTCTGAAGAACATTATAGAATCTTAGGGATCTAGAGGAAGCATACCTAACCAGCGAGTCTGATAAACAGCCAGGCTATTCTTTTCTGAGATGTAAGAGCTAAAAATTAATTCTGAATGGAACAAGGAGCCAGTGAAGAGCATTTAAAACCACAGTCTGGTGTTCTTTAGGTTTAGTTTTGGTGTGAAGATGTGTCTTTTCTAAAGATTCAGTTGTTGAACTTCGGAAATATTCAAACCAACCAACAGCAATGCCATGTTTAAAGTCACAAAAATGGCATTTCTGATGTTTGGTTTGAACTTCAGCAGACCCTTTTGTCCAGATCTAAATTGACTGAATAGATATTTGCAGTTGAACCTAACAAAGAGGTCGGTGAGTGTAAATCCAAGTCTGATCTATTCAGCATTTCTGCCTGTTTTTCATGAATAAAGACGGTTTCTCTCGATGAAAGGTCTACCCAACATGAGAACTGACTGTCTCCACATTATGATCACAGGAGATCAGTCGCTGTGGCAGCCGGCGACGGCGTGACTGTCCATTTGAAGATGATCCAAAAAACGCCTGAGAAAACATTCGAGAAACTTCAGCTCAAAAATGCATTAAAAAGCTGGAAGAGCTGATTCGACCTGCCCTCAGAAAGCAGATTTATGAAGATTCCCTTTTTTTGTGTTCTTTCACATTTATTATTAGAATAGCCCAGAGCTGGAGAGCTCACATATGGCATGACACAGCAGTCCTGCCTTATTGCAACTGAGATTTAGGACTTTGGGACGTGCTACCAAAGGGTTTCCACAGCCATTATATCAATGTTTCATGACACCTGCCATAAATGACAGACTGACAGTCGGCTGTGCAGTCGGCTCGGCAGGAGAGTGATAGGCCACAGCTGGAGAGCAGAAACCAAAGAGGCGAAACGGAAAATGCACAGCGATAATTTCTTTTTGTGGAGGGATGTAAAGACGACGCAGGCAGGTCGGCACTGACTTCTCAGACACACCATTAGTTTTCATAAGAGCATCATGCACTGTTTTCATATCAATTTGTACTCATTTTTACAGTAAGTGCCTGTCATGGTCAGCTGCCTTGAGAGCTAATTGAGAGATTGATTGTGATAAATACGTTGTGGTATGAATGGTGAGAGGGGTCAGTGCAGAGACACACACACTCAATTTAGCCGGAGATGGAATATTCATCCAGTTAGTCTCCTAACCTTGGATTGTGTTTTGTTTCTATCCAATAAAGAACTATGGATATTCATTCTGATTAACTTGAGCATCCAGAAGAAATAACTACTTTTCAATAACAGCGTGAAAGATCAGGGTTCTTGTCGCAGGTTTCATATGCAGCATTTTTATATTCACTCGCTATTGACGAATCCCATGTAGAGACCAGAACAATAACCGCAACATCAAAAGTTGCCTTCAGAGCTGTTTCTTTGCATGTCAGACCTCTTTTCTGTACAAAAAAAAAAATGTTGGATGTGGGGTGCATCTGACAAACTCTGCTTGCTGTGCGGAGATTCAGAAAGTCAGCGGAGATCGGCCTTCGCTTTCAAGATTTCTTTCTAAATTCAATGCACAACCATTTTTTTTCACTTTGGAAAAAAAAGTGCAACACTGTGATGTGTTCTTTTACGTCTTGCTTCCATAAGCTGTATATAGAATGGGTAAACCTTCTAAAGCACAGTTTTGAAGCTCCAGCCATAATAATAACTTTAAGCCTTAATACAATTTGAATGGGTGACTTATAGAAGCATTTGCTCTCTTTACAGTTCTATAAATGTGGAAGTCAGCTAAAGAGCTAAAAAAAATGCACCAGGCTTTAAATATGTGTATTTCTGCTGTAAAGTTGGACATTTTAACATGGGGGAGTCTATGGGGATTGGCTTGCTTTTGGAGCCAGCCTCAAGTGGACATTTGAGGCAGTTTTTGTTACTTGGATTCATGTCTTTCGTCTCCTGCTTGTTTGTTTGAACTTTTCCCCCTCTGATGTGGTCGTTTAGAGCAGCTATTATCACCTTTGTCGTCTGAAATTGCAGTATTTATTATAAACATCTTGTTTTCAAACATAACACAGACTCTACTACATGTGGCATTTTAGAGTTTGTCGTTATTAAAAACAGCTCAGTAATTTCATACAACAGCTGGGC
Organism: Amphiprion clarkii; assembly: GCA_027123335.1. Lineage (NCBI taxonomy): Eukaryota > Metazoa > Chordata > Actinopteri > Pomacentridae > Amphiprion > Amphiprion clarkii. The sequence goes on from CM049568.1 coordinate 4,566,215, forward strand.
ACTGTCATTTACAGCAAACACAACCTAAACAAAACGAAATAATGCATTTACAATGGGACTGTTTTCAACTGTGGTGTTCTAATGAGCATTTATGGCCCCAGACAGTCAATATAGAATCACATCTCCATTTTCCTAGTGTGTTATATAGCTGTTTTTTGTTGTTGTTGTTTTGTTTTTTTTAATGCAAACTTACAAAGCCCAAAGTTCTTCTCTCCCACAGAAAACACTGTTCTTTACCTCCCTGAAGCGGCTTCTATCCATATTGCCATGTAATACATTTGTATAGTGCTGACTAGCAGCTAGTTTGGCCCTCAAACAAAGAAGGAGCGACATTATTTTCTCACTGGAGCTGTTTCTGTCAGAGCTATTCTGCTATACTAAAAAATCTGTTGTTAGAGAATGTATAAGATGCAACGTCCGGGGCTGAAAAAAAGAAGCCTGCAGTTCCTCAAATATCCACTAGAGGCTGGATTCAAAAGCGAGTCAATTCCCATTGACCTCCATGTTAAAATGTACAGAAATAAACATGTTTAAAGCCTGGCATAGAAAACAATTTGGTCTCTATAGCTTGTTTTCCTGTTCATGACACTTTGTAGGTGATACATTTTTATATAATTTACAAATTTAAATAGTTTCAAGGCTAAAAGATTTGCAAGATAGCGCCATTTAGAGCTTCAAAACCTCTTTTCGGAACACCTATTGGTGACACCACAGAGTTTTTCATCTTCATGTACAGTTAATGGGGACGTAGCCAACATTACCTGACCAGTTAGAACAGACTGGGCTTTTCAGGAGGGAGAAAAAGAGACAGGAGTGTTTCAGACAAAGAGCTACGGCAATGTACAACATCAGACAAAGATTGTGCTTTTGAACATCAAAGCATGTAAACATATTGTAGTAGATCCCAAAAGTACAATAGTGAACCTGTAAATGTGCAGAATAAGGGCTCTGTAACTAAACAGGAGGGAATCAGTCCACAGTTAGTGTTTTAATGAGCATTCATGGCGGCAGAGCTGTGACCGTAGGATCAACTCCAATAGACTGCAGTGCTCTTGTTCATGGTAATGATGGAACATGTCACTCAGTGCAGCTCTGATGTGTTTTTAATCATTTCTAGACTAAAATGTATTAGACGGCATCTTTTAGCTGGATCGTTTCTTTCAGATCTTTTTAAGGGATTTGCTCGCAGCACAAAGAGTTTCTAATGTCGCCGTCCTCGTCTTTTAATACCGTCTCAGCTCTGTTGTTACCTCCAACATGTTTTTATGTGTAACGAGCAGAGACACGCATGGCTATTTTCCAGGATATTCGGCCACGTCAGTCATCGCTCTGAGTGGCAGCTGGTGAAAATAGACTTCAGGTCCATCTTCAACAGGAGGTGCACAGAGGCGGATTATCAGACGTGGCACCTACACAACCAGGTACAGTCCATGCCAGCACACAAACAAAGAACAGATTTGTTTATCACACGTTCTAAAAACGTTCTGGCCACTTCCAGATTTGAGTCACATACGGAAGCGAATTTTAAACTCAATGCACTTTCTATATTTTATTGTAGCGGCTCGGCAATTCATATACTTCCAGTGTATTACGACTTTTTTAAAAAAAATCTAATTGCCATTAATGCAAGTGATGCATCACGATGTTAAAGACATTTTGGATGTTTTTTTGTTTTTTTTTAACTTTAATAAATTGATTTTTATGTAGAAAATTCTGCTCCTCCAGTGAAATGCTTCATTATAAGTTTTTTAATTGAATACAAATGTAATAACCTCCGTCTCCAAGTGGTTGTTTCACATCTGCTTCAGTCACATTTTGCTGCTTAACCTCAAGTGTGAAGTGAAAGTTGAAGTAAATCAGATCAGATTTCACATTAGGAAAATATATATATATTTGTATATTTCAACAAGTACTTGTGACTTTTTCAGACGTTCCAGTGAGAAATGTTATTTACCAGAACTTCATGTAATATAAAGGCTGTGGGTTCAAGGCCACTTGGGCTTTTGCCCAGAAGACCCTTGAAGTCTTCAGTCTAAAATTTCTGAGACCTTCGGAGCTGCATATATTAAGCAGAGTCCAGAACTTCTCCATCATTCAGTCTTACACAGAGCATGAATATAATGCTGTAGGTAGGACGAAGGGAGTGATAGAGATGCAGCTGATGTATTTAAACCTCTAAAGCAGTTTCTGGAAGTATTTTGCTTTTTTTTACTATCTGTGAGCTTGTTTTTTCATTGCAATAAAAAGTCCTGCACCTCTATGGAAACAGTACAACCACGAAAAAGCAGAGTGAACTTAGAAAGGTGTTCTGTGCAGTATAAAACAGACAGAATAACAGAAATCATAAATAAAAGAAAAATGAATTTCTTCCTTTTTTTTGAAAAAAGAAAACGACAAACTGGAATGTCCAACATTTTTCCGAGTGCCCACAGACATTGCCAGTACTGGAAAAACTGATGGCTCCACATACTACAGCTATTTAACTATTGACATGTTTTACCCATCTTTGCACATCAGCTATAGAAAGATGTTTCACCATGCTGAATGTATCTTCCAACAGCTTGCTCCTCTGTTAACCAGATCGAATCTGCCGGGGGATATTGGGGAGAGGCCTTATTCACACTAATGTGGTTATCTTTTAAAATATATCCCTGTACACGAGCATGTAAAATCAACCACAACATTGAAGCATGTAGTTTATATTCTAGCACATTGGGGTTCAGAGGGTTAAATGCAGCACTGTTAGCTTATAAGCTCACTTTCTGTGTATTGCATGAACAAAAGCCCTGCAGGGGATTGAAGTTTTAACTTTATTAGCTATTATGTCTGATTGAGATGTCAAATCGTCCATGAGAAGTTAAAATTTCAGAAAAGTCTACACTGGCTCTTAAAGTTTGGCTGATACAGAGATCAAAACCCCTCAGCTGACCGTCTCAGCCTGGACATCACTCTGCAGACTCTCCAACATTTCCCCCGTCAAGCGCCACCTCCCTGCATACATTAAAACCTCCAACCTGTCCAGACCCTAAGCCCAGCCAGAGACTCTAATGCATTCCTTTATTCTCGGCCCACTCCTGTAATTACTTTGGACACCCATATGCTCGGAGCAGGCTAATGATCAAAACATGTAGCATGGAAGGTGACAAGAGTCCGAGCCAATTATGACGCTAAACTGTCTAAATGTGGAGGCAGTGGGAGTCGGCTGCAGAAATAAACGCAAAACAGAGGATGACAACAGGAGTCTGTCTGTGGCTGCAGCTGGACTTTTTAAGCATCTCACTACTGACACCTAATGCACAAAGACAGAATGTTCTGGTAATAAAAACAGAAATTTAAAAAAAATAAAGCAGAGCAGCAATGTGGGATGAAGGATGCAGGGAAACAAGCTGCTGATATCTTCTCATCTTTTTCTGAACTCCAACACATTTTATATTCACTTCCCACTCGGCTAAAAATGGATTGGATGCTGGCAGCTTTTTGTGACTGAAGCAGCTTCTCCATATCACAAAAAAACCAAAAAAAAAAACAAGAAGAAAATTCCCGAAAACAGAACTCAAGCAGCAGCACATCCTACGGTGTGACACTTGCAGGAACGGTTGCTGAGTTTAGCAGCACCACACAGCACGAGCTGTGAATTTTCAGCGAAGCAAAGCCAGGTGGCACACATGGCTGCTTGTATCGTGTACATTATTTATGGTGGCAAGTGTTAAAAAAAAAAAAAAAACAGCTCATTTTTTTAAAGCTATGCCTTTTTCTTTTCCCGGCTCGGTGTTTCGAACCTGGGCCTATAGGGTGAGCCGTGCCTCATGGGAATCAAGCGGATCTACAGGAAGCTGAAGCCAACGTCCAGGTGCGTTATGGGAAAGACCTACTTGGTGACGATGACTTCGGGCCCCTGCGACTGCACAGAGGCTGACTTTGAGTGGTTAGTAGGCTTTATTTTGCTTATTTTTTTGCGTTCAGTTTCACTTGCATTCGTTTGTATGATCACTAAAAGAAAATTCCACCACGTTTGACGATTTATGGTTGTGTTTTCTTTGTTCCCATCACAATTTTACACATGGGGGGGAAAAAAAGAAAAAAGTTGAATATGAAAATCTGAGTTGAAGGCTGTCCAATACAGCATGGACTCAATACCTGAATGCATGAATCCTGGGTGGAAGACATTCAATTATCATCATATTAAAAAATATAATGTAATGAACTGCAGAAACAAACAAAAAAAAAATATTTTAAATTTTAAATAATGGAAAATAACCCTCTCATCAAAAGCACAGACATTTTCTGGGATTAAAATACTTTTTCCCCATGAATTTTAACTAAGAACAGGTGTAATTTTTATGCTTTTTAATGTTTAATGAAGAGTATTTGGCCTACATGTGCAAAAACAATGAACATGTCAAAAATATATAATCGTAATATACATACAGTGATGGTTTACAGAAAAATAGATTAGTAGGTTCAGTTCTTGTTGCATTCCCTCTGCAAGATTGCTAAAGCAAAATTCCACCAAATTTTACAAAGCAAAGTCTATTTACAGATGTGTTATTTAAGCACTTTCTCTGTCGTTTTTTTTATTTTGTACTTGTCACATTTTTCCTGAATATTGGCTGATTTTCACTACAATTTAACATCCTGCACCTCTGTGGAAACAAAACAACCATGAAGAGGAGAGAGAACTGAGAAATGTCTTCTGTGCTGTATGACATTTGCAATAACAGAAATCATTAAAAAAAAAAAAAAACTGAAATTGAATTTATTAATTCATTTATTTTACAAAAATCACAAAACCTGGAATCAACGTGTGCAACATTTTTCCGAGTGTCTCCAGGCGTTTCTGTTACTAGAAAAAAAAATAGAGACTCAACATACTATTTACATACTGAAAACCTGCACAAACTCTGCATTTTCCCCACTACTCTGGCCATCAACACTTATAAAGATGTTTCACCATGCAGAATGTATCTTCCAACAACCCTATATGTCATTGTTGAGCCATGCTGCATCTATTTTCTTGATGTTTTAAGTTTGTTGTCTCCTCTCTGCTCTGTGAGAATTGTAGAAAGTTGTGTCATGCTGAATGTATCCTCCAACAACTTCCTCTTCAGTGTACTATTTTTGACTCATGCTGCATTTATTTTATTGTTTATTTTATGGTTAGAGTACTTTATTGATCCTGTAATGGAAATTGCAGTGTTGCAGCAGTAAATACGTATCACAATAAATACATAGGAAACACAATTTTGAACACTTATACACTAGACAGACACCTAAAAGTGAAATAGAATTAAAAAAATAAGAGGACATAGAAAAAGATAAGAAGGTCACAGTAAAAAATAAATCTTGTCCTTGTCTTTGTGTGACATTTTTTGTTATAGCAGCGACTAATTGTCAAACAAGACGTTGCTCATATGTTTGGCACAGAACTGCGGTCTTATCAGATGTAGAAATACATCTGCAATATGTCGAAACTGGCTTTAAGTGAGGGATTAAAAGATAAGAGATCACCGTCAAGGATAGCATCCTCCAGATTATAATTGTAGAGCAGCTTCTCCTGGTGGCTGCTGCTAAATGGAAACCAGTCAGCTGTGTGTTTTCACTTCCACACATTCGATTGATTCCACCTGAACGTTCGCCATCAGTCACCGCCCCAAGGACAAAGAAGGAATGATAATTCACAGCTGCTTTTGTGGCTGCTACCCTTTATGTTACGGCTGCAGTTGCAAAAAATGTTTTTACAGAAGAACAAACCTGCTTTCTTTGAATTAGTGTTAATGTTTCTTTGGTCCCAGATCTGCAGGTCTCCTGAGTGAAGCAGCTCCTGGAAATAAGCTCCATCAGAACCATAAATCACCAAGCCTAATAGCTTTCATTAACAATCACAACACTTCTGCATCTGTGTGCATGTCGCGCTAATTGGGGCAATTTGTCCCTATCATTTTGGGGACGCAGCGCTGCTCTGCCTTTTTAATTTGTAGCTTGTGTTTAAAAAAGAAGCAGAGAAAAGTCGCTGCAGCTGCTGTGAAGTCGACACTGCAGTGACATTCAGTTTGCATGTTGAATTCATCTGACTAGAAGATTTCCGAAAAAATCTGAGTGTACTGATGCAGCTGTATGTCCTGCTGTAATTATACATATATTTATATAAGTACATTTTATTTCAAAAAGCCAACTGTTTCATTAACCCTGATCAGTACATTTTGACATGCTTGAGCTTTTACTTTGAAAGTGTGGTCCAGGATCAATCAGCCAATCAGCTGAGTGTCACTGGTTGTCAGCAGTGAGCAGAGCAGAGAGGAACAGACAGGACGACTAAGGATTATAGTCTGACACAAACGGTCACAGCTTAAAGACCATAAGTCCTATCGAAAAATAATTTCACCTTGTTAAACAGAATCTTGTTCTGAGCAAGCGAATGTATTTTTATGTTCGTACTGTGTATTATACAGGTTAGAGACCTTCTGATTTTCACCTGAAATTTTAGAGCTCCGATATAATGAGAGTCAATGCGAGTTATGGTCGACACACTCTATGCTCTGAGGTGATTTATGAAAAAACTATGAGTTCTATGGTAATGAGACTCAAACTGGGTGAAAGAGGGGGAAAAAACTACATTTTTATCTATAAATTGTTTATTTAGTGGGGAAATGTTGAGAAGGAGACCAGGTTAACTGCTGTTTAAAAAAAAAGCACTGACATGTGATATCACCCACTCTACTCAAAAATGTAGTTGGAAGAATCTATAAGAATAAGCCCAAGGAATAACAATAAGATTAGATTAGATTTAGATTAGAAAGTCTTTATTGTCCCAGTTTGGGCGATTTGATTTGCAACAGCAGTCAACAATGAAATTCCTACCATAAAACGGTACAGTTCAATACATACAAACATAGATATAAATAATAAATGTCATCAGGGGAGTTATCATGACCCTATATGTAGCCTACAGTCCAAGGACACGAGCCTAAAGCTTATTTAGAAACTCTACAGCTGAGGGAACAAATGATCTGATTTGGTCCTCTTAGGGAAGGTATACCTCTTTCCAGACAGCAAAAGTTGAAACTCGGCATACAGAGGGTGATGTTGGTCAGCTAAGATGACCTTTTCCCTCTGTACGGCTCTTCCTTGACAAACATTTTCAAGCTGCTGTCGGCTAGTGCCGGTGGTTATTTGGCAAAGTTTGACAATGCTCCCCAGCCGATTTTTATAAGTGATGTTAAGGTTCCTGTACCAGCAAATCACTGCAAAAGTTAGGATTGACTCCATAAAGGATGAATAAAACATTTATAAAAGCAAACTGTCCACATTAAAATCCCTTAGCTTCCTTAAAAAAACAGTCTCTGGTTGGCTTTTTTCTCCAGATATAGTCCATGTTGGTCTCAAAAGACACTTTGTCATCCAAGACGATACCCAAATACTTGTACTGGCTTACAATCTCCACAGCTGTACCTCTAATGAAAGTGGGTTTTGGGGCAGGTGGATTTTTTCCAAAATTGATCAGCGTTTCTTTAGTTTTGCTGACGTTTAGTTGTAAGCATTGAATTATTGCACCATTCAGTGAAGTTGTCCACCGCAGGGCCGTGCCCTTCTTCCTGGTCCTGCAGGAGGCTGACAATAACCGAATCATCTGCAAGTTTTACTGTGAACCTTGAATCATCTGTACTCTGACAGTCGTTCATGTACAGCACAAAAGGTAAAGGTGACAAGACACACCCTTGGGGTGAGCCTGTAGAGCCACTGACACGAGTTCTTTATGACCTCATATTCAGGAAGTCGATCAGCCAACATATAGTTCCAAAGTCAAAGCCAGGTATTTCAGAGAGCCTGTTAGCTCAAATGTAAATCTGCACACAGTTAAAAGAAGATGAGAAACCAAGAAAACATCAACGAGCATGAGTCCTCATTCCTTCCAAGTGTCCAACCACCAGATTTAGCAAAGTTACTGTGGAATCCTCCACGTCTTTACGCTGTTGATAAGTGAATTGGAGGGCAGTACCACTCTGTGTCATCAACACAATGCTCTGCTTCTTGATTTGTTCAAATCCTTCCATTACTAAGGAATTCAGTGCCACTGGTCAATAATCATTCAGTCTTTTTGGTGATTATCGACCAGTGGCACTGACTTCCTTAGTAATGAAAGGGAGCCTCAATGCTTATGTATTGGGAATCTTCACAAAGCCCATCTCAGAATATTTTACATGTGAGTCAACAGGTGTTACACTTATGATAATGCCGTGTTTCTTCAGTGGTTCCTGCTTTAAAAACTGTGTCTGTTTGTGCATGTTTGCAGTGATTATGGCTTCGAGAGACGTACCGACGGGAAGTGCACGCCGGCCTTCTGGTTCCATCCATCATCCGTGTCCAGGAGCTGCACCACAGGGATGACTTTCCTCAACAGCACCGGGTAAACAGAACCAGCACACACAGAGAAATGAATGGAGCGTTTCAGCTCCATAGTTCAGGGTGCGTTAATTAGTTTCTCGGGGACGGCTGGCGCAGGAAAATGTGGGTTGAATGTTCAAACCTGCACTTTTAAAAACAATCATGAAGCAACAAGAATAAACCGGCTGCGATAAAAGGACCTGCTTTAGGTGAAAGTCGTGCCGAGAATTGAAAAAAATGGTATAAATGAAAAATTCAATATCAGGCTTGGTGTGAGAGTGTGGAACGTGCTGTGGCGCTTTTTTTTCCCAAAGGTCCTTGAAGTGCACAAACAAAAAGATGATTTGAAACACAGATGAAGATGATGTGAAATGACTGAGGTTAGTTGTTTAGCTTTCTGCATATTGAAAAATGTTTCCATCGTTGCCTGAGATGAGATGATAAGACTGAGCTTTTTAAATTAGTAGTTTTGTTTGGAAACAACAGAATCATGTTTTCAGAAATGTAAATCCGCCTTTATTCCAACTCTGGTTAACAGAGATATGCCAACTTTAGCGCTTAGCTTGTCCAGAATTACAACTAGTTCGGCTGATTAAACACTACGGCCATGTGACTGTCATTTATTCATTATCAGGCTGACTAAGTTCTGAAATATGATCAATGTTGGGATGTTGCTGAAATTGGACGTTTATTCAGATTCCAAAAGCAGAAATGTAAATGTCCTTCTTCCTAACTCTGTTTTTCAAATAATTTCTTATAAAATCAACCAAATCTGAAAAAGCTGCCATGTGATCTTCTCAGAATCAGCTTAATCTGTACGTACAGTAACGCCAGTATATTTAATGAAGCCATGCAAAGTGTTACCTTCATATTATGAAGAGGTTCATAGTTACGGGCCCTTGAAGTACATTTTGACACTTTCTAATGGACTTCTTCCATCTGTTAAAAACTGCAACCAAATCAGCTTTACAGCCACTCCAGCTATCGCAGTCTAAAGACTAAATCAGTTTTTGCTCATTTCTTCATTAATCAACTTTGAGAAAACTTTAAAAAGTGCATTTTGGGTAAACTTTGAGGGCTAATGTCAGCATGTGTGAAAGGTGGTTGGTCAGAACGAGTTCTAGCAAATGAAATGTCTCATCTTTACCTACATTTCATACCAGGATCATCTTCTAGACACGATTCACCCTGTGTCAGAATCATTTTGTAATTTTGGAGAGACTCTACTCAGTGAAATGAATTAAAACCATGAAATTTCCTGCAAAAGACAAGTGTTGACACCAAGATTACACTTCATTACTGCTGTTCACAATCTGAGGGTGGAAAATGGCCCATTTAAAAAACAAACTGTGTGAAAAAACATGTCAACTCCAATGTTGTTTCTTCATTTCACAGTTGTAATCTACAGTGTTATGTTGTATGTTAGAAAATAGTTACATTAGTAACAGGTCCTTGTGTTCAAACTATGACTTATCCCATAATACTGATGCTCAGCGTTGGCTGTTGAAAAAAGGAACATAAAGCAGATTGAGTCTTTAGATTGTGACACATGGAGTGGATGTAAAATTGATTCGATTGTAGTTTTTACCAGAACTCAAATATGTTTTTCAGCCATGAAAAAGTCACTTGTTTATCTGCTGCACTGATGAAGTTATGAGGCTCAGAATTGATGGAAAAGAATTTAAAAGAGTGAAATTTAGCCTGACCTCTATGTACTCCAAGGAACTGTAACTCAAATATTCACAGTATGAAGCTAAAACTTTGCATGGCTTCATTATATCTACTGACGTTGGCCAAAACTCCACTATATCTTTATATAGTAGATCATTGTTTGCTGCTTTATTAATGCAATATTTATGTTCACAATCTTGCAGATTTAAACAAACTCCCAAAGAGACAGCCTCAAGTCTTTGCAAATTCAGATCAGAACACAAACAATAAGTTTCTCACTTTTGGTTTGCAAAACTTTTAAAACAACTATCTGCTGCCAGCATGGACAGATTTTTTAAAAACTGAGCCATGAAATGATTCATTGTAATCATCCATTTATAGATTTTGCCTTTCTCTAAGAAGTTTTTGGCATTTAAAACTTGAATGCACATTTTGCAACAGTGATAACTCAGGAAATCTGTGTATTTGTGGTGTAGGAAAGTCCAAATTTGTGACTTTATCTATTACTGCTGATAAACTCACTCCTTTATGGTCTCATGTATTATTCTCATTTTCACTGTGGTAAACGTCTAACGCTGAATTCTGAGAGGATGCATCATGTTTTCCTTCACATTCAATGGAGTTTTGTGTCTAATTTTAGTTGTATTTTCACATCAACAGTTGGCAATTTGTTGTGTTGGCTCTCCTCTAAGCACAATATGAACAGTGTTGTGGGACCAGGCTCCTTGTCTAATTTAAGATTAAAGAGCATCATTTAGAGAAAAAAAATACACATTTCCTGACATTTTTGAATGATTGTGAAGTCTCTAAATGTTTGGTACTGATATTACAATCTTCTGGAAATGTTCTATGATCGCAACATGATGTTTATTCTTCCACATATAAGAGCTAAAGGTGGATGTTAGAAGTTGTTAGAGGTTTAATCAGGTTCTGTCCTGTTTAAGAGTCTGAGGGAGCCTTAACATGGCTCTTTGTTTCTCAACATTGGCATTCTCTCCACATTTCAGATTCCCTGTCAAAGGGCGCCCTGTTCATGTTCCCGTTTACGCCCCCTCACTGCTCACAAACAGCAAGCCTGACACAAAGAGACGCAAACCTTTACAATTTTAAATGTTTTTTCTCACCTGTGAGGAGAATGCAAACGAGGGAACAAACAGCAGACAGATCAGGATTTTGTGCTACTGGTTTGGGCTAGAAAAAAAAAGAAAAATCACAACAAAAAGATGCAGAATTACTATAGAAAGAGATAAACTACCACATAAATATGTAAAAACACTAAATTACCATGAAGAGAGGTAAAATTACTACAGGATGCAAAATTGACTGAAAAAGCTAGAAAATCACTACAGAAGGACACACATCACCACAAAAAGACGCCTAATTACTACAGGAAGATATAAATCATCAGAAAAAGATGCAAAATCACTACAAAAAACACAAAATCACCAAGAAACGATGCAAAATCACAACAAAAAACACACAAAATCGCTACAAAAAGAGGTACAGTTACCACAAAAAGATACAAAATCAGTACAAAAACCGACAAAATCGTTGCAAAAGGAAGCAAAATTGCCACAAAAACATGCAGAATCAACAAGAAAGAATTCAAAATCACAACAAAAACACAAAAGTAGCGCAAATAGCCATCAACATTTTGCACTTTTCTAAACAAATACATCCAAATTGTCATGTATGGCTGAGATCTATGATTCAAGTTTGTGTTTCTTAACCAGCTTTTTGTGCTTCCAGCTACAGGAAAGTGGTTTCGAATAACTGCACGGCTGGAGTGAGCTCCGAGTACACGGCCAGGAGGCAGCAGTGTCCCGTCCAGGCACCCAGAGGCCTCCACCTGGTCACCAGCGAGGGCACGCTGACGGCCACGCTGGGCACCAACGTCACCTTCCTGGTGTTTCTGGAGGAGGTGAGCAGGTTTTTTAGTGTCATTATATCCACAGTCTGAATCATTAGCAGCTTCATGGTTAAAATGCACAAACGGTGACGTCTGAGGTTCCAGCTGCATCACACTTTAGGAAACTGGAGGGTGTCTATGGAGACAAAAGCTACAACCATTCATACTAATCATTCGCTGTGCGGCTCTGCAGAGTATACAAAATCCTCAGTGTAGTTTTTTTCTGCTCTTTATGCAAAACAAGTGCTTGAAGAGCGCTTAGTCTGTGTAATTTCAGATAAAAGTGTGGCTCCATTGACTAATTTGTCATGTGGGATTTCAAGCTAAGTCCTGTAAAATATTCTGGCACAATTCTGAGAATTTCTAATTTATTCAGAGCTGGGAATTTTCATATGTTCACCCTCAAAACAACCTGATAAGCCATTTAATAGTTTAATATCTCCAGAAATCCCACAGCCAGGAAATTTGCAGGGAACACAGAATAGTTTGCAGCATATTTAAAAGATTGAATAGCTGCAGTAGAGGACAAATCTTCAATGATCTGCCCTTGAAAATGTGCAAAATCTTCGAACAAGAGTCTGTCTTGTGGCCCCAGAAAGTTTCTGTAAGTGTAAATATATATGGATGTATCCATATTTCCTACTAAAATACAGTCTTTGGTTGAAATTTCACCAACTTTTGAGGACTCTAACATTAATAGAATTTGATACCTGGCAAGTATGGAAGGAAAAAGTTGCATTTTGTAAAATAAGAAAGAAAATCAGTTAGAAACATTTATTTTTTTACAGTGTACAAACTACAGCGGAAACACCTACATGTATGTTGAGCACCTTCTTAGTGTAGTGATCCTAATGGCAACCACGGCCTTTATTATCACGGGGAAAGTGTCCAAAGTTACCAAAAACTCTTTTTCCTCGCTACTTCTTCTGGAGAAATCGAAGGCACCAGCAGCTGATAAAGAGCTGCAGGTTTCTTTAAAGTGTTTTTTCTGTGCAGGGCGATGGTGCGAGGACCAGCATCACCCTGGACTTTGGCGACGGCCACGCTCTGACTTACTCCAACGTAAGCTCCATCGAGGATGGCATCAAGCACATCTACAAAGCCGTGGGGATCTACCGGGTGACGGCCACCGGGGAGAACAGCCTCGGCTCGGAGACCGCCACGCTCTACCTGCACGTCACCTGTGAGATAACGCACCTGTGCAGTTTTTTTTTAGATAGAAGCTCCCGCAATTTTCCTACTTCCTGCTTTTTTTTTTTTATCTCATTCGGAGGAATCGCTGCTGTCAGCTTGTACACAGCCGCTCCCCTCCCATAACCAAACAAACAGCCGAGATAGAACAAATCCCATTACGCTTCCAATCCAGTCGGCTTATGCCTGGTAGCCGCTGCAGGGCTGACCACCCCTGGTGAATTCAGGGGGTGACAGATGTAACGGAACTGACTTATTGATCAGGGACCGCCTCTGCCCCCACCGATCTGTCAATCCGATGTGCCAGACGTACAAATAGAGTCACCGCAGGCTCAGGAGTGCCCAGCATGAAAAATAACTCACAGATGGCAGCCAGTGGTCCCAACGCAGACGAGAAATCTGAACAAACTCAACCTCCTTGCCCCAGAAATTTCCTATTTTCACATCTAAAAACAACCTGACAAGGCATTTCAAAGGTTCAGTATCTCCAGAAATTTAACTCCTGTAGCCATGAAATTTGGTGAGGACACTGACAGAGTTGTTTCTAGCAGAGTTTAAAGATTGAATAGCGGCAGCAGAGTCCAATTTTGGTTTTATTATGTGGCCTTGAAATTGAGAGAAGTGCAAAATTTTCAAACAAGTGGTCTTTTGCTGCCAGAAAGCTCCAGTAAATACATATAGATGTATCCATATTTTCTACTAAAAATATAGGCTTTGGTTGACCAGCTTTTGAGGCCTCTAGCATCAGTAAAATTTGATATCTGGAAAGAATGGAAAGAAAAGGTTGCAGCTTTTTGCTACTTTGGCTTGAAGCCTGTCACCAGAATCACCCAAAATTTGTCTAAAATGACTCAGAATTGCCTTATATGACTTTATAATTGTACGAAAAGGTAGTAAAATGGTTCAAACTTAATGGCAGGAGACACAAACTGGTGTGTATGGGGGTCTATATGTTGTTATTATATGTGCAAAGTTGCAAGTTGCTTCCAGAAGTGAAAAGTGCAACGCCAGTGATCCCACCGGCAGCAGAGAAATCTGAACAAACTCGCCCTCCCATCGCACCTATAAACCCGCTCTCCCTGTTCTTTTTCCTCTATTTGAACCAGTAAAGTTGCTGTTTCTTTCGTTTTCAGTGCAGGGAGTTCACTGTGTGATGTATCTGTGTGTCTGAGTAGGTCAGCTGGAGTATATCCATCTCTCAGCTCCCTTTGTGGCGGTGAGGAACAAGGAAGTGAACCTGACGGCTGTTCTGTGGCCCAGCCAAGTGGGAACGGTCACCTACATCTGGTGGATTGGAAATAACACTGAGGTACTGTGAACACTCTGAGCTTCCTTTGCAATTAAGTAGGTTGCTGAGTCTCCTGCCCCAAACTGAGAAACTCATTACTTTGTCGAGCTATATTTGTTCATCCAGGTTGCAAAAATGGCGGCTCTGTTAATCAGCTTGGATACAGCGTGCTGACGTAGCGATAGCCCTTCATTCAGGGCTGCTTCTGCAAATGCAGAGCTGATCGATCCCAGAATTAAAGGGTCACAAAAGATGCATTTTTGTAATAATCCTCTTATCTGGCCATGCAGATACAGCAGCTCTTGCTGTAGGTGCACAGATTTTCAGATATGTACCTTTGAAAACAGAAAACGCTGCAGTTCAGAATCAGTGTTGTGCAAGTGTTTTAGAAAATGCAACCCATTAGTCATGTTCATGCACCTAAAAACTAATTATTTTTCTTTACTAGTCACCCAACAGCAGAAAGAATACGCTATGTGTTTGCACAAATGTACCCAGCAGACTGTGCAGTCATTAGCAATATGCTAGTGTGTGGCTCAGTGTTGCTACCAGAAAGAGATTTTCAAGGTAAATTCAGGTTTATTTCTGGTTTTACAAGATTTCAGGATGGCTATGTTCAACATAACAGATGTATTAAAACACTGCCAACCAACTAATCATTTCTGTTGGAAAATAGCACCACATTACTGCAAGATCCTGCAGAACTCGGTGCACAGAAAATGAGGAAGTCTCATGGGGTTTTTAGAGATGTCCTAAACCCTTTTCTTTCCCTGACAAGCATAAATAAGAGAGAGAAAGAGCCTTAGTGGAGGAAACTCAGAGCTAGATTCAGAAAGTCTGGGCAACTTACTGAGTTAATAACCAGCTTTATGTGAAAGACTACAGTTGTTTGGTTTTGTGAAGCCAGATAACTAAAATTTGTCCTGATTATGTTGAGTTTGCTTCATAGAGCAGGTTCCTGGTGCCCTAGTTTGTTGATCATCTGTTTAGAATCCAGGATTTATGAAGCTTCTGGATACTTTTTCACTTCAAGTTGAACAGTTTCAAACTCATTTCCGACCATTTCAGTCCACTTTCATCTATCTATTCACTATGTATGCTGTTGTGCTGTGTTTAATTAGATTAACTCAGCTGTTCTCATATTTACTCATTTTAACTTATCTCTTCTTATTTTCACTTAACTTACCTCATCTAGTCAAAACTTAACTTCTCTCATATTAATTTAACCTCATTCATCTCATCTCACTTTAACTTAACTCATCTATTTTTAACTTAACCAAACTCAACTCATTTTAACTTAGCTCATCTCATCTGTTCTCAATTTATCTCATTTTAACTTAAATCATTTCATCTTATCTCATTTGAATTTACTTTAACGTAACTCATCTCATCTTAATTCTTATTTTGTAAAAAAAAAAAGTTTAAAAAAAAGATCCACAGTAAGACTGCAAACAAGCGCCTCCCCTTCAGTGAACCACAAATTGAATAAACATTACTGTAGCACATTATTGCTCAGGATACGTGAGAAAACATGTCATTTTCAGTTTGCGTTCACTTGCAGAAAAAAGAACCTTGAGAACAAAGACTGCACAGTCGCTATCTGTCTTCATAATTGTGTAAATGTGTTTGTTGAGCAGCATCAGGGACCTTCCACAAGGACAGCCAGTTATGTCAGCCGGTAATAAAGCGTGGCAGCATTAGCATCTTTTAGCTATCTGAGGAACAAATGGAGACGAGAGTGATGACAGCTGGAGCTGCTGGAGTCACAGTGACTCTCTGAGGGCTGCTGTGGTGTATGAAGCTCAGCTAACACTGCTGCTGCTGCTGCTGCAGTCTGACACCTCTGTAGTGTAAATAACAGCAGTGTGAGATGTTAACCAGCCACTGATAAGGGCCTCTCAGGGGAACTGCAACACTCTGACTCTGTTTTCTGTCTCCCCCAGCAGCCGGTCATCACTCTGGAGGGAAGCGTGGCGTGTACGTTCTCCCGGGAAGGCGTCAGCAGCGTCACCGTGCAGGTGTCAGCAGGGAATACCATCCTGCAGGACAGAAAAACCATCGCCGTCCACGGTGAGCCGAGCCTCCGCCTCCGCTGGGACTCTGTTTCTCTGTACACACAATGAGAAGTTCTGGCTGTAGCGAATTACTATAAAAACACCGAGAAATACTAACAGCAGTGCACTGATTTTCCAACATGTTGTTAAAAGTGATAAAAACTGCATGTTTTTTTATTTTTATTTGAGCCAATAGCGTTAATTCTTGAAGAGAGCTGGGATCTCAACAAATTTGTACAAAATAACAAAGTGCACCGACTGATAAATCTCATATCGTCTTTGTTTTAACTCATTGTTTATTATTATTAACTGTCACATTTGGTTAATTAATCCTTCAATACTATAATCTGTGCCCCATAAAGTAAAAATAAAAATATTGCTGTAAATTAACCAAATTTTAATAAATTATTCAAATATGCAGCCAAATACTCACAGCAGTCAGTAGATTTTCTAAAAAACTGTCAAATCTGATGCGTTTTTTAGCTAAAAGCAGTAATTGTCAGAGAGAACTGGAATTTCAACAGCAGGATTTAATTTTGCACAGAATAACAAAAATCCAACTATTA
This sequence comes from Amphiprion clarkii, assembly GCA_027123335.1. NCBI lineage: Eukaryota > Metazoa > Chordata > Actinopteri > Pomacentridae > Amphiprion > Amphiprion clarkii. The sequence goes on from CM049568.1 coordinate 4,583,276, forward strand.
ATTAAGATCATAACACCTTTGATTTTAACTTGTAATTTATTAACATTCCAATTTAGTTAAGTCCTGATTAATCTTTTAACACTATAATCCCTGCACTGGAGAAAAAAAGCAACAAAAAATATAAAAGAATATAACCAAAGTTTAATAAATTACTGTAAAACTACAGCTAAATACTAACAGCGGTGCACCACTTTTCCAAAATAAATAAAAAGCAATCATTCTCAGAGAGAGCTGCAGAGTGTAATTTTGTGCAAAATAGCAAAATGCAACAACTGATTAAGATCAAAACACCTCGATCTCACCTGTCTTTGCTATAGACTTGTCATTTTTATATGAGCTGTACTCCATAGTTTAATAAATTACTATAAAACTACAGACGCGTTTTAAAGGCAGTGTACCGATTTTGCAAAATACAGTTGAAAACCATCAACTCTGAATGTTTTTTGGAGTCAAAAACAAGAATCAACATAATACTTTTGAACAATAGTTCACAAGGCATTGATTGTTTAAAATGTTTATGCATTTTCAGCACAAATGATTGCTCCAGCCAATCTCGGCTTAACTGGAATTCCAAGATCTTGCATTTGACTTACAAAACTTTTAGTTTTTTAAACAACACATGTAACATAAAGTGACTTAGATAAAATGTCTTTTTTTTAGATTTTAAGCTCCTATTTGTGTAGGTTTCTTGACCTAAAAGACATCACAGATGAGTAGTTCAAGTATCATTAGAAAGTTTGAAATCCAGCAATGGTTTCTGGGTTTTGTTTTTTTTTTTCTGGCTCTGATAAATGATGCCTTGAATTTATTTGACTTTAAGTTAAATTATTTTTCCTTGGTTCCTAAATGCAAACACTAGGCTACAGTATGCTACACATTACTGTCTTTGAATGAATGTTTTCCTCTCCATAAAAATCCAACTTGATCCTAAATTTTTGTCACGCCTCGGTTAGTCACAGCTGAATCACTCATAACTTCCCAGCTGTACAGGTGCGTGCCGACTTTTTTGTTTTTTACAGAATCTAGTTAAAGCAAACATGTTATTTTTGGAATTTTTTTCCAATGAGATGTGTAGAATAAAGTGACTTTGATGGGAATGATAATGATTTTACACTGAGATGTGGTTAATTTTCTCGACTGAGCAACACATCACAGATGAGTTCAAGGATCAAACCAGAAAAGATCAAAATCCATCAACTGTCTCTGTTTTCACAGTTTCTGACTGTGTGTGATTTTGGTGATATTTTGTAAAGACAACGAGCCTTTCAAACCCGCTGGCTGGTTTCAGGGTTCAGAGGATTAAATTAGCAGCACAAAGCTCTGAATGATGAGTTCAAAGCCAGATCTGAATGTCATCCAAAGAAAACAACTATTTCAGATACTTTGCCAGTGTTACACCATAGGACAAAAATCCCAAACGGGTTTTGAAAATGAGGTTTTATTTTCTTTGCAGATGCACCTCCCTACAAAATCAACCATTCTAGAGTCATTGATTCTTTCCAAACAGAGTGAATCAAATCTTCCGCTGAACATTACTGCAGTTTATCAGATCACAGAAAAGCAACATACTGTAATGTTACTTTTTCCAATGTTTTGCAGCGATACTCTAAATGATTCATTTTAGTTCAGTTATTTTGAGATCAGCAACAGTGCAGGTCCCAACAGGTTTCTCAAACACACCGATACTCACACACTAAACACATATACTCGCTCACTGTAAATTCTAAGGCAACCTGCAGGCAACTTTTGGGTTTTCTGAGTAGATTTAGCAACTACAAGGACCAAAGATATTAAAAATTCTTCTTTTAGAAAAACAGACAATATTTACAGTGGTTTCACCTTTTTGACGTTGCATTTTTGAGGTGTTCATTCATTGTTATGTGCTGCTAAAAGTCTGCACTCTCTATTAACCATGTTTTTGCTCTGAGCTAATTTGAAATACCTGTGGTTTTTGGAAACTTTGACAGTGAACACGAGTTTTGTTCTGCAGCAATTTCCTAAAACTGTAGAGCAGCTGACCATTGACTGGGACTAAAAACAACTGTGCAGAAGGAAAACATTACTTACAATGAACTAGTCATTTTAGAAACAAATTTAAAAACATTTGGTTGTTCAAATTATTGATCTTTCATGCTGTTTTAGTGTCATTAATAAGGCCAACTAATCAAGGCAGTTCTAATCTGGAAATCCAATCATTTCAAGTTATCTTGTTGACCATTATTGAAGTTATTTTTGTAATGCTTTGAAACTAAACTCTTTAAATACATAAAAAAAAAGTCCAATATGTGAGGAAACACCGACAGTGGGATGATAAAAACAGTTTTATCACAAAATCCACATTTTTTAAACAGGTTTTGGAGGGCAAAAACAAACAGCGATCAATTTAAAGAGCCCACATTGTGAATGTAAAAGTTTTAGTTTCCAGAGTGTTTATACCAGACTTGTGTCCATCAGCTTCCCAGTTTCACCAAGTAGTGCAAAGCATTTTCTATTTTTTTTTATTTTATTTTTTTTTTTACTGGACCTGTTGTAAATTTTAAAATTAGACAAAATATCCAGTTTGTTAGCATAAATTTGTTGAATTTTCCACAGAAAACTAGTTTTTGCACCACTGGAAAAAAAAAAAATCTGCTTTTACAGTTTCTGGTTTTCTGGTAATTTATGCTGTAATTTAGGTGATTTTATTTTTAAACAAGAGATAAATGACTTTTCCACCAGCCAGCTGGTTTTGGGGTTCAGACTGTAAAAGAGAAAATGACACAGAATAGAACATTTACATTTCAGGAACCAGCAGCTTGTTTATTGTGTTTCTTGTAAAGATGTTGTGTTCACTATATTACAACATTGTGCTTTGTGAGATCTAAAATGAAATAAGACCCAAATTCTTCAACTTTACCAGCAATTCTGCACCTTATTTCTTTGACATTTTTTTTCTATTCTAAAAACAAAAATCCTCTCATGAAGATAATATAGTACAAAGCCCACGAGCTGAACCAAAAGGCTGAACCGTCTGTTTAATGAATTATGAAAGCTACAAATGTCTGACACAAGTTTTCTTTCCTCCCTGCAGAATATTTCCGATCTCATCTTCTTGCCTTTTCATCAAACCTGGACGAACACAACCCCGACGTGGCAGAGTGGCGCCTGGACGTGAGCCGAGTCATCAGGAGCTCTCTGATCCAGGTGAGGCTCCTCTTTCCTGCGGTAAATACTGTCAGCGCTGCGTCTTGACCTCCCCGAGGCCCGCAGACGGGAATCTGACTTTTATGATGATAAACGACGAGCCGAGAGGCAGCAGAGGAGGAAACGTACAATCGCAGAGCTTCTGATTGCCGCTGCGAGTTCAGGGACGAGCAGTAACGAGGTTCCTGGATGTCAAAGTGTTCAGAAGAATAAACATCAGTGTGGCTTTAATCTGCGCTGACCTGCAGCGAGGCTCGCAGGTGAGCGGCCTGTCAGCTGGAAGAAGTGATTCAAAGCTGCACAGATTCAGAGTTGCTCATTAAATTCCTGTTTTTTTCTTTCTTTTTTTTGCAACGTCACGTTTTTGCTTCTAAATCTGAGACATGATCTGAGCCTTGTCATATTTTCACACTTTTCTCATCTTGCAAATCCAAATTGATGCCAAAATTACACCCGACTCTTCACTGAACATGTCTGTTGTGTTATTTGTTATTGACATCTCTTTTTTTTATGCAGACCAGAGCCTTGGAGGCAGAACATGAATAAAAACTGAAACTTTCAGATGAAAATATAACATGATAGCTGAAAGCATTCATATTCACAACATTCACTGCAGCAAAACATGCAAGAAGAACAAGAGCTGGAACAGAAACAATCAGAACTCAGAACATTTCATGGTTTTTGTTTGCATGCTTTTAATCTGTTCACGAATATTGGCGTGTATAAAGCACATATTAATGTTTAAAAAAAAAAAAGAACATAACAGAATAAAACTGTAAAAAATGTCCACATCAAAAATCTGTGTTTTTTAAATAGAGAATATCTAATAAAATCACAGGAAAAAAACAATTGCTCAAAATTTTCCAGAAAAAAAAAACAGGTTAAAAACCACATCAAAAGTTTTTGCAAAAATTCATGTCAATTAATATTCTTAATTTACAGTGTGTGACTGTAAGGTTTTACTGTATTGAAATCACTAAAAATAACCTCATTGGACAGACATTTCAGTTCATTTTTATGCTTTCTGAATGTTGCGGTAACTTATGATTATTTAACAATGCTTTTGGCACCTTGCTACCAGATTTCCATCATTTTTGACAATTTTTTCAGCTTCATTTTGAAGGAATGTTCGTCTCTACAGATCAGAGGCACTTGTGAGAATTTAGAAATAGAAAAACTCTGTCTGTCTCCACCAGCAGGTCAGAGTGAGATCTGAAAACAGTGACTGAGAAAATAAAAACAGGCTATTAATATTCCATCGATTGAATTCACACCTGCAGGTTGAGGTTCAAGGTTGCAACTTTTATGCTCAATGCTATAAAACGATAAGATAAAACTGTGAGATACAATAACAAGAAGTACATAATAAACGTACAGTATGGACACAGTTTATCACAACAAAACCATTTTAAAGACTTTTTTAGTTACCGTTTCTGTATTTTTTGTACTAAAAGGAATAAATTGACATTTTGTGAAATCTTCTCGCTGAATATTTCACTTGTTGCTTGCTCTTAGCCAAGAAAAATCCCCATTTAAAGCAGCACATTCTGTTTTTCACACTTTTGGATGGATGAAATGGTTCATTAGTGATATTTTGAGGTGTTGGATGCTTTTTAGTTTCACAGTTGTGACAGCGGTATTGACCTTTTCATCTAACACGCTGTCAGGAAATAAATGAGAATATTTCCGAAAAACATCCAACAGCAGTAAAAACCTTTAGGCTCATGTGGTTAAATGATGTCCAAACACAAGCAGAAAATAAAAACAGGAATACAGTACAGTAGTATTTCACTGTATTATAAAATGTATTCAACTCTTGATTTATTTATTTGTTGAACTGGGGAGGATCTTGAGGAAATGTATTACTGTGATGATTTATAATTCTTTCTGAACACCTTTCCTCCTTGCTATGTTTTCTATTAGAATTGTGAGTTTCATTCTGATTGCAGGTCTTGTATTTCTGACCTCCCTTAGAAAACCACTTTTAAAGGCACAAAATATAACTTGGAATACAATCCACGGCAAAAAGTTGCTGTCACAGAAGCAGAAAGCTTATTGAAAACAGTTCTTCAACTGGAGCTCAAGTGCTCTTTTTACAGCGAGGATTTGTTTCATTTGGGACCAGCAGAATTTTGAGGCTCTTTCCACCTGAACCAGCTTTTACAAACCTTCTCTTCTCCCTCCTGTTTCTGCTGCAGGCGACGGGCGTCAGGGAGGATCAGCTGCTGGTCACCGTCCTTCCTGGTTTGCCGACCGCCGCAGAGTTCTTCCTGCTGCCCGACAAGCAGCTGACGGAGGGCAAACCGGAGAAAAGCGCTGCTCATTTAGATCAGGTGAGACAACAGCAGCATTGGTGCAGGCGGATGGATTCTACCTTGTTATTTTCACTTTGATTCAACCACGGTTTGAAGCAGCGTTTCTCTTACTTCTGCTTTTATTTCCTGCCTGGTAATTGCCCCATGAAAAATAATCCCAACCTTAAGTTCCTGTTTCCTCCAGCAGATGTCAGTGTTAGTCCACTGAAGCATGTCCAGCTTTTTTTTTTAATTATTTTTTTATTCTCCATGAGTCTAAATCTGGAACATGCCTGAGGAATCTCTGCAATAGACTCATCAATAAGCCTGACAAGTATTAACAAGTTATCAGGGGGGAATGACTCTTAAACTCCCTCCAGTCACTTCCTGTGGGGCTGCTGCCGCCTCTTAAGAGCCTAAAAAAGCCAGACAAAGAAATTGTCACGCTTGATCTGTTCACTAAAACACGAAACCGAATTAGCTCTCAGCCTCACGTAACAGATAATGACTGATAATAACGCCGGATCTGCTCTCCGAGGGAAGAATTCTACGAGCCGGGAAGGAAATCAATTTGATTTTCCTCCCTCACACCTGGTTGATCGGCTGGAAAGTTCCTCTCCTCCCCTACAAGCCGGCGATAAATCTTCATTCAAGGTTGACGTCTTAAAAGTGTAGAGCGAGCTCTGCTTATTAGAATGTATAATGGATTTACTGACCCTGGTATACAGTGGGAAAAAAGTAATTAGTCATAGCATAGTCTAAATTTAAACAGCCAAGAAGTGTAAAAGGGGAGGATAAAGGACTCCAGAAATTACTCACATCACAATTAATTTGGCAAATGAGGCAGATAAGATAAATGAAGCTTCTGCAGAGAGAGAAAAATGGCATTTGCAGAGAAAAGGGAGGATTTTTGTTTAGTTTGACATTTGCAGCTGCTTATGTGCATGTTTTATGATACTAGAATGTCATTTTTAGATTAGAGACACAGGTTTTTAACTGTGTAAATGAAAAGCAGTAAAACATACAGATTCTTCCTGTTTTGTTAAATTAAAGATAATATCTAGTATAATCTCATAAAAAATATTATTTATTACACATTTTAGATTACAAAAAGTATTCTAGAAACATGGTGAAAATGGACTTTTTTTTTAACATAACAGGTCCTCATTTTCTTTTTTCTTTTCTTTGTTTTTTTAGGGTTATTTTGGGTTGTTTTTTTTTTACAATGTATTAGTTAATTTTTACCTCATTCAGATACAGTATTTTTTCTTGAAAATGCATTTTGAACTGCTTATGTTCGACTATGTACAACTGCATATATCCCTTAGAATAGCAAAATCAGGAAATCCAACTGAATATATTTTAAGACTTTGAAAAACTAATGATTAATGCGTGAAAGGATTAACTTGAAGGTGAATTACAGTTGTGTTGATTGAAAACTGCACCTGACTTTCAGATTTTTATTGATGCTGGACACGAATAGCTCAATTTAATAGCAAATTCTTGACGTTGTTCTTTATAAATCGTATATAAGAGACTGTAAGACACTATTGCAGAATAAAATATTCTCAGAACATCGAAGGAAACCTGTGTTGCAGAAATGCAAAGTTGTCAGTGGTTTGATATGTTGTTGCTTTCTGTGTCTCGCAGCTTTCTGAGGTTCTGCTGAGCGCCTTAAACCAGAACTTGGTCCAGTTCACGTTGCGGCCGGGCGTCCAGGTCACCGTGTACGCAGCTCACCTGTCCGCAGGTAAACAAACACGGCTGCTTGTGTGTTTACGGCAGGGCCTTTGTAGGAAGCGGGACAGAAAAGAAAGTCTCAGATCTGGTGCATTCAGTGGACAGTCAGGTATATTTTTAATTTTTATCTCTGCTGCCCCTCCCCCTCAACTAATAACTGCATCCCTGTGTCTGATTGGCTCCCACCATGTAGCTACACAGAGACATTCAGAGAGTGAGCATCGGTACAAGTATGTGTGCCTCTTCCTATTGGGGATGCTGCTACTGTCCTAAAGGGGCTTATAAGATAAAGAGTAAGATACTACTGTACATTAAAATCTCATAGGTGTCATTTCTGTCTCTTCATTGCATGATTCAGCTGCGTGGAAATACACCTCAGGTTGGCGGGCGTGTCGTTTTAAGCTGTGGGGCTCTTCTCTCTTTGTCTCTGCAGCGCCCCTAGTGGACACCAGCGAGAACCACAGCGGCTCTGCAATGCTAATGCTGCTATCAGTAGTGGTTATGGGTTTAGCTGTGTTTGTCATCTACAAATTCAAGAGGTAAAGTGTTCATGAAATGTCATGTCTATACGGTGGCGATATGGGAGCTGCTCCTGACAGCCGGTAAACAAATAGCTGCCTGTCAAACGCCGCCTCGCCCGGCACTCCGACGCCAAGTTTCGGCTTTTCTCCTCACACACACCTGTAGAAATTCTTTTATCAGGTCGTTCTCCACAAAAGAAATGCCAGTCAGCCTTCAGCCGCTATCAATAATACGCCCTTTGAACGCAGGCGGTTGACCTTTCTGAAATGTTAAACCGCTGAGGTGCAGTTTCAGGGGAAAACAGCGTGAAGGTTCATGAAGATTTCACAGACAAGCGAGACAGAGAGTGAGACTTCATTTTTCAACACTTATCGTTGTTGTGTTGGCCCTGATTCACATGCAAATGTTGTCAGAAGGCGCATGTGGAGAGAAATTAACCCTCTAGACTCCAAGCAGTTCCTGGGTATTTAGTTCTTTTGGCTCCTGTTACATTTTTTACTCACTGTGGGCTCATTTGTCACCACAGAATAAAGTCCTGCACCTCTATGGAAACAGCAAAACCATGATGAAGGAGAGAGAACTCAGAAATGTCTTCTGTGCAGAATGACAGTTAGAATGCCAGAAATCATTCATTTTTCCAAGTGCTTGCAGGAGTTACTAAATGTTAACTCTGCAAACGATGGATATTTTCCTCCACACACTTCAGCTGTAGGAAGATGTTTCACCATGCTGAATGTGTCTTCCACCGACTTGCTCCTCTGTTTACTGTATTTGAACCATGCTGCAGTTTTATTTTCCTCTCTTCGTCTCTGCTCTATAGCAACACTGCCTGCAGTTCAACCTTAAAACTCTCAGAATTTTGGACTGTCAGTCGTGGAGAAGCAGTTGCGCTGCAGACCACAGAATTTAAAGTTTTTTTATAGAACCCAGTTCAAAGATTTTATTCTTGGCAAATCTTTTGAATGAGACATTTCAGATAATGAGATTTTTTTACATACAAGCTTATATTTAATCAAAAATTAGTCATTCAAAGACCACCAGAAAGCTGAAAATCTAGTATTTCTTTCAGTTTCTGACTGATAAATGATGGGATTTTGCACTGTGTTAAAGCAGACATGCCTTTCAAACCTGACAGCATGGTTTAGGGGTCAAACTTTAAACAGATTTGTATGTCAGAACTTTGTTGGAGCCTTCAGATTTATCTGCTGTACCTGCATATAAAACTGGATATAAAGCACTTGAATGTAAATGACAACATTCATCAGAGCCAAAAAGTGCAAATACAGAAAGGATTGTTGGATTCTAAACTGTCCGGTGCTCCGTGAAAATATCGTGCATGGTGTGCCGTTCTGTTGGGAAAATTGACCAAATCTAAGGTTTAAATTGCAATTTTGATTTACCAATTAACCTCAGCATATTTTTGGACTGTGGGAGGAATTAAGCCCAGGCCGAGACACGAACCGGAGATCTCCAAGCTACAAGGTGACAGTGCTAACCACCAAGCCACTGTGCAGCCCCAGACAGGATAGAACTGTGAAAAATAATTCAAAATGTGAATAATTAAATATCTTTAGGGTATGAAGCCAATATGTTTTTTTTTTTGTTTGTTTGTTTGTTTTTTGCAGTGTTGGTAACACCAAAAGATGTACATGTAATGATGTAATTTTTGCAAAACACATTATCAAAGAAATTTAGCTTTGCTTTTGTCTTTTTTTGTGATTTATACCATTATAACTGTATTATAGTATATAATACTGAGTTTGTTGTCCATCTAGTCCATAGAGGTGCAGGACTTCATATTGCATTGAAAAATGAGACCACAGTGAATAAAAATGTGACAGGAGCAAAAAAAAAAAACACCCAGAAACATTTCAGAGTTCAGAGGGTTTGAGTAAACAAACATTATTTTCTGCTTGCAGATACAAATAATCCGATCCATGCATCTACACAGCGATCTGCTGGTTGTGCCCTGACTCCGTCTGCTTTAGTTTAGGCTGTGCTCTTTATCCCTTTGCCTCACTGTAAATCTTTCCTCAAGGAAGATCCCAGGCCTCAACGTCTATGCGCAGATGCAGAACGAAAAAGAACAAGAAATGATGAGTCCAGCTAATCCCCCAGAGGCCACGCCCAGCTCACAGCAGGACTTGGTGCATTCTTTGGAGATTCTGGACACAGAGTTGAACTCACGGCCCATCGGTGAATATCCACTTTCGTATTTTCTTATCCAGCTTCACGTTTTATTTCTTCTTCCTGTTTTTTACTTCACCTCGCTGTGCTCATGTGTTGTTGTTTTGTGGCTCATCCTGTGCTTTCTGTTGTGTTCCTCAGTGAAGTGGTCCAGTCACCGGGAGAACTAAGCAAAAAATGGCAAACAGTACAGTTGCTTCTTAGTGGTATGGTTAACACACTGTTCTGTTGACAGCACAGAGGTGTGACAAGTGAAAGAAAAATCCTGCATAGAGTGTCTTTATTGTTGTTGCACCACAAACCTGCAGCAGAAAAAAGCTGTGCAGTGTGTTTCGCATCATTTTCATATTCATCATTTCATGTGTTATTTATTCAGGTTTTTCTTTTAATTTGTTCCCCGTCTGTGAGTCTGAATATTCGCTTTCAGTAACATGAGCTTATAACAAATCTTTTAACAGAAGTGGGAAAACTCAGCTTTTCTGCAAGTTCTACAGAAGTGTAGATTCGTGGAACCTCCAGAAAAGCTGCGACAACCGTGATTTTATCACATTTTCTGTCTTGTTTAAGTTTCCTTTGTTTAACTTTTCTGTTAAAGTGAGACTGTGTACATTTTCAGAGAAGAAATATCACATTCATCTTCATACACATCAATGTTTCAGTTGATGAGTATTGACTTCTCCAATTCAGAGGCTAGTGAGGGAGACCACCAAGACACCTATGAGTCCTCTGAAGGTGTTACAAGCTTTAGCGACTGAGAATGCAGCAACCTGTTACCTGTTCTCCATCGACAAAGAGAAATACGATGTTGAAAAAAATCTGAAGTTACTATTACTGTTTAGAAAATGTACATTGTCTCAATTTCACACATCCTTTCTTATCTAGTCTATATCTTTAATGATGTCTAACACTTCACTAAAACCTGCATGACTTTAAGATAAATGGCTTCCAAGTTGACTTAAAGCTGACCTAGTTCATGTTTTTATATTAACATTTTTTAAGAAGACTTCAGAGCTTTTAAGTGTCTTTTAGCTTTTTCTCTTGGTTTCCTCAAATATTCAGTTGTTTTCAGTTAAAGAGCTCATATTCTGCTTTTGTAGTTCTTTCTTTTCTTCAGTTTGTTGTATAGCTGATTTTTTGTGCACAGGAAAAGTCTGCAAACTTACGAAGTCCATACCAGAGTATGTCATGTAGTAGTATAATGATACAATACATGAAATGTTATAAAATGGTATAAAACAAAAACACACAACAATCCACATAAAATATGAATCAAACATTTGCTCATAAGGGATCCAGGGAAGCCTTGGATTTATTGCATTATCATGTATTTCAAGATTCAACATTTTACTTTGAAATTAATCATGTTAATCTTCATAATTACTAATACAGCAGAATCTTAATATTTGCATAAGTTAGGTTATTCTCCATAATTAATAACACTGTAAGGTCTTAGCCCTAATATGTGGTACAGTGAAGTAAAGTAGTTCTACAGTTAGATATAATTTGTGGGGTTTTAATCCCTAATATGTAAATTATTCAGGTAAAATCACACCATAAACAACACTGTAGGGTCTTAACCACAGCATGTAATAATATTGAATGAAATATCACAATTCTTTTTTGATAGTTCTCCTGAAAACGTCCCAAATAAAGTCAGGACTTCAGCCTTGGTTATAGTCCGTTTCCTTGTTTCTGTAAAACAAGACAAGGCAAGATAGAACTTTATTGATTTATTGATAGAAATGATTCTGAACTAGGCATAAAATATTGGATGTAAAATTGAGATATATATGTGTAATTTTTTATTTTCAGATGCAGTACAGAGCAGGTATTTGCCATGTTTGGTTAATTTGGTATTCTTGGTTGTATAAATTTGACACTGCTGGGTTTAACGGACAAATTCTGATGTTTCTGTGTACTTTGATAAATGAGGCTTCAGGTATTTTCCTTAAAAGAAAGTGAAGATCAAATCAGAGGTGAACTTCCAACAAGAAATAAGTTCAAATGAATGTTGCCGTGTGTCTGTTTCCATCTCATTTTAATTCAATCAATTAATTGTGTTTTCAGCTAAATCTTGTAGATTTCCTCAACTTCTTGTACCAAACCTCCTCTGATTCTGGTCTCTGTCTGTCTGTCTGCAGGATGTATGAAACCTCATGTACATGTGAAATTCTCCACAGAACTCCCCACGTACATCGTCTGAACACTGGACTCTGAACTCCAGCTGTGTCATGGATATTTTTTTACCATTCGGGACACAATGGTTTTGAGCTTTATACCTGTGCATGTTGGACCCTGCTGACACATACTATTGTGCTCTGTTCAAACCAGAAGAAACTGTGTACAGGTTTTCAGCTTTTCTTTTAACATTAGTCCGATAAATTCAACGTTTTCAAAGTTCCATTTATTTATACGAGACGGAGAAGCGTCACTACGGCAGCATGAAGTATAGAAAGAGGGAAAACATGTAATTAGCAGCGACGTTTTGGATTTGCTTACATATCTGAGATTGGTTTGCTGTTCTACGAAGCTAACAGCTGTAGTGTATTATTTATTCATATGAATATACTTTTATGAAGTATGTTATTGAAGTGAATTACACATTTATTTTGTAAATCATGAATGTCTATGTTAGAAATTTGTGTATTTTAATAACAAATGTCATACTAAAAAGAGAAGCTGTTATAAAATATGAATAGGGTACTTCAAAGCTTTTGGTCCATTGTCTGTTGGAAAGCTGATTTATGGCACAATAATACACATTTTCTACGGAAATATTTCTTTTTTTCTGATTTTAATTTCTTAACAACACGACAGGGTTTTGTTTTTTCTGGGTTAAGTTGAACTTTGCTGTTAATCTAATGCTTCTGGTACTATTTATGATAAATACCAGTTTGTAAAATGTTTTGTGCTTCAGAAAAAAACCCACTTGACGGCTACAGAGGTGCAGCGCTGCACCCTCAGACTGCAAGTGATCCCCAAGACTCACCTTTTAGACATAGAAGAAGATACAGCAGAGGAGGTGATGATCCAAAGGCAGCAGCTTATCCAGGCTGAGTTTTAAGGTTGCAGTGAGATCCTCTGAATGGAAAGCAGCGAGAAAGAGCCAGACGGAGAGAGAAAGAGGTTCGTGGAGCTTTTTGGGGATGCATTAGGAGCACTGTATCGGACGGAATAGGAAGAGGTTGACTTCTTGAATACTTAATGCAGCCTGTCGAGCTCAAGGCCGGCTAAGGTTGGCGACACATTCAGGCTAATGTCCCGGATCGCTCATTATATCTGGATGTAGCAGCAGGAGAAACAGAGCGCGGATGCTAGCAGGCTGCACGGGTGGTTAGCTTGTTGGAGGCCTCCGGTCCTCGAAATCTGACACATGGAAACGCTTGATTGATGCCTTTCAAATCTTCTTTCCAGATTTGTTTTTTTCTTCTTTTTTTTTAACTTTTTACTTTGCAGAGATGTTAAAATACAATATAGAGGAAGTTCTCTTTTGGATCATCTTCTCTACTTAGGTGCAGCTTTGTAGAAATAGTTGATATGTTTACATAGGTGCAACAACCACCGACCGCTTCATTATAATTTAGAGAAAGTTGAGAATGTGCTAAACACTGTGCTAAAGGTTCTAACTGTTCTGGTTATTCAGAAGAACTAGAAACTGCTAAGTGAAAAAAAATGGTGAATGGAGTGTTGGAGTTTCATGATAGCAAGAAAGAAGGTTCTCACACAAACATGACAAAAACATTTTCAAGAAGACCACAATGACAGAATGTTCTTTATAAGACGTTCCTATACTGCGATAAATATTAACAAAGGTGGAACATTGTGGTTGCAATATTTTGAGGACATTTTGGGGATGTTTTTGAAGGAACATGATATAGAATCTATAAAATGTTCCCACAACATTCCACAGTGATATAGGATCACAAAAGAAGAATGTTTTTAGTGCAACATTACATTTTGAGAATGTTAGGACTTACTGCTTTGAATGTCTTTAGTTACCCAACCTTTAAGAAGAGCTGTCTGTGAACTAAAAGAAAACTGAAAACATTAGACGAACTTTGCAGAAGCCTACTGCCTATTATTGTGTAGGTTCCGTTAGTGATACAGCTCGAGCCATTTGGGCATTGCTCTTTGTGGATATCCTGGCAGCAGATCCTTAAGGTCCCCTAGAAGTGGGGCTTCCATGGATTGGGGTCAACACTTACCTATAGATTGAGATCTTAGGAGTGTGATTGTTCACGCTTTGGGCTCTTGGTCATGTTCCTCCAAATGTTCTTCAGAAGGTTTTGTGGTGCACTGGGGTACAGTAATCCTATTAGGGAACACTGCTGCCTTGTAAAGGTGGTCTAGTTTCATGTAGTTTCCACCCATGTTCATCAGTGAGATTTGGCCATCCATGACTCTGTCTCTGGTTCACCCGATCGTTCTTTGGACCACTTTTGGTTACAGCACCACACCAGGAACAGTCCACAACACTTTATGGTTGCTCTGATCCAATCTTCTACCATCACAGTTCGTTATAGTCTCTCGGAGCTTCACATTGCACATTTTTCCTGCTTCCAACATCAACTAACTGATTTGTCACCTGCTGTTTCATATAATGAGCCTAGATATTCTATTGTGTTCGCTTTAAATGTCTGTGATTTCAGTCTTATGGCTGATTGTTTCTATTATGCATACACAGTGAAAAAAGTCAACGTTATCTAAAACTAATTAAACCAAACATTAAATACTAACTAATATGCTGAGAGAAATTCAGAGAATCCACATCCCATTGGTGTCCAGTGGTTATCAGATGGCTACTTCTGGCTCTGGAGGCTATTTGCTGCAAGTGTTAATATGTTCATAGAGACAAGAAGGAAGCTGGAAGGTCTGACCTGATTTTTGCAACTTCAACTTATTGCCTAGATTTCTCTTTTCCAGTGTGACACAGACCAGACAGAAGCTGTTTATGTGCTTCATTTATGGAAAACAGGATGCTGGCAGATCCTGATGGTGTGTTCACACATAGATAAGAAAGAGACTGAAGTTTGGAGGCATGTTTGGCATTAATGTGCACATTTATCTCCAACTGGGCAGTTTATTTTAAACGCAATGCTGCACAACGCACAAGCAGTGTGTTTCCTTGCTATTCTTGTTGTTTTAGCAGAGAAAGCAGCTTTTCTGTCTGTTTTTGGAGGAACTTTTTAGTCGCTGAGGGGAGCAGACACAAGTGCTTCAGTTTAATGAGCGAATCAAAATGAGCACGTTGGTTGTTTCCAGGTTTTTGCTCCCTCTTGTCTGAAGACATTTGCATCACAGTGAACCTTTGTTAACTTCCCCACTTTCCGTTGTCTCCGGAGTTTCGAGTTGCTGTGGGCTGCACCTGCATGATTTTTGAGAGTTTCTGTTGTGTTTTAATCCATGAACGGGGAAATAATGACATCAAGACATGGACGCAGAGATGTTTAGATTCAGCTGTCATGAATCTGTTGCAGGAAAAGAGTTTATATTTCAAAAGCTGCATGCAAACATGGTTTTGGTAACAGTTCAGCTTCATTTGCATTGTGGCTGTTCTATCTGGGCAGAAATAGCTGTTTATGTTGTCCCAGTGCATTGTGTTTGTGTATAATTTAGCATTCTGGTGGTTGGATTTTTGACTATGGAACTTTTAAATTGGATTCCTGATGTTTACGGATGAAGAGTTTCCTTTTCAGGTTTTGCAAAGTGAGAATGTTGAGATAGTTGTAGGTTTTGAAGATGGATCCTCGTCTCTTTCTGTCTGGCTCTGACTTTCATAGCTTGAGGTACAGTACAGCAGCCTGTGGCCACAGAAACAGCACTAATCTTAACTATAACCCCAGAGAACCGGGAACAAATCCGGCCAGAGAAGATGAGGAGGTCGATCATAATAGAAGCACCTTTGTGGACACGTCAAACAGACCAGAAGTTGTGATAACAAGAAGGATCTCCGTCCTCCTGGTCAGGACGAGCCGTGATGTGACACCCGAAGGATCAAATCGTAAACTAGCTTCGAGCTCCACTCCCTCCCTCTCTCTGTCTCCTCCTCCCTCCGCAGAATTAGCAAGATTATTATTTTTGTAGAGAAATAATAATAATAAAAAAAAGAGTTTTATTACTGTACAGCTTTTGTATAAGAACAGACGGTAAGGTGTTACAGTGTTTTTGTTCGACCTCAACTGTGCTGTGTGTAATTGTTTTATGCATTTACAATCATATTTATTAAATGGAAAGAAGTCTGTTAACTGTGTTCTCATTTTCTTACAATATTTGTAAAGAAATACTATGTATTTGCAAAAGTAATAATCAACCTATAAAGAAAACAAAGCAAGCTCGTGTTGGGGTTTTCTTCTGTACACAAATATATAGCAGTGTCTAAAAGCCTGAGACGTGTGAAAATACTTCTTTTTTGTTTAAAATACAAAACGTGGCACAAAACAACCTTAAAGACACACAAAATGACCACAGAGACAAAAACAGATGCGAAATGACCTGAATGTTAAGTTAAACAAAAATGAAAATTAGTAATAAAACCAAACTGTTATGCAAAACAACCACAAAAAAAGATGTATAACAGCCAAAATGTAGTGCAAATCAACCATAAAACGATACAATGTTTTTAGTCAAAACGACAACAAAAATTCGGAAACCAATCCAAATGTGACACAAAACAACCATAAAATGACCAAGATGTGACGCAAAATGATGACCTAAAGCTGTAAAGCCACCAGCATTTCATGCAAAACAACCATACAAAGATGGAAAACAGCCTAAAGGTGACCCAACACAACCTCAACAAGTCACCAAACAACTAAACTTGATGCAAAACAAATATAAAATGACTAAAATGTGATGCAAAATAACCACCAAAAGCTGCAAAGCACCTACAAAAAGATGTAAAAATCACAATCTTGTGCAAAATTACAAAAAAAAATTAAAAACTAAAATGTGATGTGAAATGACCACAAAAAGTTGCAAAGCAACCACAAATAGATGTGATACAGATTTGATGCAAAACAACCATAAAATTACTAAACTTTCCTTCAAAATGACCATAAAAAGATCAAAATACGTAGTTGGGCACATGCATGATAAGCCAGATGATACATACAAAGTACAAGCTAGCAATGAAATGGATTTGTTCACTGTTATGATGTATGGCTCTGACATTAAATATACTACATATATAGCTGGTAGTAAAATTCAAACAGTGTTTAGATGAGCATATCAAGCTATACTTGATGGTGATGCAGAGTTGACTGGTGGAAATGGGCAGCTGGCAGCAGTGGGCTGGAGGAAGGTCAGCAGCAGCATCTCATCCTCATCATGTCTTTAGTTTGACTTACTGTGAAATGCTGCTCTGTCTTTGCTTTCTCCTGAGAAGTACTTTAGAGAAGCTCGTGTTCTCTGAGACACCAGCAGACTGACAGCCTTCTTCTGACAGGCCTTCTGCCAGTTTGAGTCTTGTTTTCTTTATTTAGCAAATTTGGCATCAGTGATGAAGCTGCTTTTCTCTCTGTCAGTGAACAAAGCTTGATGTATTGATCTTCTGATGGTTGTGCTGTTTCCATATGTTCAGGTTCCACTGTCTCTCAGAGCTTTGTGCTCTATCTGCCCTCTCGGAAACCTTCAGTCCAGACGCGATGCGATGCTGAGAAAGCTGCTCTTTGCTCAGAATACCAGTCTTATTTCTGACAAATTCACATTTCTAACATGCAAACAACTTTTTCACGTTGATTTACTTGAAAAAGTCCTCTGATGCATCGATCAAATCTGCTTCAATAGAGGATATGATTAAAGCAAGTCTGACCTTTGTAGCAAAGGTTGTCATTGATGTTGAGTTGCTCCAGTCTGATTGAAAACAGAACAAAATCTGAGATATTTCTTCTTCACTTCCCCTGTCAGAACTTAATATTAATCCTCAAACTTTCAAAGTATTTCCAGGTTTATATGAAAATACGACATATTTTGAAAGAGTTCTCCTTAGTTTGTTTGATCAGCACTTTAAAAGAGTCAAGAAATTGTCTTATGGAGCATTTATTGTAAGACTGGTACAAATATGTGTAATTCTAAAAAGTTACATATTACTACTGTATGTAATTTTAATTATACTGCCGCTCAGAACAATTTAGAGGTAGGTTTTTTGCATCTTTCGGTCCATGAGATTGTATTTAATTAATTAGAATTTTACATAAAAATAGTTTCATGGAAAAAATGAAGAAAATATGACACAGGGGTATATAAAAGAGTTGATACTAGGTCTAGCTTGACCAATTAGTTGTAAATAAGTAATAATAGTTATTTTACTATTATTATTATTATTATTATTATTATTATTATTATTATTATTATTATTATTATTATTATTATTATTATTATTATTATTATTATTATTATTATTACGGAAATATAGTTGCTTTTTTGGTGATGGTATCTAAACTCAGAAAAATAACATCTCAGGAAGTTTGGATGCTCCTGCAGCACTTTTAATGAGCTCCACACAGCAGTAATTTGGCTGGAATATAAAACGTTGTGAGCTGCTCCTCCCTCGGCTGCTGAGGAGAGTTTTGTCAAGCAGAGAGGACACTTTGAGAAACCGAGACGGAGTCATTAAAGATGAAGATGTTAATTTCTGCATGGATATAACCTTAACAAATTCCAGAGCGGGATATAATGATGCTGAAGTGACTGATAGTGCATAAAGGATGGGACTAATTACAGCCGCCTCTTCCACTCTTATTTATGCACTTCCTAAAATAGCAGCAGCGGCAGTGATAATGATGGTGGCCACAGCAAATGGTAAAACTAACACAGACGGATGGTTTGATGCTGCCATTGAGTAGCACATTTACAGAACATGTGGCAGCTGAGGCAGGCAGCAAAATATGGGGCGACAAACATTTAAATTCCTGCATTCTGGTGAATTTAAAGGCACCAGTTTGTGTCTTTTGTGCATCAATTTATGATGGAAATGTCTGTTTTATAAGGAAACACAAAATGTGTGTGTGTGTGTGCGTGCGTGCGTGCGTGTGTGTGTGGGTGTGTGTGTGTACAAAAAAAAGAGTAAAATTAATCACATGACTGATGCCTCTGCAGCCGAAGACAGTCCAGGGTGGAAGAAGAGGAAGACGAGGAAGAAGAAAAAGCCTTTATTTGTCACACATGCATTTTTTTTTACAGCATTGTGAAATGTTGTTTTTGCATATCCAAACTGGGGACAGTCATGGTACAGCGCCCCTGGAGCAGGAAGGATTAAAGGCCTTGCTCAAGGGCCTAACAGTGGCAGCACTGGGGTTTGACCCTCTGATCTTCTCATCAGCAGCCCAGAGACTTGACCGATGTGCTGCCACCAGGAGGAGGTGTGTGGAGGTGATGGACTCTAATCGTTCTTCACCAGAAGAGC
This sequence comes from Amphiprion clarkii, assembly GCA_027123335.1. Classification (NCBI taxonomy): domain Eukaryota; kingdom Metazoa; phylum Chordata; class Actinopteri; family Pomacentridae; genus Amphiprion; species Amphiprion clarkii. The sequence goes on from CM049568.1 coordinate 4,602,605, forward strand.
GCCGCAGCGCCCAGGGGACAGAGGAGATTACCCAGAGATCAATTCCAGAACAGGGCCGACTCTGCTGACATCTCCAGGTAGTCCGACGTGGAGCCCCGGTGGGACAAAGCTGCTGATACAGCCGCTGTTGCTGCAGATTCACTGTGAAGGAGAGTCAGGGGAGGCTTTCTGTGGAGGTAAATAGTAGGAAGATTACTAAAAATGTGAAAGTGTTACCCAGAGAGGAGCTTCTACTGCAGGCCGGAGTAAAACTCCATCAACAACAAGGTGTTAGTAAACAAAACAAAGTCAAATCAACATCCAGTTTTTAAATTTTACAACCATTGTGAATGGGAAGGTTGGTGCAGGTCTCTCTTGTAAACTTGTGACCTTTTTTCTCTGTAAAACCACTGGGCATTTTTTGAATGTTATTTTACATTGGACATCTAAATTCACAGTGTTTTTGTAATTCACTTTTTTTGTTGTTGTGGTGGTGCATCTTAAGAAAAAGGAAACATCCTGTAAAATTGCATCTAGCTTTTCAATATTGATCCTCCTGGTGATCAATTTTTACTTTCCTCTTCTGTCACGTGTATTTTCTTTGAACAGTAACCTCTTTAATTGGGCAAGTGACACCTTTTCAACTGTGACAAATTCGTTTTAATTGAAGTACAAACTTCTGGACTTCAATATCTCAGATGTGTCTCAGTGAGTAATACTGATATTCACTGATGAAGGCGGTGACACATTGGCTAAAAGGTCCATGTATATTTTGGCAATTGGATTTTTCGTTCTGAAACGGGTATTGAAAAACAAAAAACGAGTGGTTATTTGATTTTAGTTTTAAAATACAAAAATTAAAATTGAAAAACAAGGCGTTTTTCCTTTTCATGATCAAAAAAAGGATATACGAAATTTTAAAAATACTTTGATTTTCATGTTATATTTAGAAAAACAAAAAAGTAATAGCAGTAAGAGACGGAAACCAAAAAAGGTCCGTTTTTTCATTTTCTGAGACCGGAAGTGATCATCAGCAAGTGTGGAGCCAAACAGAGTACGGTGCATAGACTGGATATAATTTTTTTTTTCTTTAGTTTTCATGGTCAAAATGAGAGATCAGGTGGCCGATCTTAAAATAAATCAATATTGATTTTTTTTTTAATTGAGCGTTAAAGTTTTGCAAAGCCAGGGGGCGGGACTACTTGTTTGACAGTCCGGTCTGGAATGATTGACAGGTCCTATGGAGGAGGCAGCAGAGACTCTGCTCTCCTCGTTTGGATTAATTCTGATATAATAACTGTTGGTTTATTTATCGGTGGAGCAGCAGAACCTTTTCCACAGACAGTTTTCCTGCCCGTTGGCTTGTTTCAACCAGTTTTCTACCTTCGGCTGATTCTACCAGCAGACACTGAAAGGACTCTAATAGTTCGGTAAGTTAATGTTTATTTTCGTATCGGTGCCGCTTTTGATGCACTTTATATGCAGCTTTAGTGTCAGATATAATGTGTGCCATGCAGTCCAGATGTTGGTGGAGTTTATTTCAGTGTGTGTTGACCAGAGAAGAGCTTTAGCATCTGGTAAATATTAGTTTTAATGTTAGCTAACCGACCTAGCTGCTCAGTAGTAGCCTGATTAAAGCTAATGTAGCATCAAGCTAACGATGTTTGTGTTGTTTCCTGTCAGCAGCTGAAGTGTGTTGTGTTCCTGTAATGTAGTTCATTAAGTTCATAAAACTGTGGCTGGTTGACATTAATGTAATGTTCAGGAAACTTAAATGTGATTAAAACAGTAACGTTAATGTTGTAGTTGTCAGTAATCAGCTTTAATTTGACACTAAAACAGACTCTGAAAGTTTTAATGACATCAGTTTCATGAATTTGTTGAAAATTGTCTCATTTGTTGTTGTGATGTTGCTGCTGATTGATTAAAACCAGATGATCCGTGTTGAAGACACGTTTAGTTCTAGTATCAGAAGTACAAGCAGGAAAATGGAAGTTTAGTTCTGCTACGTCAAAGATTTCAGGAATAAAATAGCTAAATGAGTCTTTATGCCTCAAACTTTATTTTACAATAATGAAATAATGAAATAATCACAGATAATAAAAATATCAATGGCAGAGAAAACCTGAGAGAATAATTTCCTGAAAAGTCTGTGAAGGAAAAGCAGTTTTTTATCCTGAAAGATCAGAATCGGCTCCAACATCTGCATCTGATAGCATCAAGTCAACCAGAAAGAAAAGAAAAAAGAAAATGACTTCCTTCTGATCACATCTGTTCCGCTGCTCACAGGCTGCTGCTGTTCACATTCTTCACATTTATTGTCCACTTTTAAAAGTTCAGCAGACAGGTGCTCTGCTTTGGAGTGTGACGATGTCATCGGTGATGTGGAGAGTGAAGTTTGCGTTTCACCCACAGCGTGCTTTAGGGTCGGACTTGATGTTTGAAATACTGACCGACAGCTCAGATTTAACTGTCTGTAGTTCCGTTTTGATGGATGTTAAATTTTCACTCAAAGCCGCCAGGAGCTGAGTCCTTAAAATAACTGCCATCTCGTTACAGAGTGAAAGTAGCAGTTCCTCCTGAAGGTCAGATTGCAGCATCTGAGGGCCTCTTCAAAAGAAGACGTAGTTGATGAAGGCGTTCTGGAGCAGGACCAGAAAGACCACGACCAAGCAGCCTTGAGATCTTAGGCAGCGTCTCCCTCAGGTGGGTGTCAATGGTGTTCATGGTCAGGTCTGTGGTAATCCCGTCAAAAAACAAAAACTCTGTGAATAACGCCATAGTATAGGGTGTAGTTCGGAAAATGTCAAAATATTGTATACTTTTCAAGAATAACATAGTATGGCCTGTTGTTCATAGTATAGCATGTCGACAAAAAAACCCCATAGATTATTATGTGGTTCAAAAAGCGCAAAATGATAGGATGTTGACTAAAATTGTCATGTATGATATGTTTTAAAAAATGTCATAGTGCAGTATATTGTCAAAATAGTATGTTATTCAAGAAAAAGTCAGAGTATAATATGTCATCTGAAAAATGCCATAGAACAATATTTCATTGCACAAGTTAAAGTATAGTAATTTTTAAAGCTGTTCAAATTCTTATAATATGTTGCAAAAAAACAACAAAAAAAACTACAACAAAAAAACGTCATAGTAATATGTCAATTAAAAAAGCCTATAGTATAGTGTGTCGCTCTAAAAACCCTCATAGTATAGCATGTCGCCCAACAAACGTCATAGTATAGCCTTTGGTCCACAAAACGTCATAGCATAGTATGTCGTCCAAAAAACATAATAGTATAGCATGTCGCTCAAAAAACATCATAATATAGCATGTCGCTCTAAAAACATCCTAGTATAGCATGTCGCTCTAAAAACGTCATAGAAAAGCCTTTAGTCCACAAAATGTTGTTTTGTCCCGGCTGTCTGAAGTAGGTGAGGAGCAACACAAAAACAGTCCAAACACTGGTTTCCAGAGGGTTAGACGAGTATTTATTTGAAAGAGTAAGTTTACAACAACACAACATGTGAGGGGGTTAAAAGCCAATGGGTGTTGGTAAAATAAAAATTAATAAACAGAACTAAAAGTGAACTTCATGTTGACATTGATGGACATTCCAGCCAGGAACCAAGTAAAAGAAAATCAATACGAAAAATAACCTCTTCCTGTTCACCTCTGAAAACCCAAAAACACACCGCAGTAGCACCCTAAACTAAAACTACCAATGGGTTCCCTGTTTTCCTTTCTGAACAATTCAAAGGTCCCTCTCTATCTCCCCACACATCCACCAACCACTGGAACACATCTCTAAAGTTCTGCCGGGCCAGCTCAGCTTCCCCTCAGAAGAAGTGCCGCCACCTGCCAGATGAAGGAGCCTTTTGAGAGGCAGCTGGCATCGTGATTGGACTGTACTTTGGTCTGTTCCAATCCAGCTTCAGCTCCAGAGACGGCAGGCGGGATGAGTCAACGGAGGCCGGGTGGACGAAGGCATGCAGCTGAGTACAATCCAGAAAACAACACAGGAGGAGTGCAGTGGCCCAGTACCAGAACAGAGTAGCATCGTATGTCTCTTAGAAAACATCATAGTATAGCCTTTGGTATGAAAAAACGCCATCATATACATCGTATATTGTACAAATAACAAGTCAAAGGAAAGAGACATACATTGTAGAATTGTAGTAATTGTGGGCTGACTGATTTACTGATTATCAGTATTTTATTTTTCACTGATTTACGGTAATAAATAGATTTAAAAATGGCGCTACTTTGGCTCTGAACCTTAATCTACCTGTGGTCGCTCTGTCTTCTGGAGTGATTTGATTGGTTATACGTCACGAATAAAACTCCTTTCAGTTAACATCGAAACAAAACAACAACGTATCAACAAAGTTTTCTGTTAGAGTTTGTGTTCTTGTAAGTTTAACTACAAGATTTTAAATGCTTTCATTTACTGCAAATGAATATCTACTCCAAATGTCTCACTAATAATCATTATCAGCCTTAAAAACCCACAAAACACCCCTCTATACTCCACCACACTTAGTACAGTCTGGTTCCCCCTTCTATAAATCTGCTTGGAATCTTCCACTTCCTGTTTGTCAAAGTGGCCTTCTACCTGAACAGGTTTTGTTGGAGCTCATGCAACAAACATTTTGGGTAACTGCACTTTAATATGGATGGATGACACTGAATTAGAGTCTGTTTTAATGAGACTGAGTTAAGATGTGTAGCTCTGTCATTAAATAGGAAATTATTTCTCAGAATTCACAGAGAAAAGTCTGAAATGTTTGCTAGGTTAGCGTCCCACATGTTCTTTGGCTCAGCTAAAGCTAACTCTCTCCAACTTCTGGATCTCTTGAGTTGCTTGTTGTTAAAATATCTTGCTGTAGGTGCTGAAGCTCAGAAAGTGTGAGATGTTTGTTCAAAATAAGCTCATTCTCAAGTCTGATCTGAACTGTCCTCTTTTGTTTGAACTTTCCCTAAACTTAGGAGTTAATGACAGAGCAGCACATCCAGACTCGGTCTCATTTATGTAGAGATTAAACTTCAGTGTCATTCATTGATGTTAAAGTGCAGTTTTTCAAATGTTTGTTGCACGTGCTCCCGACCAAAGCAGTCCAGGTGGAAGACGATGTGAAGAGAAAGCTCCAGAGGATGAATATCACACATTTACGTTGGAAATAAATGTCCTTTAATTAGACATTGTCATGCAAAAGTTGGATTCCCCTTTAATGATGTTCAAATCTTTGTTGAGTGTTTTGTTGATGTTGGTTTCTAAATGTTTTCTGACACTCGGCCCCAAAGATTAAAACCTTTTACGGCTCACAAGCTGCAACAATTCACACATTATCAACTATCTTTCTGACTAAACTAAGATAAAAAGTGAAAAACTGCCTGATTCCTGCATCATGAATGTAAATCTTTTTGGTTTTTATGACAGTAAACTGAATATATTTGGGTTTGACATTTTACAAACCAAAACAAGAAATTAATTACTGGAGAAAACAATCAACAGATTAATGGACAAAGAAAATGTGTTTTCCAACATATATGGCTGAATTACTCCAGCATTACAAGATACATACAATTTTAATTCAATTTTATTTACATAATGCCAATTACAGGTCAAATGGTCTCAAGATGCTTTATTTTTATATTTTTTTGTCATATTTAAAATTTGACAAAGTAAGAAATTTAAACCTCTTGACTAACCCAATTTATTATTTGGTTTTTAAGAGACTAATTGATAACTAAAATAAGTTTCTCCACTAAAACTAAGAAACATGAGGTCAAATAGAAGGGAGAGTTTTAAATACTGCAGTCCCACGACGACAAGAATAAAGTTTGTCAACAAAAAGTAAATCTGCTGGTGGATTCCATTAAAGTCCTAAGAAATGATAATAAAGTGTGATACTAAAGATTTGTGGTGCTAAAAATCTCCAAGTAAAGATATGAAGTTGAACATCTGGATGGAGGTTGATAAAAGTTGACCTCCCTTCATTTCTCTGGAACCGACTCCATGGATTTTATGGATGGTGGTTAAAGACCTGCTCTTCTAGTAATCTTCCTTCTAGTTGCTGTAAAAAGTCAGTCCATCCTGGCCGACTTCAACACCTCTTCATGACAACTTGTTCTGCCTCCGACCTGGTGGAAACTCCAGAAACTCGGGAAAACCTGTGGAGACTCGAAGAACTCGTGGAGACTCGAAGAACTCGTCGGGCGGGGGAAGGTGTGGTGGGTGGTGGGGGGAGGCGGGGGAGTAGAGGGGGGAGGCCGCCACCCACCTCCCCGCCTACTCTCCGCCCTGACTCCACCCCAACTCCGCCTTGGCTCCGCCTTGGCTCCACCCATGTGGTCACTTGGAACGTACGATGTCAAAGGGACGACGAATTTATTTCTTTTTATATGATCTGTAGCTCAGTGAGTTAAGGATTTGCCTATGGAGCTGCAGGTCCCGGTTCAAGACCAGACCCTTCTTAAATTTTTCTCAAAATCCTGACAAAGACAAAGAAAGAAAACTGCCCGTCGCTGGTCTTGAACCTGCGACCTTCCACTTGGTAGTCTATCCTCTTAACCCCCTGAGCTATTCGCTCAGATACTAATTTTACTTTTTTTTGCGCATTTATCATCTATTTTTTGTCGATTTCGAGTTTTTTTTTAACTCGAGTCTCGACTCGACCGTTTTTCTCAGGAGGTTGGGCTTCAGCCTTTGTGCTGGAGGGTGGAACCCTCAGTTCCAAGACTTTCCAAAGCCTCCACACCTCCCGAGTCCTCAGGACCTGAGCTTTCACACAGTCTGAGGGCTGAAATTTTCTAAGTCCCACAGTAGTTCTCTGTTAGATTGAACTTTCAGACAGTCCAAGGACTGATATCTTCTAAGTTCCTGAGTAGTTCTCTGTTAGTTTGAACCTTCCGACAGTCTGAGGACTGAAGTTTTGAAAGTTTCTCAGTAGTTCTCTGTCAGTTTGAACCTTTCCACAGTTCGAGGACTGAAAACCTGAAATTTCTTGAGTACTTCTCTGTTAGTTTGATCCTTTCGACAGTGTGAGGACTGAAATCTTAAAAGTTTCTCAGTACTTCTCTGTTAGTTTGAACTTTCTGGTTAACAGAAGCCTTAAAACTTGTGACCATGAGTCTTGATTTCACATTTAGACCATCCATCTGAGTTCTTCTCAGACCTTCACCTGTGGCTTTTTTAGAAATCCTGAACAAACTTTGATTCTCGTCACTGAACAGTAAAGTTTATGGAGATCAGAAGGTAACATTAGTTTGATCAATGCCTTCAACTACTAGTAGACTTTATCTGGAAAGCAGTTTTCTTAAATGAGTTCTTAGTAAATCTGTGCACAATCAAACCAAGAACATAGAAAGAGGAAATGTTTGAAGAAACAACTTGATGTTTTCATTTCAGACTAGAAAACACTTTAAAACCTTTATCTGTTTTTGCTCTTTTTGATCATTTTATTGTCTCTTCTGTTTAATTTGATCTTCTAAAGTCTAACTGGTGTCTTTTCAAATGTTTTGTCTTTTGTTTGATTCTTCTTAAATGTTTAGATTTGCTCTTTTCTTGCCTTTTATTCTTTTCTAATGTCTGATTTGATTTTGAAATGTTTTGTCTTTTTAATGCTTTTTCAAATGTTTTATCAGCTTGTTTGAAAATTTTCTTTCCCAATATTTAATTTTTCAATTAAATCTTTAAGGTTTTTCTTTTTAAATGTTTTACCATCTTTTAATGTTTAATTTTCTTTTTAAATGCTTCATTGTATTTTGTGTTTAATTACTATTTAAAGTTTTATTGTCTGTAAGATTTAATTTTCTAATTAAACGTATAATTTTTTAATTAAATGTTTGGTCTTTTTAAAGGTCTAATAATCTAATTAAATGTTTTCTATTTTTTAAATGTTTAATATTCTTGTTTAATTGTATTTTTTAAATGTTTAATTATCTAAAATATTTCATCTTTAATGTTTAACAATTTTGTTTAAAAAAAATTTAATTTCATAATTACATGTTTTGTATCTTCTGTTTAATTATTAATATAATTTGATTGTATTTAATGTTTAATTTTCTTTTAAAAAGTTTTATTGTATTAAATGTTTTTTTCTTTTGATTTAATTGCTTTCTTTAAATGTAGTTCATTTCTTTAATCTTTTTTTTCCTGTCAACATTTTAACCTGAAACAAACCCTTAAATCACAAGGAAAATACTTCTGTTGTCACAATCATCAGTTCGTCAATTATTCAGTTTATCAATTCAACTTTATTTGTTTAGTACCTTTCACAGAGATGACAAAACTAAACAAGCAAAGAGAAAAAAACTATGCTAAAACTATGATTAAAACTCAAAACCATACTTTGAAAAAAAAAAAAAAGATTTAACATCTTGATAAAATGTGTTGTGTCCAGGGCATGGAGGGAGTTTATTGAAGTCTTCTTGGGCTCACATGGGAAATCATTTAAAATATAAACTTGATATTCAGTCTAAGGAAACTGGAAACTGAAGGGCGACAGAAGAAGCAACAATATCTCCTGTTTTCTCCTTTAATGACTCAACTCTTCTTGTGCTTTCAGACCAAAGAACTACAGACTCTTCACAACCTGCTCAAACTCTTGGTACAGGACCTCACCACATGGGTCAAGAAGGTTTCCATCTCATTTCTACTCTGAAGCTCACCTTCTCCTGCTCAAACTGCTGACAAATGTTTCTGCTGCTCTAAAGTCTGGTCTCCAGAACTTCCTAAAAACTCTCAAAGTCTCTTCTGCTGCAGGTTGCTTTGTAGAACTGTTCCAGAAAACCTCACTAAACCACATGGAGGGGCCTCAAGATAGTCGTCCAAATGAAACCGTACAAAAACCAAACTAGCACAACCCAAACACTAAAGTCTCCTGCAGCCTACCAGAGAACCTCTGAGAACAGAGAATCAGGACAGGAACTCTTACCTTCTGGACAACCAACGCTGGTTCTCAAACAAGAATACAGAATGTGTCTGACCAAAAACCTCTGAAGACTCACTACAGCCAAGATAAAGACACAACTCAGCTGTACCAAATCCACTAATCACTGCACACATTCGCACCATGTGCTAACTGTGGCTAAAGAACCACATCTACCAAGACAACTATCCAGTACAAAGCCCTAAAACACACCAAGAAACACATTAAAGACGATTTTACTGCTGGAAGCTGCAAGCCAACGCCTAAAGAACAAACTAAAGCAACGGAGCCAAACCCGGTTCAGTGGTGAACAGAAGCAGAGGAAATGTTTGAATGCAGCCACATAAAGCAGGAAGACACTGAGCTGCTCAGGTGTTCCTGATAACACCAAGCAGCCACCTGGACAGCCAATAGGAACACAGCTTCCTGGAAGTCCAGAGGGCTGGCTTAGTGAAGGAAATTTAATTTAAAGTTGAAGCAGAAAGTTAACAAAGAAAGTTGAAAACCACCTTCTGATACCTGAAATCTCTGAGTTTTCACACAAAGAACACCTGAACATGTCAAACTGGTTCCATAGTAGAACCCTCATTGTAAAAACATCATAGTATGGTGTGTTGCTCAAAAAACATTACGACCCGGCTGTCGAGGGTTGCTGAGGAGCAACACAAAAACAGGACAAATGCTGGTTTCCAGAGGGTTAGGAGGCTATTTATTTGAAAGAGTAAGTTTACAACAACACATGTGAGCAGAAAAATCACAGTCTGTCTTTACTTCAGCTGAAAATATCAGTCTTTGTCTTTTTTATTGACCAAACTTTTCAGGAAGTAGATGAAGAATAATTAAAGCTCTCATATAGAAGTCCAACTTATTTTGGATCCTTGTGGAGAGTTTAATCTAAGAGTTTTTCTCATTATAGTCTTCAATAAAGTCTGTTTCCTCATGTCAGGATGTGGTGAGACTCTTTCTCAGTCGCTGCAGACGTCCCTCATTGTGCATCTCCAGGGAAGAAACAGAAAAACTGATCACTGCTTCAGCATCAAACGCTCTCCAGCATTGAGAGTATTTTAGGAATTCATTCATTGTGTTGTGAACTTTGAAGGAGCAGAAATTTACAGCTGCCAAAGATATGAGCTCCAATTCCGGATGTTTAAGGGAATGAAGTTCATCAAAAGAACACTTGATTTTTGCTGATAACTCTCATTAAATTACTGAAGAAATCCAACATAAAAACCTGTAAACTCTCAGGCAGCTTTTGTTAAAGTTTGTCTATAATTCCATCATCATGTTCTGGAACCAGGACTCTGCAGAACTTCCTTCAATCAGATACTTGTGTGTTTCTATTTAAGGCCTCAGGTTTGAACGTACAGCAGAGGATTAGAAAGGAATGATTTTGATATTTAAATCAGTCCAGTAAATGTTTGGAGTAAAAATGATTAAAATTTTGATTTAGATAGATTTGTGTCTAATAATATTGTAGAGTCTCACTTAAATATATCCAGATTAGTTCAGTGTATTTACATTTTATAGAATATTTGATTTCTTAATCTCAATACTGTAGGATCTGACCCTAAATATTATAATAATGATGTAAATTTAAATAATAAATAATATTGTAGTGCAGAGTCATAAACTTTAATCAGCTAAACTTACATAATAAATGTCACTGTACAATCTTAACCTGAACATTTATATTATTGAGGTAAATTTACATAAATCATGATATTCTAGAGTCTTAACTGGAATATGTCTAACATGAATCTTTTTGTATTGTGCTGATAAACAATAACCCGACTTTCAGATAATATTTATTGTCTGTGATTGTGAGACTAAATTCCTCCACATTTTGGAACTTTACCTGCAGCAGCTGTAGGAATAAATAAAAATAAAATCTGTTCATTTCCACATTATGCACATTTATTTATTCTTAATATCTCAGACTGAATGGTAGCTGGCAGTAAAAAACAAACAAACAAAAAAAAACCCTCATCTGCTGGACTGCATTTTCCAAAATGAATCAAGGACAGAATTTAACACTCATGTATCCATGGCAACGCTAAAGTTTCTGCTTCTTACCAAAGTTCACAACACAAGTAAAGATTTTAATGTAAAACTTCAGGGATGACTGCTAACCATAAGTATTCTCATCAATACTTCATGATCAATATCAGGACAGATGTTACAATTCCAGCTGTTCCATTAGACTGCAGTTATTCACAGAGAAATTAAAACATCACATTCCTCATAAAAACTAGATGGGACTTTTATTAAATAAAGTGTAGGTGAATAAACAGTGTAAAAAGTGCAAAGCAGCTCCATTAAATCAGGAGATGTGAGACTTCCACAGCATGGATCACCATCTGCTGTATCGATTCATAGCTGAATGTCAGAATGAACTGAGCTAGAAAAGCTGCTTTGAGCTGCAACATTACGGCCTGACAATCCGACACCATCACAGTTTTCATCTGGTTGTTTTGCTCCAACATGCTGTGAAGTTCAGTTTTTACCTGAATCAATTCAGAGATTCTATTTTCAACCAAGACTGGAATAAAAATGAGAATGTTATGAGGTTATTAATGCAACTAAATCCTTCCAGATGGAAGGATTTACTTCTAAGTTCTAATTCAAGTTTCAGTTGGAGCTCATTGCATTCACAAAGAAAAACAGTGATACCTTCACAGCAACATTTAATAAACCTAAAGCTTCCCTGTTGGCTCATTGGTGGAGTTTGTTACTGAGCATCTGAACCTTTAATCCAGTGAGACGACCATCTTCAGTCCAGGCCAGTCAGAGAACTTCAAGACCTTCCATCAGCTGGACCAGATGTGGCATCATCTCCCTCTGAACATCTGGATGACAGGAGAAAAGACAGAAATCAAACACAGATCACAGAAATACAATTGATGTCTGAATAAATTTGGTATTGAAATATTTATGCTAGTTTTTCTTTTCCTGATGTGTGTAAACATCATTTTGGCTGACTCTGTATAATGGGTTTCTGACAGGTCACCAGGCAACATCTTTTTATAATAATGACAAACATACCTGCATTCTACAGGAGTGATTTTCCTCATGCGTAAAGATGTGGGAGGAGCTTAGAGATGACAGGAGCAGGAGTCATCCTCACTAATTCAGCTTCCACCTAGAAACAGAAAGACCACAAACACACCGATAGACTCTCAAACGTTCAACCTCACAGCCTCAAAATATCTGTTTAGGAAGTGTGCATACATCAACTTCAGTGCAGCCGAACGGGTTTCAGTTAACCTTAAAGTAAAATAACTTTTTTAAAAGCTAAAATACACAGCAGAGAAATACAGGTTGAGAAGTTCACTCTCATCATGAGGACAGCTGCAGCAGCAACTAACACAGGTGTTCAGCAGTAAGTTAGCCACCCGTGTTAATTAGCCCGTTAGCTAACTTAGCCGCTTAGCTAGCTAACGCGTCCGGCCCAACTGCTCAAACGCGACAAAACACTGGAATTTTATCAGATCCAGCTAATGATGGGAGGCTGCTGAGGGTCTGAGTGTTCCTGAGAACAAACCCGAGTTGAGCTCGAAGTTCTGCTCTGGATCTCTTCAACTGAACTCACAAACTAACACACAGCAGCTGCTTCTATGTTGTGTGTTTTCTTGGTGAGACAATAGTTTTCTGACTCGTTCTTAACCAGGCAGCCTGTGATAAGTTGTAACTATCCCCAGTTGACATGGGCGTGATTCCTGAACAATCACCAGGTGTTAAACACCTGGCAGGATGACAGTGATCTATGTGGATGAAGCGGAATACTTGTCGAGCTGATCGGTAGCACAATGAATAAAACTGGATAACGTGGTTTCGAATCCTCTCACCGTACTTGAAAAATACGTGTTTTTTTTTCGGCCCGCACATTTCTTTTTACTGTCTGTAGATGATATTTACACGAATATAGACTTTATAAAGTAGTGCAACGTAAAGCCGGGTCTGATCGTGACGAAACTGCGGACGAAACATGTGGAACGGAAACTATCGCCAGTTAACCTGCTCCCCAGTTGAACTGTAACAGATTTCCTGCGGGTTGCCAGGTTTGGCGGTTTTCTGCCACAACAAAATGGACAGTAAATAAGTCAGTCAGTCAGTCAATACGTAAATAAATAGTAGGCTGGAGTACGTTTGGGCTGATGAATTTCAGATATTTTAGTATTCCGGCTTTTACTAAAATTCATATATATACTAAAAAGGTGGGAACTGTCACCAATTCTGGCAACACAGCACAACTACCGTAGTTTGACTGCAATGGCCGCTACTGCTAGGTGAAACGATGTGTGAAGACGGTAAAACGGGTCGATTTCTACTCGGATAAAGATGGACAGAAACAAAGTGGAGTAAAACGAGGAAAGTCTCGGAGCTTCGACGATGTGGAGTCCGGAGAGCAGAGCATCGGACAGACGGCAGGTGTTTCCAGGTTACACCACAAAGTACGAACCGGATGGAGGAGCAGACAAACTTCCAGAAACATGGATTCTATCATTTTCATCGGAGCAAAACTTTGTGGTTAATATGCGAACAAACCTGCTTCGGTTTCCGGATGAGAAACTTTTCCAACTGCAGTTTTCAACCTGGAGAGAACTACGAGCAGGACACGAAGAATGCCAGCTCAGCCCAGCGTTCAGGTAAGATGGTTTAATTCAGATTATATTGACTGTCACGTGTTGTTAAGTCACCATCGGTTCCTTTAATACGACACACGTGTGCGACTGTGTAGTTTCCAAGACAGACAACCGTGAACTACATTTTGTGGGATGTCAAATCTATCTTTGTATCGCATTTTTCATACAAAAATATAACACAAAGTGCTTTACAGAACAAAGAGAAGATAAAGTTAGGGAGTAAGGAAACTCATATATGAACATTGTAAATTGGACACAAGTAAACACCAGAAGAAGGATGCAGAAAACATATTTGTTGATATATTTTTATTCATTTGCATATACAGTTAAATGTTGTTTGATGTTTTGTGGTAAAAGTGAGTCTTTATTGGTTTTTCATGGGGAAAATTGTTTTTAAAATTCTGGCTGATTGAATGGAAAACGTGCTTGAACTGTCATCTTTAGTTCAGTTTATGTCTTCTGTGCAGCATGAGACAATTAGACTGCCAGAAATCCTTTAAAAAAAAATTACATTTCTGTGATTATTTAGTTTATAAAAATAAGGAAGCATGGAATGAGTCAGTCCAACATTTTCCTAGTACTTGCAGCTGTTCCCACACTGAAAAAATTGCAGGTCTTCATACTTTAGATATTTTACTACTTGCATTTAAATTTGTTTCCATACTTCTCTCCTTTCTGCTCTGCGTAAACACTTCCTGCAGTTCATCTGTACACTCTCCATATTTCTGTCACATGACTGTCACAGCTGAGTTCTATTGAGGTGCACAGAATTTTGAGTTTTTTTTTTTAAACACAAATTGTTTACTTTTCCCAGGTTTTCAAATGTGACTTGTAAAATTTATTGATTTAAAAGAAAAATCATGATTTTAAACTTAGGTTTGGTTGTTTTTCCTGATGAAATCATACGTCACACGTAATACATTCATGAGCCGTTAGGAAGTTGAAAACCATATGATTCTTTCCGAGAAATGGTGTCATTTCTTTCTTTTTTTTTTTTTTCGTTTTACATACTACACGCCTTTCAATTCCACTGGTCTGTTTTAAGGGTCTGATGTTTACAATACTCAAATTATCTCTTTTTCTGTGTGAATTAATGGAAAAATAGTTAAAATAGTTTAGTAGTTCAGCTGCATCCAGCTACTGAGGACGTGCAGTTTCCTCTCCCTGCTGCTGGGGGTACTGCAGGATTTCCACTCATAAATTACGAGGACATTAAGGAGATCCTATCTTTAAGGTTATTACAGCCAGAAGAGACTTTGCCACCCTTGAATGCTAAATCAAGTATTTGGAGCAGTTTAGATGCAGCCTGTGTGGTCTGAAGCTGCAGCCGGTCCTGGCAGACGAAGGAGTCTGAACATCTGAACCCGAAGCAGCAGGGAGTCCGAAAGTCTTCTGCAGGAAGGTGCAGCTGCGACAGGAGCAATACACATAACCATGGGAAGGGCCAGTCTGTGACAAATGGGCTCCGAACAGGGCAGCCGATTGCACTTGGTGAACAGCGATTAACCTTGGAGCAGATGATATATCAGGCCTTGAAGTGTAGAAGATAGCGCTGAAGAAACTATTATAACAGATTACAGAAAGCCTTATTTCTGTGCTGGAAGAACATAGTGAAATCCCAAATTAATTCAAAACATACAGCAACCATGTTAAATAAAATAATCCATTCCCTTAGGTAGCATTGTCCTGCTATACCTTATTATTTATTCACAAAGTGCAGAAATATTCAATTTCTAGTTAATTTTTCAGAGAACTAAATCTTCGACCTTGTCTTTGTTTGTAAAGCTGGACTTTCTTCATGTTTCTTTGTCAGTTCAGTTTTTATACTTTAATCTATTTACCTTGAATCCATATTAACCATCTGGTGCTTATGCTGTTCTGTGAAAGTGCACAAAAATGGAAATGTATCCAATTGGCATCTTTTAATTATTCAAATCAAAAAATAAAGTATGAAAATAACTAGATCTAGGTATTACAATGATCCGGACAACAGCGTCCCATACTGTAGTCATGGGAGAGGTCTCCTTTTATTTCTTATCATTATGAGGTTGGTATCTTATAATTACAAAACTAATTTTAATATTTATGTAGCACATTTAAAACATCCTGAGTTCAATAGCCAACATATTGTAAATGTTACAAGACAAGCAACAGCAAAAAGAGAAATGTAAAATGCAAACCAAGACAAAACAGGATAACGACTAGTAAGGGCAATTTCTAAAATGAAATAAATATAAATGCTAAAATATTATATGATTAAAGCCACCTAAAGACATTTAAAATGCATTTCTCTTGAGATTTTTTTTTAATAGCGTTAATTAAGGAGGATTTTCCAAAGCTCAGTCTTTTTTATGAATAAATGCATAGCTCTTATACAACACAAGAATCTCTTCTAATTAACAGACAAATCTCACATTATAATCTGACAGGAAAAGAACATAGCGTCCGTGTGCACGGTCACATTACTGTACAGTGGAGAAAAAAACATTTGGAAATGAATGCCACTGAGCAGAATGATACTGAATTAGTGTCTAAAACAGCAGAAGCTGTGCGGAGCTCTTTCATTTCAGTGTTTTGCATATGAATTTACATTTGTTTGTTCGAGCTGAGGAAAAGAAAATACTTGAGAATATTAAGTAATCTTTGCATTTCCACTGGAAAACCGAGAAATAACTTTCTTGAGACCAAGGTTTCTTTTTTGTTACAGCTGTAATTGCAGTATTTTGTACCATAATTGCAGTCTAACTTTTTGAACAGTTGTACAGTTGATGGCTTTTATAAACTCCCAGGTAAACGTTTCCAAGCTCTGTCTTGCAAAGACGCATGTGTGATGCCCACCTAAAGAGGTTTGAACCAGAACAGAAGGAAAACCTCCAGCAGCAACAGGATGAGAATTTAGAGTTATTAAGGAAAATTCTTAGTAAAGTGTTCAGAATCTCCATTTTTGTTTATTGGATCATCAGAAACAGGAAAATGCAGAGGTTTCTATCAAATAAGATAATTTGTTGCTGTTACTGTAGGCAGACTGATTATGTTTACTCAGGGCCACAGAGTGCAACATAAATCTCAGCTGGTTGCACTGGGGACATTTTAAAGGCATATGTAGATTAAAAAAAAAAAATCAGTTTTGAACTTGGACAAATCCAAGTTTAGGATGCATTATTTCACTCTTTAAACAAAGTCTTTGTCCAACCTGCCTAAATAAAGACTAGAGGACGCCCAGTTAAGTTCTCTCATGAGTCTAGATAACGTCAGTAAATTGCAGCTTCAGAAAGCTACCAGGGTTACCCTCTCCTGCTCTTATGTGCACAAGTCTCTTGATGCAGATTGTTCATGCTGCTGCACCCACCACCAAAGGCAGATTGTCAACCTGTGGGAAACACTTGGGCATGATATGACTGCCAACATTATTTACTGTTATAACCGTTTGAGCAACTATGTTCTGAATTGATTTTTCTTTTTAAAAGTCAGTGTCCCCAAGAAAATTCTCCTGCATCACCCGTCCCTGCAGTGTTTCAGCACCAGGCAGTGGCAAACTGAGGCAGTACAGAGTCAGGAATCATAATAAAATTTACCACTGCATGTAATACAGCTGAAGAAGAGCTACATTTTATAACTTGAAGTCCCAGCTTGTCTGCATGAAAAATAGCAAAATGTATGTTGAGAAAATACCAATTGACAACACTTAGTTATTATCTGACAACCTTTTGGGTGCACAAATATTATGTTTGTGTGCACATAACTAAACAAGTCAGGTGCACGAGCAAAGACCCCCCCCCCCCCAAAAAAAAAGACCCAACAAGCTGTTTTTACACAATGACTGTTTCATGTCATTTTAATACCAAACAGTGCAGCGTCGTGTCCACGGGAGGCTGCAGAGAGACAGTAAAAACAGGCATCTCTGAGTTTGTGTCCATCTGTGTGAGTCTGGAAAAATTGAGCCTAAAAGAGCAGCAAAGCACACTGTCCTTTTGGCCTCAGACTACCGTTTGTTATATAACAGCCCTCCGCCATGTGTCTGAGCTGCCTGCCTCGTGCTTGAATGTGAAACTATGTTAAAAGGGATTTTAAGGTTAGAAGTGGGAAAAAAAAAATCCACTTTTTGAACTACTCGGCATGTCGTGGACAAGTACCGCCTTTTATGTTGATCAGTGTCACATCAGGGTCAACTAATGCGCCCCATTTGTTTCAAAATGCCCCAAGGTGTTACTGTAAAGTTTGACTTTGCTGAAGAAATTCATTCTGAATGCCAAGTGGTCCATTTCTGCTTTCTCTGCAGCTCAGGTGGTTTTACCTGAACTGTGTGGATGTAGTAAACTCCACTGCTCGTTTACTCCAGATCTTTGTGCACAGCTTTTACCTGGATACTCTGTAGACTGATTGATTGGTAGCAGCCTTCAGATTATAATGAAGTTGGTTTAATTCCCTGATACATTTCTCAGGCCACCGCTCATAATGTCACACTCAAAGACCCGTGATGTGACGTCATGTTCGATTACCAGTTGAGCTTAATGATGAGATCCCAAGCACCGCAGGAAACAGACCTAGTTGCTCGAAGAGGGAGAACTCTGCGAGGAAGGGCAGGCGGAGGACGGTTAGACTTTAGCTCAGGGTGGTGTGTTGTGTTGTGTGTTTGATGGTGTGCATGCATGTGTGTACACTAACACGCTGATAGTGTAGCTCACACAGATCTGTTTGTTGATATGAATTTGTGTCATATAATTGTGCATTGGCATGTACTTTACATGCATGAATTAGACCTCATCTACATGTTTTTAACTAGACTGGTGGATGGCAGGTCCAGTTTTTATCTATCTATCTATCTATCTATCTATCTATCTATCTATCTATCTATCTATCTATCTATCTATCTATCTATCTATCTATCTATCTATCTATCTATCTATCTATCTATCTATCTATCTATCTATCTATCTATCTATCTATCTATCTATCTATCTATCTATCTATCTATCTATCTATCTATCTATCTATCTATCTATCTATCTCTATGGAGCTAGTGCTAATAGGAGTCCAGCTCTTTGGCCTTTTTTAGCCATGTTAGCTTGCTCCAGCATCTCCATATAGATGCAGCAGGTGGCAACATGCAGCTTTAATGTTAATTTGTATTTAGCCAGAAAAACCAACAGGAAAATGCATAAATGAAAAAACACAAAGCAATATGGCCTCTTTTATGCAGACTGATCGTGCTTGCAGTCGTGTGTTGTCACCAATAGGCCCAGTCTGAAATGTGCTGCATATCTCCGAATGCATTGTGCATGTATTTGAAATGTTGGGAGAAGTCACAGCGGTGGAGAAACCTTATGCAGACACATGTGGAGGACATGATTTATTTAGTTATTTTATAATGCAGCCTGTTTCTGGACTTTCAGACTCAGTCCCACTGGGCTTCTGCTGATGCTGATTCTGCTGCTCTAATACACATCCAGTTAATACTTTGAATCTATACCTTCTTTTCACTGTATTTTTGAATTGTGGCGGCACTGACAGGTCGTTTTCGTGTTATTTCACTTTTAACTTTGACTTTGAGAAAGGTCTTTGTGACTGACTCTTTAATAAACCAATGTGGAGGTGGTGGTTATATGTGTGAATTTCCTTTTTTTTTTTCAAAATTTGGATCTCTGGGGGTTTCATTTCCTGAACCACAATAAGACCAAGCTTCCCCCATCAAATTTCAGTTTGTTCTATCCAATGTAACATAACTGCACCGTGTTTTCTTTGCTTTTTATTAGTAATGTAACATTTGAAAGAGTCCATTCTCTTCTTTTTGGGTTTCTCTCTGTCCTCCAGTGTGATATATAGCCGGGTTATTCCATCTCAGATCATCAAAGGGCTTCTGCTCGCCTTCTACGTCTCTGATATGCTTGAAACTTTTTTTTTTTTTAAATCATCAAATTCTGGATATTTAAGATGATAAATTTCCCATCAAGCCACTTTTAGCAAGTTTAAAAAAATAAATAAATAAAAAAAGAGAATAGTAATCAAGATTGTGACTTCTCACGGTTTAATGACCATAATCAACTGCGATACAAATACATAAAGTGGCCCATTCACGGAAACAGACTACATAGATAGACCTAACTTAAACTCGATTTTAATTGGGAAAATCTGATATATTAAAGCTTTTTGTTCACTGTTTTCAAATTAGTTTTGATCTCACGTCTGTCTGAGCTGCTGCAGTAGCTAAGTAGAGACTTTCCTAGCGTCTACTGAAACCTTCAGGTGAGATATTTAGGGAATATCTGTGAATTGAAGTGTCAGTTACCAGCTGTTCAGCCAGTGAGGAGTTTTGGGTACAATTATATTTAGATTTTGCCTCAAGAAGATGCATTAAATTGAGGTCAGGGTAATTATGTCTTATCCTAGTGCAAAGATTTGTACATTAGGGGGAACATAAGTAAGTAAAAGCAGATCTCTATTAATTTAAATTTGAACGTGCAATAGCATTTTTGTGTAAAATCAATGAACAATCATGATAAATAATCGTATTAATAATAATGTTGATCATGGTAATCATAATTAGCAATTTGGTCGTATTCATGCAGCCTCAAGCAGGAGAGAAAATGTCAAAATTTCCAAAAAATAAAAAATCACTTTAAATCATTAAATGTATTGGATCCTTATCAAAAATGCTTGTGTTACACGTTTCTTTAAAAAAATAATATATACATGCGTACATCAACACTTAAATATAAACAATAATATGAAAATCATTTGCAATATTACGTTTTCAGTAGTATCAACTACAGTATCTTGTGTACCATTTCACTTTTATGTGCAATATTTAATTTTCATGTGCAACATTTTTATGTGAGGTGCAATATTTAATTATCAAGTGTCATGTTTCAGTTAAAATATTGCAATACTTAACTATCATGTTAAGTATATCAGTAATCGCTGATATATTGTTACTTCAGTATTATCCCCAGTATTACATACTATTTTAGCTTTACCATCCATCCATCCATCCATCCATCCATCCATCCATCCATCCATCCATCCATCCATCCATCCATCCATCCATCCATCCATCCATCCATCCATCCATCCATCCATCCATCCATCCATCCATCCCTAACATGGACATCACCTTAAAATCTCCAGTTTCAGTCTGACTAATGATTTTACATACAGATTTTACATTTAAAATCGTGCCACATGAACTCTGAACAAAATGTCTTAGCAAACTTGAGCTTCATGCTGATTTTAGTAGCTGTTTTATCCGTGCAGGGCAGTGAGGGGAGAGCAGGGACCAGGCGGTTGTTTTTTTATGGTAAAAGCAGAGTCACAGTGAAAGGCCACCGCTAACAAGCCAGCCCTCCACCCTTGGTGTCCCCTGAGGAAAGAGGGCACTGGGAGGAGATGGAGCCGGAGCTTGGGCCTCCACCGGGGGAGCGTTCCTCCGCTCTCCCTGGCGATTTGCACGCTCTAATATTAATTGCTATTGGAAATGCTTGATTTGATTAAAGAGGGGGAGTCCCAGTGGGAGAGAGCTGCTGAGGAGCAGGGAGTGGCGTCTTTGCTCCTAACCTTGTTATATTGAAAGGCAGCTGCTGCTCGGTCAATAATGTAGACAACACACAGTCTCTGTAGTTTGTTTACACATTTTTACATGTGTTTTTTTTCCACAGATCAGTAACGCAAAAGCTCCTGCGTATTAAAGATTTATAGAAAAGCCTCAGAAAAACACACATGTTCAGTGAATTATTTGCACCACTGAACTCCTTTGGAATTTTTTCATCAGATTAAAATATTGCAGACGCGCACACCAAGTGTAGCGTTCAGACAAGGGTAAAGAATTGATCACGGTGTTTGATATGGAAATGCAGCCTAAACACACTGTATCAGCCGAGCATTTGCATTCTGCTGATCATTCCTTAATTCATAGAAGAGGTTTTCCTCTCCATGTTTTCCTTTGGCTCAAAAGGCTCTTTTGTTTTGACTTGCAAAGGGCGTATTTGTCCCCTGGCCTTACCATAAATGGCAACTGGCAATGAAATATAGCTTACAGGAGAATTTACCACTGGCTGAGAGTGAGAACTGCTTTTGTATCACCACAGACTGATTTGCATCAATGTGCATCTGGGCAGAAATATATATGTATGTGTGTTTGTTAGGGTTCGTACAATTACACGCACTCAGATTCTTTATGGAAGAAGAATGACATGCAAGCATTATGCAGACATCCCTTTGTCTCTCTTAGGTTTTGACCTCCACCCGACAGCATTAGCATACAGAGCTGAGGCTTCCAGCAGGCTTATCTTAATGGTCTTCTTCAAATGAAACTCCGAGTTAAATCTGGAGCTCACCACACTTGCTTGGCAGATTATTGGACTGCACAGAACTGCAGCTGATGAACTTAGAATTCCTCAGAGGCTTCCGCCATTAATTCCTGTCATTATGCCAGAACGCACACACACACAAAACGTCCAAGTCTTTCATTTGAAACGCTTTATTCGTTTGTTTTCCATGTGGACGTGACTGGTGATGTAAACAATGCAAACAGATAGCGTTTCTTTAAAATCCTTGTCTTGGCAGCAGATAGTCTTAGCTGTGGATGATGAGGATATCATGTCTGATTCACGCAGAATACACTGTTGGTGTAAACAAGTGCAAAATGTTAATATTAGTGTGTATTGTATTTTTCAGTATGTATTTGTATAATTTTGTGTGTGTGGTATTTTTTGCACAGTAGTAGTTTACGTCTCAATTATGAGTATCTGGGAGCTGTTTAAGTGTCAGTTAATTAAATGTTAGTACTTGATATCACTTTCATGAAAATAACCAAAAGCAGAACAAAAGCCTGAAATTTCAACTTTGCAGACTCTGCTGCAGAGGATGAATGTTTGGCTGCAGCATCTGAGTAATCGATTTTTCTTGAAATTATTCCATTGATTAATCGAGTGATTGGATAAGAAATGCTTTATTAAAGGGGAATATTAAATATTCAAAAGAGAAAACAGGACTGAAATTTAAATGAACAAATATTTGGTCTCCTTTATATATAAAATTACTTATTTATTGCTTGAATTTAATTTCCCAAGTACCTAAACTTAGTCAGAATTACAGGCTGCCAACATCTCTTCCATGAAGATACAAAGACTGAAATTAAACCTGTGACAAAATACCTGATGTTAGCAGTCAGCTAGTTGGACAGTGTGTTGATAAGGTTAGACCAGAGTGGATTGAGGAAGACTAATTAAACAGCTTCTCAAACAAGATGTCTGCCCTGTATCATCAGAGGTCCCAAGCAGTCATTTTGTAACATTATAAGCTCATTCCCAGTCCAAAACGCTGGACTGTTGGGTTAAACATATGAATAAACTTACAGATTGTAGACTTTAGACTACATGAAAGTAAATTTATAACACAGCTAAAACACAAGCATATACATTCAATAATAAGAAAAATAAGGCAGGCAGCATATATGCATTGAGTAAAAAGTCTGCCTTCATGGCTGTGGTCTGTGACAGAGAGAAGAGTGTTTGTGTGTCATGTGTGTGCATCTTCTACAAACACTTAGATTCGATGTGTTCTTCTTCTATACTGGCCCTGATCAGTCTGGTATCAGAGACTGAGTCCAGATCATCACTTTGGTAAATGCATTTCCTTGATGTTCTGATTTGTAAACTGTTCAATTAATTCCTACATACTAAATTCTGTGTGTTCAGTAGGGAGATCAGAAGGCCATAATGCCAATCCGCTTCTGCAGAGGTGTGGTTTTCCTTACAGTTGACACTTTATGACCCTCATCAGATCCTGGTGGAGGTACGAGACATTTTGTTGTCTCCAAGAGACCCTTGAGTGGTCCTTTATTAGTAAACATCTGATCAGCAGATGTTCCATTTGGAGGTGAATTTTGAGCTAGCTGTCTTCTAAAGTGGTGTCTTTCCAAATTTACAGCTTTCTCAAAGGATCTTTGGATCTTTGTGTGTTGCTCTGGAATGTTCTGCTCCTTAGTACGCTACATTAGTGAACTGAAGTTTGACTTAAAAAGTGACATGACAAATCAGATCGTAATTAGATAATTTTCTGTATGTTGTTTAGCTCTAGCAGACACTGAGATTTACATGACATATCTTTGCAAATGCACACTGGCTCCCAAACAGCAACATGCAGCTGGATTTAGTAGAACATTCTGGTTTTCTTGACATACTTTGCGTTGGGACATACTAAATCTTAATCTGGTGTTTTGTCTCGTATGTATCTTCTCAGACTTAGACTCAGATCTTTAAAACATTTACTTTAATCTCTTAAAATTGTGAAATCTGAAATTGTTTCAATTTGGTTACATGTAACGGCCCCTATTCACTTTAGAATATTGTTGCCTAATATTAAGTTTAATCAGACAATCCATATGCCAGAGTGCACACGTGATTTTTCTGAACATCCCGGCATATTGTACTGTCTGCACGTTTAGACATGACTTGTATCTCGCAACAGTGGCACAGTTTCTCCTGCATCGACCAAAGCATGCGGCATCACCTGCAGAGCCTTGACAGGCAGTATAGTTTTCCCTCAACAGGGGGAGATGTGGTTCTGTCAGGCCGGGCTCAGAGTCCTGAGTCGGTGAGCGCTGCACCTCACCGAGACGACTTCAACTCCTCAGACAGTGATGAGTGCAGCCGTCCTGCCACACAACCCGCAGGCTGCTGATCTGGTTTGAACTTGCTGTTTTTATGTTATTTAATAGGATTTTCATTGCAGTGTGTCGCTCCCTGCAGTCTGTCACTTCCACCAACTGAGAGCGTGCGCACTCTGGGAGCTGGTGGAGAGTTCATCGTGGTTGTCTAAACGGGGAAAAACTGATTCTGTGTGCTTTCTCAGAGCTTCTGCTGCAGTGATAGAGCATGAAGGACTTGAACGTTACGGCTATATATATCTTAGATGTGAAAGGTAGCCAGCATTAGTCCCAAAGGTCCACCAACATGTGTGCAGGATATAAGCTTGCAGACCTCATGACATTCTAGGTTGCAGGTCAGCAGAGAGCAGCAAAGTTAATTACTTTAGCTAAAGCCTCGGCATGTTAACAGTTTGCATGTTCCAGGAGCTCTGCGTGGAAAAATTACTGAAATGGACCATGACCTGGAGAAAATCAAATCTGCATCTCAGAGGGATATTTATATCTAACAGCCTCAGTGGTCAGAGGAATAGTAATGTAATTTTCTCTTAATTTACTAAGGTGTTCGCCTCAGTCACGCTCCGAACCCGACTCCTCTCACTCAGCCTTAACTTCTGAAGTTGTATTCATGAGCTGTGCAGGGACACATTTACCTGCCCGCTGTCCACACTATTAGTCTTTTCACGCCTCATTCATTTTTGTCTCATTTTGCCCGAGCCATAGCCACAGATAACTGTTCTGAGACCAGACTGGTGCACATATATGTGTGTATGTATATATATATATATATATATATATGTATGTATGTATGTATGTATGCATGCATGCATGCATGCATACATACATACATACATACGTGCATGCATGCATGCATGCATGCACGTATGTATGTATGTATGTATGTATGTATGTATGTATGTATGTATGTATGTATGTATGTATGTATGTATGTATGTATGTATGTATGTATGTATGTATATATATATATGTATATATATATATGTAAAAAAATATATATATTTCTGCTTTCTTAAAGGAATATTTAATCTGAAACCTGTTTTAGCATCAAACACTCACCTCCTGCCAGCTTGAAAGGCGTCTCTGACAAAGTTGTACCTTGTTGCTTCCCAGCGGATGGCAGCAGTAGCATCAAAATGTTCATAGAAACTTGTAGGGAAGTAGCTTAATAGCAGGCTGGGAAGTTTAAAAATCTGATGGTCAGAGCCCAGCAGTGATGTATAGTGTACATAAGGCTGCACAACATATCGTTTAACGTAGTAGTCAAACCGCAGGCGGTGCAATGTGAAGTGAAGCCAGTAAACTTAAATACATCGGGCTACTATTTTGTTGCTGCTTGATACAAAAATAAATCTTGCGCGGTTCTCATTTCCATGACTAATATACAACAGAAGCCTCTCTCTAACTCCAATTGAAAAGTTTTTAATACAGCAGGTTGTTTTTTCAACTTTATTTACAAGACATGGAGTTTACAGACTTCCCATGTGCAGCAAAATGAGCGAGGAACAGAAGAGAAACACTAAAAAGGAAAGATTTAGTTGCACAAAGAAACAGCAGTTGTATGAAATTATACATGAAAGCATGATGTTAACCACAAAATGGTCTCTTTGGCGGTAGTGAATTGCAATTGTTGCCACTATAGGAGGCAACACAACCAATTTGCAGATGAAATTTAAGATGCCATCCGAAGCAAAAGACTGTTTTGGATGTTTTTGCCAGTACAACACAATATATTTAAAAAAAAGAAGAAAAAAACAGGTTTCAAATGACTTTTTTAAATTATTTTTTTATTTTTTTCTAGTTTTGCTCCAAAGGCACTCCTCTTCTAAACCACTCCAGTCATGCTAAAATGATTCCTTCCAAATGGAGTTATTCGCATCATTTATTTAAATTTCTTGTATTTGATTTACAAATAACTTTGTGTTTCTGTGAGTGTCTGCAGATGCTGCATTAAACTTACAGAAAGCTTTTTTTCAACAGAGAGGGCCACCAGACAACCAGTAATTTTGAAGCGTTATTGTCAGAAGTTCCGCTTAGTATCATAGCATCAAAATCTATTCTCACTGTTGTTTAAGCTTTTTTTATTCTTTTTTCAATTAATCAATTCGTTGCTTTTGTCTATAAAATGTCTTAAAATGGAGGAAAATATCAATGACTGTTTCCCAAAACACAAAAAAAACAAATTACATGTTTTAATTTTAAGGAAGAAATACTTTTGGTTAATTTAATAACCGACAACTAATTTTAGGTGCACATAAATGATGCCTTTTTGCACCTAAATGAAAAAGAATCAGAATCACAGGTTAGAACTTTCAGTGCACAACAGACCAATAATACAATTCAATAACTTTGTTTATCCCCAAAGGGAAAAAGAAGGATGTTTTGATCATTTAAATTCCACATTGCATCACAAGTTTTGCAATAATGGTATAAGTAAACTTGTTTCATGCCATTAAAGATGTAAAATCATATCATCACCCTTACCAATCCAACCTGCACTCACCTGATAGTACATGCAGTAAAGCTGAGACTGTATTGTCTTCCTGTGCATCCTCACAAACATGATAACCACATTACAGACTCAAGAAACTGTTCTATAAATGCATTACAGCAAACAGCTCCATGATAAACTGCTTCTCGTCACCACAGAAGCTTCTCATGGAGTTCAGGCTGGGAAAAGTGCAGACAGGAATAGAAGAAGAAAGAAGATGTGTTTTGAGCAGAAACAAGCAAATGACCAGCAAGTCAGACGGGGAACACTGGCTCTCCTGTCTGCCTCCTCCTTACTGTCTCTGCCTCTTTTCCTTTCTGATTCATGCTAAATTTACCCCTGCGAGGCGACAGACTGGAGCTGCTTTCCACTGATGTGGAGCAGAAAGCTGCTGATGTCGCTCGCAGGTCAGACGCTAATTGTTTGTCGTCCTGAAAACGAAGCTGCAAGGTGAAGTGAGATCGGCGGCTTGTGTGGGAGCTGATCTTTCTCGCCTGTTGTTCTGATGCTGCCCTGCAGGGTTTAGATAATGATTAGGGCTACATTTCATTGTGTGTAGATGTAAAAAAAAAGAAAGAAAAAAGTTACAGTTCTTCATCTTGAAAGAAACGGTGTCATCTGTACACGTTGGACTATTTTCAGTACAAAGAGTGACTCCGTGTGTGTGTGTTGGATATGTTGTGTTTCTGTGTGTGTCTTTGTGTGCTTCATCTCACATCACACTTTCACTCCCCAGATTCCTACTCCTGCAGAGGTTTTACAGCTTTCTGCACTAGATGGCACTGTACACATGGCAGTGAGAATCCTTTTCTGAATCTGTGACCGGATCAAAGCACACAAACATCCTTTATGATCACTTATTAACACAGTGTTTTGTATTTAGACTTCACCGCCTCAGACGGTCTCTATTGCTGTGGGAACAGGTCAGAAACGGGCTGCACGAGTCTACACGCAGTAATTTACTCCCCGTGTGGCCTCTCGAGCCGCCGTAATGCATACAGCAGCAGAGTTGAGTCAGCAAAGGTCACCGAAGATGACACTGCGCTTTGAGAGTGAATTAGCCAAGGGTCTCCTCCAGGGCCGGGTGCTGAGCCGTTAGCCCTCGTTGGCTTGCAGCCAGGTAATAAAAGTCAAGTCTTGGGAAGCGATGTCCTGTAAAAGCCAAGTCTTACTTGAACACTGCGCTGCCAGGTAATCCGGCAGTTGAATAAAATGTCAGCCTGGCTCAGCACACCTGTTTGGCTCGGCTGCTTTGTCCTACGCAGTGCAGCTCGGCCACCAGCCCACAGCTCCATCCACACTGAGTTATGGCCCTTTTTTACGCCTTCAAAGGGTCAGTTCATCCAAATGGCATCAAAAATAAAAGCATATTTTCTCAGTGGCCTCTTGTGATATCCAGCCGCTGTGCCAGCAGCTGTCCAGTGTGGCTATTTCTGCTATGACTGCTGGACATCTGTTGTTGAGGCTTTTTCTGTGTGAATATACTCTGACTCATGAAGAGTATATGTGGCAGTAAAACTGTGTGAAATTTCATTCATATAGTGGTCATTTTCTGCTTTTTTTTTGGAATAGAAAACATCATTATTGATATCATTGTAGATACAAATGGCTTGATAAAGCAATCTCAATGAATCAGCCTCATTAAAAATAAGGGCACCACCTTCAATTGACAGAAAATAGATAAAGGAGATTAATCAACCTCACAAATCAGAATATCACTCATAAAACGTCCTCAGTAATTAATGTCTGTGACCAAAATTACCATATCAATAGCTAGTAAAGATTCTGATTTACAGATGGCAGATTTTGGAGTTCCAAATAGTAGAAGTTAGTTACATGCACTCTTATGCGACATGTACAGTATTATTTAACTGAATGTATTTTACCAAAAAAATTGCAAGGAGCATGTGATGCAGAAAGAAGTTTGTGCACAAACTCGTTACATCACTCTTAATCTCTATTAATTATGGTTTCCCTGGTTGTGAGCTGATGCATACATTTAAGTCAGTTTGTCTTTTTTTTTTTTTTTTTTAGGGATGTGTGCGATCAGTTAACTAACGATAAGACGTTGTTACCTTTGCTAGTCAGCACCATAAATACAAGTCTGAAGTTCACTCGTTTTCTGGGCGTTTTTTATGCTCCTCAAACATTTTGCCTCAGTGTGGTCTCATTTTTCACAGCAATATAAAGTCCCGCACCTCTATGAAAACAGAACAACCATGAAGAATTGTCTTCGGTGCGGTATAACCCAGTTAGAATGACAGAAATTTAAAAAAAAAAAAAAAAAGTTGAATTACTTTGATTATTTGCTTCATAAAACTGGAGCAAAAACTGGACTCAACTTGTCCAACAGGTGTCCATGAATGTTATCAATCTTGCCTTTTATCTGCTTTGTGTAAACACAAAACACAACTCGCAGTTCAGCCTAAAGCTCTGAGAGTTTTTTCTTGTGACTGTTGGTCATAACTGAGTCACTAATGGCTTCATGGCTGCATCGAAGAATGCAGATTTTTTATATTTTTAGCGAAATGTGGTTACTGAAACCGCTTATCTTCTCATTTTTAAAAGTAAGGCATAAAATAAAGTGAGTTTGATGAAATATCATGATTTTAGGCTTAGAGTTGAGTGAATTTTCTGTAACTTTTCTTTTCTGAACGACACGTCACAGATGAGTCGTCTGGTCAAAATGTTTACTTCTGTTCAAAAGAGAAATCAACCTTTAGAAACATCCACACTTTTCTTCGACAGTCAAATTACCTGTCATCCATTGCAAGTCCTTCAAATATCCAACACAAACGTTTACACATGGTTTTTCTCACGTGTAATAAGAAATGTGAGGAAAAATGACTCTTATATGCCGCATAGCTTGGTCTCGATTATGCTTTACAAACAAGGTCTGTCAAGTAACCGCGGTTCCACACTCATGAATAAAGATAGAAAACGAAGACGGCGCTGCTTTCGGCATTCACTGGAAAGAAAGAAATGAAAAAACACATTTCAAAGGATTCAAAACAGGTGGTGCGAGTTCAGTGATGCCATTGAATACTTGTCTTGAGAATAATAAAGCTGTGGCTTCGTGCTCAATACATCTGTGATGCTGCCCCAGACTTCATATGTTCAAAATAAGAGTTCATCCACATATCGTTGGATCCATCTGTCTGCCTTCACAAACAGCAGGCAGCTCAACAAAGCTTCTCCAGACAAGTTTGTGGAGCAGTGGAATTACTTGACAATCCATATCAAAACTGTTTTTATTATTATTATTATTCCTTTCCAAGAATATTAAAAGAAAGAAGGAAGGTGCATGACACCTTATATGCATCCAGACTTGAGAACTACGCAATTTACTCACATCAAAGATATTTAATTTAGTGAGGCTTCTTATCTTTTACCATGGAGATACGGTTATGAAAGTCTTAATATAACCAGGGTGGCTTCATCAGAAATCATATAAAGGATCTTATTATCATACTGAAAATGCGATGTCTTACAGGTCTAACTGCTTCTCCCGTTTATTGTTCGCTTGGTACAAATGAATAAGGGCCAGCCGAGTGCAACAGTGAAATTAAGACATCAAAAACTGGGCTTCCTCTGAAGTTCAGAGACTAGTTTAAAATTCCTCTGCAAAAAAAAAATAAAAAGAAACCAAATGTTGATTCAGCTCCTTGTTGCTAAATGCTGTCAGGGGTTTCCTGCTCAACTTTGAAGACTGAATTTGCATGTGAAACTCCTCCGTATGCTCCTGTGCAGCTTGTGTATTGCTGCCTTGTTTTAATCAGTGTATATAAAAACGTAGAGAAAACCCGAAAGATCATAAACACGAAAGATTAATTATCGGACACCCTGGTCAAATCACAGTTATATTTGCCTCGTAAATGCGCTGGCCACCAGCCATTATAGCTCAATATGTCCCCGATGAACGAGCCTCACTGTCTACATCTTAACCTTGCTTTTACACATCTATATGCATATATATGTACAGCTGTATTTACATGTGGCAGCTGGGGGCTCAATTTATATTCATGCTGCAGGATGAGGAAAAACAGCCTTGTGTTTGAACATGTTTACACACATGTACTTCTAAACCAGGTACAGGACTATGCTCCTATCCTCTCAACTGTTGCTATTCACAGTACTGTTATACACACAATGTGTGCTTTTGTATTTTGTCTAGCTACTATTTTCTTTGATGAAATGGGAAAGTAAAGTTAAAAAGAAGCTCAGGACAGGGACCGCGTTTTAGCCTGGTTGATTATTGAAGCCTATCTTTGGCATTTTTCCTATTATCAGTATCTGTAAATTATTGGCTGATTATTGATGAACTAAATGCGCTACTTCAGGTGTGATGCAGCCTCCTCTCTCTGTCTGTCGTCACTCTGTGGTCTCAGAAATGTCTCTCAAGCAGAGATTTCAAGAACCGAACATGAGACACAACCAGGAAATCACCTTCTCACATTGACTAAGGCTATGCTGACGGCTAGCAGCTAAGTTTGAAGGCAACCATGGATTTCTCTAAAATGTCTGGAAAACAATAATTAGTAAAGTTTTAACATATAGACCTCAGTGGGCAATAAAAGTGATAGAACAGTGAAATATGAAGAAAATGGAGAAGAGCAGCAGATGTAACTGCAGCAGACAAACTGTCTGACCAATCTCAGTCAATCCCACCTACACAGAGGAGGGTCCTAATTTAATCTCTCCTATTTCTAATTTACATATTCAGTTACAGTCACCCTATTAATGAAGAAGCCTGGTTATGAATGACAAGTTCTCTACTGCCACATGCTGTTAAAACATTAAATGCAATACACATCGGTTCCAAATATCGGTTCACGGCCTTTCTTGGTCACCAATAATCAGCAACGCCATCAGCCCTGAGAAACCTGTAGAAGCCTGTATTGTTCCATCCCTAGTTTAAATGCCTCTTTCTCTTTCATCAGGGCCCTGTCAGCTCACTAGGACTTGGACATTTTGCTCTTAGATTGAAGAGAAGTACTTAATAGCGTCTTACATCTTTGCATCTATTTTGCCGTTTGAAGGCGACAAAGTCCGACTGCTTTGACAGCGAGCGTAATAAAAAGACATACAGCCACAGCGACTGGCACTAACCAGGCTTTTGCACGTTTCCTACACTGGAGTAATTATCTGTCTCTCTGGGAAATCAATTGCATATCATGGAGGGTTTTCACAGAACAAGTTTCTCCCCAAGCAGCAGCTGACCATTAAAATGTGCCACTGTGCTACAAATGGGACTTTCCTGGTTACTCCTGAGTCCTGCAGCCACCTTTAACCCCCCAAAACCTGGTGGTGGTCTGGACTGCACTGGAATAAGATTGAAACATTATAGATGCGTCGAGTGATGGTTCAAGGTTAATGCTTATGTTAACAGGCTGCTGTTAAAACCATACTGTATGGTTGAACAAGTAAATTTCATGAGGCGGGAGAGGACGAGCATATCCAGAAGTTTCAGTCAGGCTCAGTCACACTTGTTGAACTTGCAAAAACACATTTATTTGGAAAAAGAAAAAAAAAAACATGATGAAGGTGTCACTGAAACATCATGTTAGTAAATATATATTTGCAAGTTAGACATATTAGACAACATCTATGAAATCCAACCTTGTCTTGGCACTAGAATTGTGTACAGTTTTACTTTATTTTACCTGTAGGAGATGCTGTGAATTCAAGTGAAGAT
This sequence comes from Amphiprion clarkii, assembly GCA_027123335.1. Lineage (NCBI taxonomy): Eukaryota > Metazoa > Chordata > Actinopteri > Pomacentridae > Amphiprion > Amphiprion clarkii. Next base: position 4,635,010 of record CM049568.1, read on the forward strand.
TCTCCTTAGTCATATTCTGAATCCGATTAGTAGATTAGCAAGAATGCAGCACATCATGGAAATAAAAGCAGAGTTCTGTTTATTTAAAAATGAAGGCGCAATAAAAATATTCATCCCTGACCTAGAAGAGGCAGGCCACAGAGCCACACTGATAGCGAGGCTAAAAACAGGTTACTGATAATAAAAACAGCAGAATATTAAGAGAACCTTACTTGAGAAGGTTTTTAATCAACGTCACATCTAGAAATCTGCAGCCAGACAGTAATTAAAGATGCTGAGATACGCTGCGCTCGGTGCTGTTTATGCAGCATCATGTATTCCAGCTGACATCTGCTACGTTTCCTGTGACACTGTAAGATAGAAGATATACGTCAGTAAATTATGCATATCCAGTTAACCTTATTAAGCTTTCTGATGAGGAGCACTGGACTGGGGCTGATATGTGAAAACTGGAGGCCATGTTTTCCATTTCCTGCTATATATTAAAACGCAGCCACAGGTGATGAGAGATGTTTAAATAAGCCGAGGAAGCAACAGGTTGGGAATCTGCCTCCAACTGAAGATGCTTTAGTCTCCCTGCTTCTTCCTCCAGGCTTAGCTCCTCCATCAGCTCAACATGTAGAGTGTTTTGTATTATTTAAAACAGCCATAACATAAATTCATTGGATCTTAGTCAATTAACATTTGTGAATGATACTTGGAATTTATTTATGCCACTTACAAGTTTAAGAATGCATTTACCCCCAACAACTACTCAATCACATTTCTCAAACATCTTGGTAATGTTTTACAAACTTTTGTGTCTAAGTTATAGAAGTAGAGCTGCAGGATTATGGACAAAATTTTGATCCCTGTTATTTTGATCAGTATTTAAATCAAGTTTATTTATCACCATTATTATTGTTTTACAGAATACTTTCATTACATTTTCGCATTTTACCCCGTGAACACCAAAAAACACGTCATTTTTTAACAAGTCACCAAAATGACCCCATTTGTCAGAGCAAGACATGGTAAAACCAGAATTAGAAGCAGTTTTCTCTTCAACAGTCTTTGAACTTATTTTGTGGAGCTTTGTTGGTGGGAGTTTGTCACAGAATTAACTGAGTCTTATGTACTCTCTTATATTATATTGTGTAAACACTGCCTGCAGTTCAGCAGAAAAGTTCCTGAATTTTTGCTCCATGATGTGGCTCTTTAGGTGCATCATGGAGTGCAGAATTTTTGTTCACTATAAAATCTATTTCATGCAAACAGTCTAGTTTTTTTTTTTAACAAGACATTTACAATGAAGTGGTATTGATCGAATATCATGATTTTAAGCTTATACTTGATTTATTTGTCTGCCAAAAGACAAATGAGATAAGAAATGTATGCTAGTGTATTATCAACATTATCAGCTCTTAATTTTGTCATTGGACAACACCGTCAACTCCTTTATTCCCTTTATTACCTCCAATCATAGCTCCACCTAGCATCTTGTTGGCTCTTTGGTCCTACAGTAGAGGCCTGTTCAAGTTGAACCGCCGAGTTTCAAGATGCCACAGTCATCGAAATGAAGGAAAATTCTGACATCACTCAAACTCACTGATGGGTGATACTTGACAGAAGCCTGCGTGGAACTGTTTTGTCAATCCAGACAGATTTCTGACTATTACCACCTGCACAGTCATTGATTCAGTGTATTTCCTGTCTTGCTAAGGAAACATTATTTTCCTGTGTACTGTTACTAAAGAGATGCATACCTGATGGTGAGAACGTAGTGAATTTGCATTAATAATTAGTTCAGGGTTTCTGCAGAAATCATGCAGTCAAATTTAATGCTTTTTAATCCCATTTCAGTGCTATACTGTAAAAATTTTAATGCCATGACCATGAACTCAAAAAATTACACAGGTTTGTTTTTTGTAAACGATGATTTTTTAGATGAAAACTGTCCCTATATTCCACTATTTTTGAATCTGGAAACCACCCTTGACCACCCACGGGCTGTAGTCATTCTCTGAATTCCACATTTTCTAGCCATTTCTGCTGGAATTTGCATTTCCCCATTTCCCAGCTCTCCTCCACTTGGTCCAGCCTGCCGGTCACTTTCTAAACATGCCGCTTTTGGCAATTGCACCTGACCGACTGGAACAATTATCGCAATGCTTCGGCATGTTTACGCAGATGCACATATCTGACAAATCGCAGTCTATAATTACATATTATTATATTATTTTTTATCAAATGTTTTTCTTGAAAACTGCAGAATTTTTAATGCCATTGAGAATCAAATTGAATGATTTTTAATGCCATTTAAGGCCTTAATTTTCACAAAATCAATTTAATGACTATTAATGCTTTTTAATGCCCTGCAGAAACTCTGTAGTTATTCTAGGGTCATAAATTGATTTTTCAATAGTATCCTGTTGAATATGTGTGGGAAATAGTGGAGAGATGTCCAGTTCTTTTCCATCCACATGACTTGCCTGACCTTATTTCTGTCTTATAAAAAAATAAATCCTTTTTAGCTTCCTTTGTTGACTCCATCTTTCTGGTTGCACTAAAGTCTTGGACCCATGGTTTACCTTTTGACTGAACCTGCAGAAAATGAAAACTATACTACTTAGATTTGTGCACAGTTTTCTTATTTTTGACACTACTGAATTGAGCTGCCCCTTGCTGATGATGTGTGGTTGCATCACTTGTCCTGTGTTTTTGCTTGTTTACCATCAATGACTCTTGTGTCTTTAAACTGCTCTTTAAACGCCAGTTAGCTCCTGCTTATGTATTATTATCTTTTTGACGAAGTTTGTGCAACTTTGGGCAAAACTTTGCATGATTACAAATCACCACAATAAACTAATTTGTTTTTTGGATGCTTTTTCAGATGCTTTCAGATTATTTTCAATTATTATTGGACTTATTGGACTGTCTGGCAAGTAATGAGGTTGTGCTGATTGCAAAGTTGCGATTATGCTTTAAAAGTGCGGTAGTCGTTCTAAAATATATTTGGAAAATCACCTTTTATGAGCCTTATTATGCTTTCATCACCATGTTTATGTTCTTTTTGGAAGAGCTAATTTTCGCTTTTAACTGTGAAGATTAAAAAAATAATGCCAAAAACAATTATCGAAGCACAAATCCTTTGACGTTTTCCTGTTCTCAGTTTGCTCTCTTAGGTCGTCCGCCATGTTAAGTAGTGACATTCCTCCCAGCAGCTATGTGTTTTTTGATTATTATGTTTTTGCTGTTTTTGTCTGCCGCCAGGTGGAACATTTAACAGCAGCTTTTTCCAGTCTTGAATTGTTTTTTTTGTTTTTTTTGACATTCCCTTAATGATGTTTTTAGCTTGTCTTTCTATTAGAGCTGCATGGCGTATTGATTCAGCATGGACGGTGCAAAATAACTCAAACACATCATACTACAACTTTTTTTTAGCTTCTTCATTACAAAAACAAAACAAAACTGATCTGTAAAAGAAGTCTGTCTATTAGAACCTTTTTTACTACAGCTTCTTGCCACACTGTCTTTTTTTCCCCCCAATTGTATTTTAAAGACACAGTTTGTTGACACAGGTGTGCACAGCAGAATGAGTGAGGAACAGGAGAGAGACAGAAGATTTTGTTGCAAAAAGACACACACACACAGCATCAATTGTGTGGCAGTAAGTCAGCCATAGAAATTATAATGTTGACTGAAAACAACTTTTGATGAAGAAAATAGCTGAAGCTGATTCCACTGAGCAGGAAATGTCTGTAGAGTCCGCCTAATTCACATGCCATCACCTTTTGTTATTGATCATCAACTATATGCAAACCGACCACTATTCACTTCTGTATTTACATACTGTCCCATCCCTACCGTTTCGTTTGACCATCTGTATAAAATGTTGTGCTCTGCCAATGTTGTGGGTCGGCGTACCTTCGCAGACTCACGCTCATGTGTTGGTAAGCCCACCATATGGCGGAATACTAATAAACACCCCACTACGACTAACTTTGCATGAGGAGGTGAATTTCTTCGACACTATCAACAGTGTCTTAGAGTTGTTGCCATGATACGAAGCAATGCGATCATCACCGAAATTTCTGATGCGAAGACATGACACTAATTAACAGAGAGAGCTTTAAAAACAAGATTCGCTCGACAAACTGCATGTAACACCATCATGCATCCGTTTTTCTCAAGTTATGATCCCAGCGCTCTATAAAAAAGTAAAAACTGAGCTGTCACAGTGAAATATTCTGCAGCTACAACCGACTCGTGGTTCAGTTGAGTCCTACATAAGTCTGACCACCCACTTTGTTAAAGAGGACGAACAACTGAAAAGTTACTGTTTGCATTTTTCTTTATCATAAACTGAGAACATGGCAGCGTATATCAGAGAAGCCGTTTGAGGCCTACAAGAGGATTTTAAGTCTAAAACTACAGAAAATGCGGTGAACATGATGAAGTGGCCACAGACCCCTGATATTTTACTAAGCTGCTTTTTCATATTGCAGAAAAAGTAAATATCATTGTGTTGTTTTTTCCAATATCATGCAGCTCTACTATGGAGTCCTTCATCCACAATTTTATTGCATATTGGGAAGTCTGTGCTCGTAGGTTCAGTCATGGCTTCATGTCTCCTCAGTTATTTATTTATTTATGTTAATGTTCTTCTTGAAATCTAGCTGCTCTATACCTGTGTGGATTTTTCCATTCACTAAAGGTCAGCTTGACAGTTCCTTTGTGATATTTTGCTGGTCTTTGTACCACTGTTTCAGACCCCCAGTGAGGAAACAGCGACCAAGATGATGATATTCAAAGTGCTAAAAGACACATCATTAGTACCGTAGTGTGGCATTTCCACCTTAAACCTTCAGTTTACCAACGAGGTTCTTAGAAACATGGATTAAGATTTTTAGATTTTCTTACATTACTTAGCTTTCTGCATCCTTATTCTTTTTCCGAAACAGTTTCTGGTTCTAACATGCATGCCTGAATTACTCCAATATTACATCTTGCGATTGTGCAGTGTTGAATTGTTTCGCGTTTGAACAGAGTTGTAGATGAGCTGGTGTGCTCAATGTGCAGTTGGGAGGATCAAGTGGAAAACCTCTGGAGTTTCTCATCTTTGCCACTGTTGAGGAACTTTTTTAGTTCACCTCAGAAAGGTTCTTCAGAGAACCCTTTTTGGGGTTCCTTGTTGAACTACTACTGCTACTTCTTCTCCTTCTATTATTGTTGTTGTTGTTATTCAAATTTAAAAGATATTAGACAATACTGAAGATGTGAAGGGAGAGAAGCCCAGCAACACTGGATTCTGTATACTTCTAGATACCTCTAGATTCTGATGCTTCAGCCATTGCAGTTGGTACTCGGTAACCGTGGCCTTCACCCTCGTAAAGTTTGTCCGCGTTGATGCCACATGATCTCCAGGATTCGCTGAAGCGGTCTTGTTTGGTCCGGCTGCTGTAAAGGAGGCGATGCAGGTGACTTTGTAGATGGCAGCTTTGGAAACGGAGGCTTTGTCATCATTTTCCAATCTCAAACAAATCGACTAATTAGCCAGAAAAAACAACAACAAACCAGGTGGAAGGAAAGTTGTGTTGACTGTCTGCTAATCCGGCTTCATTTAATTTCCAAACTTGTTGTTGCAGAAACCCATTCTGCTTGCGCTCATACAACAAGGAGTTGCAATGCGTAACCTTTGTTTGTGCTTGTGAGGAGGAAACGCATTTTATTGTCTGATGCCTCACATTCTGTCTCGTGGGCAGACTTTGAGATGGTGCTGTCTTAGGAGAAGTATCTTCTTGGATGCTCTTTATGTAAAACTGTCAGGCGAGGAAAAAATAAATAAAAATACTACTTTTATCACCTCAAGAAAGCTTTGTGACGTTTCCTACCACTTCTATTGCAACTCCAGCTGAGAGAAGAGAGAGAGAAAGAGAAGAGGAGAGAAGTCAAACTTGGAAAATATCTGCTTTGATGAGTAAAGCACATCTGATTTTAAACATCTTTGAGTGCAAATTTTACATATACGTATATATGTATGTGAGCTCTCGACTCAGAATTAAACCATGTAGAAGTGCAAACTTAGTATGATAATAGTTGTAGCTTCTTCCTGGCTGAACTAATCAGCAGTAACTTTAACTCCCCCGCTCCTGAGAAATTCTAATTATCTCTACAGCACACTAAAGTACCTGAAACTAGACTCTGCAGTGTTTTAGGTTAGTAATTATTGACAATTATGTTATGTAAAACATCAGTAGGTATGCAGTATCTTGTAGTTTAACCAGACACCACTGAGCAGGCTGGTTTTGGTTTGGACTTGCACTGCGCTCTTTTTTTTTTTTTTTTTTTTGTATTATTCCCCCAGCAGGTGGTTAATGCTGGAGCAACACTGATGATGATTACATATCAGATTTAATTTATGACAAGGCCCATAAACCCATAATGAGGAGAGTTTTTATCGGCTGCAAAATAGCGCTAAACCAACTGAATGCTACTACAGGGACTAATGTTTTAGATTCGGCGTGTTCTATTCATTTTGGCCGTTGCAGTGTTTTCTCCGTGTAAGTACAGGGTGGTTTGAGATTTACTTGCTTGCAAAAACTCCTCAAAGATCTCACTTGAGAATAATGACATGCCTCAAGTGGCAAAAATTAAGTTTCTTGGAATATTAGTTGGCAAAAACTTTTAACAGGAGAAGACTGGAGTCCATTTAAATGAAGTTGACTTTATATGCAGTTTATTTCATGATTTTGTTTTCAGTGGCTGTTTGATAACATTTCATCAACTAAACTACCTTAAAGGTCTGACAAATAAATTTTTTTTAAATAAGATTCTCTATTACTACATACTTTGACTTTAAGTACGTGACTTCTTTTTGAACTACTGCATGTGCATTCTTTGGAATTGTATAGCTTTTCAATTTTCGGTTAATTTTTGCCATCTTTTTGCATTAATAGATCAAATCATTTGGGCAGTACTGGGCTCTTGAACTCTATTTTCTGACTGTTTTCTCCCTCCGAAACTGGATACAGACTCTGTGTGCGATTCCCCCATGACTTCTTGGAACCAAACAGGCCTCAGTGACTTGAAATGCAAATAACAGAATGACACACCTCCAGCATCTCCGGGGCCAACTCAATCTATCTCGTACTGGCAGACGTAACAGGTAATCATTAGAGGTGTCATCCAGTCACTATGATTAAAAGACCCAACTTCATTTTCCTGGGGGTCAGTTGTCATTGAACCATGGCAGCCACCCAACACTTTTTAATAGGCTCAGTCCTTCAGTCCACACACATGGATTTAAGGCTTCTTTTTATTGTAGTAGCACTAATAATGATGTGTAAATAAATTTAATTAAAATGCATCAATGATTAGTTTACAAAGATAAGTTAAATCATTGTAAGGCTGCAATTTTCATACACCAGCATTTCAGTGTTACATCAGACGAATGAAAACATAAGAGCAACAGTTCAAATTCAAAAGCTTTTTCTGAGTACTTCGCATATACTGACTGAGTGACTTCAAACCTGCAGCCGGCAGCAGAGTTCATGAGGGTTTCTGTTTAACATGTACAATAATGACAGAAATGTTAATGAAGGTGTCTGTGTGACCGCTTCAGTCGGTGATGTTTGACTTTCATCTCGGCTGTATATCACATCATCAGTAGTGAAAAATGTGACAAATGGTGCCATGGGCAAAGCTTCAAAAATAGGAAGGTCCTGGATTGGCGAGGGTTTCTTCAGTCCTCAGTGGAGCATCTAAGTAATGCTAATTAAGTTGAGGTTATTTGTAATGTCTTCTGTCACTAGTCAGCCACAGCATTAAAAACATAGACTTAATTTTACGTAGGTTCTTGTGTAATCAAAGCAGCTCTGATTGGTTGAAACTGGGACTCCGCAGACCTCTGAAGATATCCTGTGGTATCAAGCACCAATATGTCCTTGGAGTTGTGAGGTCAAACTTGTTCATCCGTCCACAGATACTCGATCAAACTGAGATTTGGGGAAATTGGAGGCTGAGTCGACACCTTAAACTCATTGTCATGTTCCTCAATCAATCGCTGGACAATGTCTGCAGCGTGGCAGGGAGCATTATGCTGCTGAAAGAAGCCATCAGTGAACAAAGCTGCCATGAAAGGTCGACATGGTCTGTAGTAATGTTTATGTGTTGAAGTAACATCCACATAAAAGCAGGACTCAAGGTTTCCCAGAAAGAACATCACCCAGAGCATCATACTTCTTCGATCGTGCTGCATCTCTTTATCAGATAAACAGCACAGCAGGATTCATCAGACCAGACCACCGTCTTCCATTTCTCTTTGGTTCCATTTCTCACCGTCTTCCATTTCTCTACTTTTGATGTTGTAGAGGCTTTGAGTGTTGGACAGGAGTCGGCATGGACACTGACTGTCAGCCCCTCACAGAATCTGTGATGTTCTGATTTCTTTCAATCACAGCAGAGTTCAAGTTTTCAGCAGTTTTGGCTTCAGTAGCTTTTCTATTCCTACATTCTCTTCCCATGAGGATCAGTGAGCCTTAAACATCCATGACTCTGTCTCCAGTTCATAGATTGTCCTTTCATTTCGACCGCTTTTTTTCAGCTACTGACCACTGCATACTGACAAAACTTGTTCTGGAGCTGTTCTGATGCAGTTGTCTAACATCATGGCTTGTCAAAGTCTCTCAGATCTTCACGCTGCACATTTTTCTGCTTTTAACATCAACTTTAAGAACTGACTGGTCATGTACTGCCTCATACATCCCATCTACTGTATTACCGGAAAATCTATATTGTTCACTTGGACTGTCAGTGGCTTTACTGTTGTGGCAGAAAGCTGAATAAGATATATTTTTTCATATAGAACTGCAGCTCATGATTATTTGCATTATCAATTAGCTGCAAATATTTTTGTTTATGACTGTTTAGTTCATGAAAGAGCAAAAAAATAGAGGAAATAAATGTGACCACAGCTATGCAGTGAAAAAATGGCCGCTGATAACTTCTCTGTTGATTACCTAATTGAATAATCTAGCCACAACACTGTTTTAGTTTTCAATATGTCCATGTATCTTCATGCTGTATTGTTCTGATAATGCTACCCTCTAACAAAACCCTTGATAAATATCAGTCCCTCCTCCCGTTAACACCCACTGCAGAATTATATGAGGTCTCCAGACCACAGGGAATCCTGCTTGAGGGAATTCATGTTCTCAATTTCATTTGTAGTAATAACGTTAACAATGAAATGGAATAGAGAGACCATTTAAAATAATGCCGCAGCTGAGAGTGCGGCAACTCATTTGTAGAAGCTTTGTAAGTTGTGTTATCAATAGAATTGTATAAAAACTCACTTTACACAGAAACCTGCTGAAACTGAGAGCCTGGATGTCAGTCAGGGACCAAAGCGGCGTTTTAGCTCAGCATGGCGTCTACGCAGAGACAAGTATGACTTCTCTGCTCACGGCTTATTTTCAGAGAATGCTACAGATGGTGTTTGGAACTTAGCAGGTTAAAAATGACACACAGTTAAAGTGGATCACATGGATCCGTTACTGGTGCACAGTCTGTCCCTTCTGATGTGTGAAGACTTTATATTTGTGATCTATGAGGGTGTAGAGCCTAGTTTTGTGTGTGTGTGTGTGTGTGTGTGTGTGTGTGTGTGTGTGTGTGTGTGTGTGTGTGTGTGTGTGTGTGTGTGTGTGTGTGTGTGTGTGTGTGTGTGTGTGTGTGTGTGTGTGTGTGTGTGTGTTCAGTTTACAATTTTATGTCTTAGAACCATGTTACACTAAAACTTTCGGAGCAACTATTGTTGCCAGGTTGTTAAAGATTGCTTCATTGTCGTATTTTCACATAACCCTGGAAGTGTTCAGAAAGTTTAAGGGTTGAGCGGGCGACCCGTAAACAGGGTCTATAGTCCCCGAGCGGCCAGGAGTTTGCTGCGGCTCCTCCCATCATTCTTCTCCTTGCTTTCCTGTCTCTCTCTCACTGGTGTCCTATCAATAAAGCCAAAAAGGCCAACAGAAAAACTTAAAAAAAGGAAAAGATCTGACCTAAGCTCTGATGTGAGCTAAAGTCCTTTCTGCAAAGGTCAGATTTCCAGCAGAAGACCCCAAAAAACCCTACAAAACTAAATGCTTGAGTCCATGCAGCTCAACTGCTGCTATCATTAAAACAAAAAGAAGCAATTAAATGCAAAGAAATTGTGAAATATATGAAAATTGTATGCATTATTAAAATATATTTTTTGCATTAAATTGATGTAAAATATAAGTATGTTCTTTATTGGGTGCAAACTGTATACATCCTGAATACTAGAGAAATCTAAATTTTACCATTAACTCAAAATATTTAATTGCTGCCTTTAAATATTATGACAGGATGAGATGTTTCACAACCTGGCAACCCAAAATTGATCCACCATTAAGTCTTATAATTAATACATGAGCAGTGTTTAATTAACTGTATTAAAACCATTAGTTATATCCTGTAATCTGTTAGTAACAGTCGACTCATTCATAAGTGAAATCAAAATTTTTGAACTTGATTGTAAAAAGTTTCATATAATATAATGTTACAATATTTTTAATGCCAAGCTTGTCCGAGACATTTCTTCAACAGCCAAAGTTGGTGGTATTAGCTTTGCAGCATTTATAACCAAAGAAGAATGATTTGTAGCAGGCAATAGATCAAAAGTCTCCTTATGCACCACGCAAATCTTAAGCAGCAGCTTTTTTTTTTGTTGCTTTTTTGACAAGTGGATCATCTTTATGTTGTGATTGCAAGGAAAATGAAACACACAACTGCTTGTGTTGTGGGAACAAAGAAAGTATCGAAATAAAAGATTTGGAGTCCCATCCTCCTACGTGTTGTGATGAATGGGAGCTAGGTAGCTAAAGCTGAGGTCATCCATCATGAGCTATAGTGTTAATTAATGTTGTAGGAGGCGAGCCAACGAGGCCCGTTCCACATCAGCAAAAAGAAAAGCTGCTGCGGATTAAAAATGTAGCTCTGTGTGGAGAGAATCACTCAGATCAGGATACATGAGAGGCACAAGAGACTGAAGGAAACGCACACATGCAGTGAAAAACAGAATTCTATTGTGTTTTACACTCACCTGAACACCTCGCTGAGCTCTACATGTTACTCTAGCTGAAAGTAACACTATCTGTGCCGTGTTGTCGCCTCACCCGCAAACCTCCCAGTTATCAGCCTGAGATGTGACTGGCTTTCATAATGACTTTTCATTACACTGTAATATGATTTATGAGGGCGGTCATTTTGAACACTGTGCCATTGTAAATCATCCCAAAGGAAAACCCTGCAAATAAACAAGCACGTCATGATTGTCAGCATAAAGTGATTTTAATTCATTACAAGCGGCCTGTGGGAACATGTCCGCTCCTCACGGCGCCAACCAATAAAAAGGACTCATGACAAATGGGAAAAGGACAGTTTGGTGTGTGCAGAAGCTGGGAGAGCTCCGTTATTCATATTTCTTTGGTGGATCTGGGGACTCTGAAGGCAGAATCGGTGAGAGAAATGTAATGTGAGTCTAACACTAAAGCTTTGGGCAGAAAAGAGTCAAACTGAAGCCATTTTTTAGGTGTTATGTAGCTTCTTATACACTTAGATTCACTTTAAAGGAATATAAGCACTTCAGGAAATGCACTTAGGCTCCATTTAGATGAGTAAACGTTACAGTGGAAGGTGGTGCATTATATATTTGTCTGGTAATTTAGCCCATTCTTCTGGTAGGGATTTAAATGTTGCAAAATTACAGGAAATAAACTCCCAAATAACTACTAAAAAAATCAGAGAAAAGCAAGCTTCAGGACTTCAGTTTTCATCACAATGAACTCTGCACATGTTGAACTCTGCTAACTGGAAACAGTACATGTAGATAAAATCACTTGGTTGCAACTTGGGTAAATCTGACATTAGAATGCCTTATTTTACTGTTTCAAAGGTAATGTTTGGCTGCGCTTCAGTTACTGAATGGCTTGTGGCATCTACCTAATCCTGAATAGCCTAGTTTAAGACATAAATATTTCCTTTGAAAGACTCAGGTGCAGATTATTTTCGGTGTTTTTGTGATGCAAAGATTTGTAAATTAGCAGGATTGTAGCACAGCATGTAAGTTCAAGCAGCGCTCAGTTTGTTTACAGCTAAAAGTGAAAGAAAAATATTTTATACCTAAAATATATGAATAACCATGGTCTCAATATATCAGAATAATCAAAAATATCACTGTGGCCATTATATTGGATACCTACTGTTTATAGAAAATCATTCCAAGCGTCAACCTCAAGAAGCTGGTTAAACCTATTCATTTAGAGCTTGCAAAGCTGTCATTGTGGCAAACAGTAGCTACTTTAAAGAATCTAATATATATATATATATATATATATAGATAGATAGATAGATAGATAGATAGATAGATAGATAGATAGATAGATAGATAGATAGATAGATAGATAGATAGATAGATAGATAGATAGATAGATAGATAGATAGATTTGTCCTAAGAGCTTCTTCAGAAAGCAACTAGACTTATTTTTGTGTTTTCTGTTCTAGTTTTACATAGTAACTTCCATATACATTGACTCTATGTGTTACATTAATACAAAGCTTTTAAATAGGATTATTGTTGTCTGTTCGCACATTTAGGGTTGTTTACATTATATACTATGCAACCTCGCACACAGATTCTCAGCCAATTACTTGCACATTCCTGAACACTGGAAGTATCTATTATTTTTTACGACTTACAGCCCCTTGATTGCACATGCAACCTGTTTTTTGAGCGTCTACGCGTTAAAACTTCAAGCGATGGCATTCGTGCAAGTGAATGATGATCATTTCATTTAGCTGTTTTGTTATCGTTTTTACCATCACAGGCAGCTACTGCATTAGCCAGAGTGGTGGAAAGTATAACTTTTATTTCTTCCATGGCTCTATCACTCTTTTTCTGCCTGTTGCATAAAACAAGGTATTTAGCTGTATTGCGTTCCTCAACCAAAATTGAGGAAAGATGAGGTAGAGAAGCAGAGTTCTGACTGAGACACACCTGATGATCAGACTGCAGGTGCTGGCAGGAAGATATTGAACCAGTGAACTAAGCAATTGCAATGACTGACGTAGTAGCACGGCTGCAAAATTAAAATATTATTACGCACAGTCATGATTTTAGCTTTCAACAACTGGATCAAGTGCATTTAAAAATGTGATCCGCTCATAAAAGCATAGCATGTTTCTTCACTCAAAACACATGGATAAAATCACTCGGTTTCATCTTGGACAAATCTAAGATTAGAACACTGTATCGTATTCTTTTCAAACTAATTTTTGTCACAACTGTTTGAGCACACCGCAGTCACCTAGCAGCATCTGTAAGGGAACGTCTGTAAGTGTAGTTTCTTTTGATGAGCAAATGTTCAGCCAGCCTGAGGTGTTTCGTCTGTGACCAAGTGGGAGGTGCGACTAACTGACAATGTCGGTTGCACCAGTGCGACCAGTGAAAAAGCTAGTCTGGAGCCCTGCCTCACTCCAGTCTGAAGTATTTTCTTTGTCCAGAACGTTCTCATTGGTCAGTTAATGTTAATGAAACTGTCTGGGGAGAGATCTCAAGACTGCATTGTAAGTACATGATATGAAGTGCTGTAGACACCTGCCTGTGTTTAGAGATGTTTTGTTTCATTCTGATGTAGAAGGCTTCATTCACTCCTCTCATCTGTTTTCTCAGTCCAGAGTATGTACTCAATGTGTTAATGGTGCTGAAACTGTCTGGACAGAGATCTTAAGACAGCATTATACGTGCCAGATAAGTACATACAGTATATATGTTGGACTCCCTATCAGTCAGTTACAACTGAAGAAGCCGCTTGGATGAAGGTGAACCAAAAAGACAAGTCCAGTTGCCTTCTTCTGCAGCTCTTAGGACAAGCGTGACCAGGCTGAGTCTGCACAATTTTAATTCATTTCCACTTTTTTTGTCATTACATGATCCCCTACTTGTGATTTAATAGTTTCGATGTCTTCAGTTTTGATTTACATGGTAGAAAATAGTACAACTAAAGAAAAACCCAACATCTGTAGGCGTGTCCAAACTTTTGACTGCTACTGACTGCCTCTGGTTTCACATGGAAAATGTCTGAGTGCAGGTATGAATCTTAAAGAACTTTGCACAGTCAACAGAGTGGATGTTTTCAGCTGTGAAGAGGGCAGAAAAAGATCCCGGTTAGTCAGTGTTCATAGGTTAAATGTCAGCATATAAAGAGAAAAGCACAGATGCATCTTAAAGCCTGAACTCTTGTCATTAGCCATGAGTGGACGCTAAAGGGCATCCGACCAGACCTCTGTCAAAAACAAACAGGTCAATGACGCTGACTTTGACATATCTGAAGGAATCGGCCGCATTAGGTTCTATCTAAAGGTTATGAAATTCACACATTGCAGCCGGGCTCTGCTGAGAGGAAAACAACACCCTCATCTGAAAATAGATGCCCTCTCCACTTTAATGAAGTGAATGTAGCACAACAGTATAACACAAGTTCCTACTTCTCAGCAAACTTCAGCTTTATTATAGTTCATTAGTCACCACAAATTCCACTTGCATGACTTAATAAATGTCTGGTGGCTCTCTTTGGATTTTTTGTTGAGTCACTAAATGTATCTGGCCTGCTCTGCTCTGATCCCAAACAATATATCCTCCTGTCTCTGTGGAATTTCACCTCCATTATTCATTTACAATCACCCGTGCTGTGCCGCTTAACTTTCCCCTTTTTTTAAAAATACATCTATCTCTGAGAAAACCAGAGTCAAAGTCAGCATAGGGGCAGATATCAAGAAGGCAAATTATCAGCTGCCATCATCTCTCCGAGGGCATTATAAATATGGCATTTATCTCAGAAGCGAGCCACAAACCTCACTTCAATATATTCTCATTTGACAGCAGGCAAAGTGATAAATCTCTCCTTGGACCATTTTAGACGAGGTAACTACAACACGGAGAAGCAACAACCAGAAATGAATAATTCATACAGTGACAAAATGGTGCACCAATTACCCAGCACATTTATAGCACAGTTGTATTCCGACTTGCTCGCAGTTAAACGTGGGCATGACTGGGGAGATGGATGTGAGATCAAAGCTGGCTTTCATGAGACTGAGGTGCTGTATCGTCATGGATTTTATCTCTTGCGTACCGACTTTACAGTGTTGTCAGTCTCTGCGATGAAACAATGAAGTTCACACTTCAGTGTCAGGAAGCGCTCTGTATATACATATAAAACAAGATGAGCACTGGAGCTACATGAGTGGGAATAAACTTTAACATCGAGCAGCAGGAGTTGCATTAATGAACTGTTCAACATGTTGAACAGGTTCCCCACTAAGATTACCGAGACAGGATGGAGCTTAAAATAAAGGTGAACAGGAGTCCACTCAGAAAAATACAATAAAATCATCCTAACTAGAAAGAATATAAAACTGATAATGACCATGTGTATTTTCAGATTTGGCATCTCTCCATGCTGGAAAATGTACCTCATTAGACACCCATATGACTTACTATGATTATTATGACTTATTTTATTCAAGAAATTAATCATATGACCAATGTCTGGTCTGTGGCTTCTTTGATTATAGTTTAAGGAGTGAAGGTTTGGGTTATAGTGAAACTAAATAAACTGCTTAATTATAAAAATGACCCAACTCTAGCCTTGTACTGGGTAACTGTCAGACAGATGTTTGATCTAAGTTTTTTTCACCGTTTAATCCCAAATGCTAGCTTTTTCATTTGACCCAACCTGAAGAGTGAAAATACATCTGTTCCTGGGTTAAATAACACTTATTACTGGATTATTTCCTGTCTCGTTGCCTTTTTTCCTTTTAAGAAAGAGTTTTTCTTTCTTTCTTTTTTTTTTTTTTTTTTAGTATTAGTATTGGCAAGGAGAGAGGCTGAGAAGCAACACAATGAAATTTCACTTCAGTTTGGGCATGATAATTATGCTACTTTGCAATTTCTTCTCAACAAAAATAACGCACCACTTGGACCAATGTGTTTTTTCAGGAGGTGATAAAATGCATTAAAACTGAAAAAAAAAAACTAAACACAAGCTCCAACACAAAATTTTACTGAAATACCTCAGTCTGTTTCTATTTTACATGTTTAATTAAAAAAATAACTTTTCACCATTTATCACTCAGTGTTGATGAGCTGATGATAAGCTTGTGAGGCAAAGCTAATCAGATAATGCACTTTATTAACACGACGCCGGCATTATCGGGATTGCTTTCTGTTTATCAATCATCAGAATTAATGATAAGGCGTCTTCTGAGCTACTAGAAGGTGATGGAGTAGGTGTGTGCTGGGTCATGTATTTGGGAATGAATTGTGCTGCAGTCTGAATTTAGCATGCATAGAAATTTAAAGCTTAACCTCCCAATTAAACGCAAAAGAGTTAAAGAAAAAAACACAACCCAGTGTTATTTTCTGACAGTTATTGAGCGTGCCATATTCACCAAACAGGACTTAATTAAGGATTGAAAAAAAATGGACACTGCTTGCAAGTTTAACCGGTTTGGATGCATCAATTGGTCTATTAAATCCACCAAATATGAAAACTTTACCCTGTGATGCAGCTCCAGCGCGGATCATTTGGTATTTCAATGTGTTGCTGTTTGAGCCTGGAGCCTCAAGCGAGTGCAGAGAAAAAAAGAGCTTCACACCCCCAGATTTTCATTTTTTCCAGTTTTACACTTGTAGTCTTCAGCTGCAGCTTCAGTCACACATGAAATAGTATTTTTCAACATCTGTAAACACTCTGAGGTGTAAAATATCCGGAATTTCTCTTTAATGGTCATCTTCAATCAACTGTTAAATAAATGTAGCGCTTATAAACTAAGGTATTTACACTTGGAATGTAGTGGAGTAAAAGTATTCAGATATATCATATGGAACTACTTCGTAATTAGTTAAGATCTACTGCTAGCACACATTTTACCTCCATGCAGAGGGCAGATGAAGTTCTGTGCTTGGAGAAGACCAGAGTCCTAGTTTTTGCTGCATATTATATAGACTATCAATGCATTTTGTGTTACTCTGTGCATTTTCAAATCTTAATCAGCCATACTGTTGTTTTCTCTTGCAAATATAGGACAACACAGTATAACTTCTTTCATAGATAGTGCTTAGCAGTGAGAATAAGTGCCAAGCGAACTGAATGCAGCATCACAATTTACTTCGCTGCTGCTAAGTGGTGTGCTGTTGCTTTTCTTTCTTTAAAGCACCGTCCGAAGCAATTTACCTTTTTTGTGTGAACAGCGCTATACAGATAAATTCAGTTCAGTTTTCCCACACATGGCTTTTGTTAAACATCATTTTCATTGTTAACGTTGCATATACAGCATCATGTAAAGCACAGGACACACACTGGAGAATCAGGCTGCATTGTGCTGCCCATGAACAGCCTTTGCTCTCACTATGCACTGACAATAAATAGCTGTTATGTACAAAGTGGAGCAATCAGTGGCATGTTTGCTTAATGTCTCGTCCTGATCTCTGAAACAATCTTTAGTCATTTATACTGTAACACTGGAGAAAGAACAACACAAGAAACGTCTTTTCACTGCAACAGAATCCTTAGTTAAGGGCATTATTGTACGTACACATCCTGTGCATTTCCATTTTTATTATATTGACAGAGCATCTTCAGTGGTGCAAAATAATCCATCGGAATAACCACCTGGAAGGCCACAAGCAGACCCAAATGGACTTCCTGAAGGGCTTATTGGCGATTTAGGGCTGATTCTTGCTGTGAGCTTCAACCAAAGCACCCAAACTATCTGCAAAAATGTTGAATCTTTGTTTTCTTTAGGGGATGCTTTATATTTCATTCTGAATTGCGGGTTTGTTGCTTCTTGTGTCTTGTGAGGATTTCTTTCCCAAACAGTTCTAACCAGCTCTGTAGCTACTGACACCACTGAGGTGGTGCGTTCTTTAGTTTATATGGGTTTTTCTAGCAGCCTGAGGATAGTTTCCCTCTTCAGAATTTTAGATGTTACATATATTCATAACTTTTTTTTTTACCTGTATTGAATTTTTCACATCCTAAGCTGGCTGTTGTAAGCCATGTTTCCATAAAATTATCAAGCAAATTCGAAACATACTTTTGAAAAAAAATAAATTAATAAAAAAAAATATATTTTTTTTATATATATATATATATATATATATATATATATAAAAATATATTTATATATATATATATATATATATATATATATATATATATATATATATATATATATATATATATATATATATATATATATATATATATATATATGTCCATTATCTGCTTTGGACTGAATAAACTAGGCCGTGTAGTGTCGTCATGAGGTGGCGCTTTAGGTGGCTATAATAGACGGGGTTAGAAATGGGAACATATAAGTGTGGATGTAGAGTTAGTTTAGCATGTTAGCATAGTGGTGCTATAAGGCAGAGGATCAACAAAGTAATTAGGATACATTCAGTTCATTTTAATTTTATTTATACATCATAAATTCACAACGTAAGCCCTTACAATGCCCAGGCCTTACAATATCATAGAGAGAAACCCAACAAATCCAATAATTTCCTTTATGCAAGCACCTTAAGACAGTGATACATTATCATGGAAAGATACAAAAACTCTCAGTTTTATGCCAGTTCATTGCAGATGTTGAGGTATTTAACAGGGCAGATAAAAACGCATTGGGGAAAAGTCAGGGGACCAAAGCAAACTATGTACACTACCAGCCAAAAGTTTGGAAGCAAGATCAAATCTGTACAAAAAAAGATCATAGTTTGATTGGCATACTTTGCAACAAAATAAGTAATGGTTATTATATAAAGAGTCACTCATCAGAATACATTTTTGCTGTAATTATCAGGTATTTGGGTTTTTCTTGCTTAGACTTTGCCTTCTTTAAAGTTACCTCCTCTGGTTTTAACAACTGTATGGCATATCCGAGTCATTTGTTCCACAAGTTTTTTTTTAAAGTGTTTGCCAGGAATTGTATTCCAAGCTGTCTTGAGTTCATCTGTGAAAGACTGCTGATTCGTGGGATGCACTTCTCTGACTGATCGATCCAGTTCGTCCCAATCAACCTCTCAGTCTGGAGACTGAGAGGTTGAAACCATATTTCGAAGAACATCTTCTTCTTTTTTGCCTATGTAACCCTGACAGAACTTGGAATAATGCTTATGAGTTATTTATTTATTAGTTGTTTATCTCTGCTTTTCTAGTAACCCTCTTTCTTTCAGACCTTTTTCTATCATCATAACTTCCAGTTTCTTCTCGTCTCTTCAGGGTGTAGTGAACTTCTTTGTTGGACACCATTAGGTATTTTACAATTTCTCTTTCAGCGTATCCTTCTTTCCTCAATGTACAAATCTGTGCTCTTCTCTTGTTTCTTTACTCAGCAGTTTCTTTCTCGGCATTTCTGTGATAGTTTGTGAGAGATATGGACACGATTGAGATTTATTGGGATTTTTGCATGCAAACTCTCAAAAGCCAGAAAGCTTTTTACTTTACTTTTTACTTTTGCACTGAAGTTGTGATCCTTGCAAATCTTCTCAACCCTAAACCTAAGCCCTTCTTTCCTTTTGTTCAGATTTATTCAGCAATTGTCTGGTAAATTCAGTGTATACCTACAGGTAAATTGAGCAAACAGTGCATATCAATGAAAGCAGAATCTGATCATACATTAAATATATACCAAAATCCATATAATTCATTGTTTTTTAAGAAAGGCATTGTGAACAGAAGTTGCTTCCAAATGTTTGGCCTGCATTGGCCTTGCTTCCAAACTTTTTGCTCAAAGTGTAGCTGCAGCACCATTACAATCTGCACCAAATTTCATGTCAAACTAGGTAAAAGTGATTGAGACATTGTAGTTTGAACTGAAGTTGTAGACAGCAACACATTAAATCAAAACTAAACATGGCAAGTTTCTTCTAAAAGCTGATCCTAGTGTTTTTAGACATTTCCCATTTTATTGTGTCATCTTTTAGACCAAAGAAATATGTGTGAAGAAGAATTTCAAAGCATTTAAAATGCCATATTGCATAATGTGCCATGCCATATGAAAAATGTTAAATGTAGACTTCCTTTATGGAGTGTTTGTTTGAGGACATAGGGACCAGGAATGGTGCTATGGACACTTTCCCACTCCTGTTTCTAACATAGAAACTGGAGGTATGATTTGGGTAAAAGGGGTGAATCTACAGATCCCACATTAGTGCAGATGGGACACATTACTCTGCTGTGATTTTGTCAAACAGCACAGGTGCACTGTTACATAAAATCCTCCCTAGCTTTTAGGCTGATCCATATACAGTGGTAAAACCATGCAAAGTATTTGTACTCCTCCTGATTTTCTCTTTTTCTATGCATCTCATACTTAACTGTTTCAGACTGTCAAATGAAGTTTAACAAAAATGATTTTATAGCATAAAATACAGGTTCTAAATATACATTTTATTTATTGAAGCAAGAATGTTATCCAGCACCAACTGTGATTGTGTGTGAAGTATTTTCTCTTTGATTACCAACAATGCTGTTCAATTAAAACATCACTTAAATGGAGCTCTTGCAGCATTGTGAAGTTGGCTAAAAAGTCACACCCAGCAGCACACTGTGCTACAATCGAAGGTAGAGATGAGGAGGAAAAAGTTTGATATCAGTCCTGGAAGGGTTACAAAGAAATTTCTAAGGCTGTGTCACTCCAGAGAACAACAGTGAATTCCATATTAACTAAATGGAGAATACTTGGCACAGCCGTGAGGCTTTTTTCTGGAGTGGCCAACCTTCCAGCATTTCTCTTGAGAGTACAGCGACAACTCATCCATGAGTCACAAATAAGCCAAGGACAACATCCGAGCAGTTGCAGGCTTCTCTTGCATCAATCAATGTTGTGTTCATTGGTGTACTGTTACAGAGACACTTGATGGAAACTGCATCCATGTCAACATAAAAATACAAAGGCTCATTTCAGTTTTGTCAAACCACACTGTGATGACCCTCAGGGTTTGGGGAAGATGTTTTATAGACAGAAGAGTTAAAATGTTGGCATATTGTTGCTCCAGTTTGCTGTGCGCCTGGTCAAAGCTTTGTGATCGCACAGAAATAGCTTTTTTCTTCTTCCCCAAAACAACTTATTTGTCACTCTCTACTTGCCCTACTCATCAGGTTTGACTTCCTGTGATTTAAGTTGAAGGGTTGCGGTTTTGACACAGTTTAGGTGATTCAGTTCAGATTGGAGATGGTGCTTGGTGGCTTACACGAAGTACATAGTATAAGTGCTGCAGGAGCACTGGGAGCTGAGTAACTCTGCACAAGGAGACTGTGTAGACGGGGATGCCAGCCAAATTTAAATGGGGTATGATTTTTGATTTTCATAGACAGTCTTGGAACTTTTGATCACCTCTCGCATTTCCCTATTGACGTGGAAATGCAATGCGATCCGTATTGGAGTCATTTTGCCACATTCATTGGAACCAGAAAATGAATCTGGAGAAGAATGATTTCACTAAAAGCTCCATGCTATAAGTGGACAGGATTGGTTGTTGAGGTTTGATGTGAATGAAACTCTGAAAGTCTGAATCCATGTTTTTCAGACTGTCACCAGCACACTGCTTAGTCTGCTCTTGATGTGTTTTCTAGAATCTAAAAACACCATACGCTCATGCTATTAAGCTAAAAGAAACTTCATTTTCAGTGGAGGGAGTCTTTAAGTTTGTTGAAGCAATTCATTTAAACATTGGTGTTATGGAGCTTGAAAACTAATTTTGCTTGAAGATCTGAAATATTTCAACATGAAAACTGCAAAGACACCTTGTGATAGTAGCCCTAGACAAACACCGTAGCCTTCACTCTATTTTGCATGTGCAGAAGTGTGAATTCCCTAAACTGGTGATTCAGTGGACAACAGTCACATCACTGCATGAAACATCATAGAAATGACAGAAAACATCTATAAAGGAACATCATCACAAAATGAGGAAAAAAAAGAGTTCAAAAGTAGTGTGAAACATGTGCAACAGTTGGCAGCTAAATAAATGTACATGTTGCTTATAGAATTGTGGTCAGACACAAACCAGGTGACCTAAACCTTAGTGCTCCAGACAGCAGAGATTAATCTCCTCAATTTATTATTTTCACTTGACAGCATGGAAACAGATTGTAGCTGGAATGGCCTTATGGGACCTCTGCAGGACATCAAGAGCAGCTCCGGTTATTAATCTCCACTGAAACCCTTCAAACTTTCCAGCGGATGGCAGAGTTTCACTTTACCCTCGTTGACTGGATGAGGATCGTGGCTCTTGATTGGTTGCTCGCAGACAAGAACAGTATTTTGCATCTCATGGTAAGCCCATTTGCAAACACTGTCATTGTTTTCAAATGTATCCCAGCACAAAAACAATTACTGCGGTTTCGTCTTCCCCATTCAGCCAGTGAGAAAACAAACAAAGGGAGGTTATGAATATGCATGTCTCCGCACTTCTTGACTTGATTGAATTGGATCATTGCCCAGTCATTTGGCTCCAAAGTAATTTCCAATCATATGTAGCACTGTTACAATATGTATTGTAAATGTGGAGGCGACCGAGAACCTGCAGAGCTTTTTTAATATTAAGATCCTGAGACACAATGATCATTCCATCATATTGAAGCTCTTTATTTTGGTTATTTAGATTGGTTGTTATTTACAATGCAGCCACTCATTATTTTGTCCTGGCATTATATATAGCATTAGATATCGCTCAGTCAGAATCCAGAAAATATGCTCCTGCGCCGTCTCATTTTTTTTTTCTTCTGAGTTTACTTATTCTTTTGAAGTAACTTGTGTTTTGACCCTATTTTTAACATTTCACTTTTTTGAACTCACTTTTAGGTTCCAATAGTTCCAGAATTAGAACTACCACAGCCATGAAATTTGGCGAGGGCACTGACAGGATTGTTCCCAACAGGTCCACGTGATTTCATGGCTCCAGCAAATAGCGTAAGACTAAGACTATTCTGTCTTAATTCTCACCAAATTTCATGGCAGATTAGTTATATTTCTGGAGATATTGCGCCCTTTAAAATGACTTCCAATAAGAAATATTTTGAGGGTGAAAATAGGTCTGAATACATCCGAAAATCTTAAAATCCTGCCAAAATATTTTACAGAACTTAGTATTTGGTCTTAAATAACAAGAAGAAAAGCAACATCTGAGAAGGTGGAGGGAACAAAGACTGTTTGAAAATGGCACAGACTGACTCTTGTATTACTTTGAATTAAGTGGACGTACTGGTATTTTGTTCCTTCTGATGCCAAATTAATGGGTTGTTCCTGCAAGGCTGTTAATGTAGAACTTGACTCCTAATGAAAGTAACACTGCAGATTGTCCAACCAATAAGAATTTGGTCAGATGAGAGCAACTAATCAACCTGGATGCCACAGCCGTAGCTAATAGCCTAGCAAAACACTGGAAACAAGGGAAAAACTAACCAGGTTGTGTAGAGATGCCTTATTCTTTAGTTTTCAAGAGCAGTCACAAGGATGCACTGACTGACCAAAATCGAGGAACTTAAATACTGCAGCACCACTGTGAGAAAACCTGAGATCTCACGTGCAGTTTTAAATGCACTTTCAAAATCTCGCACTTCTGCAGGAAGGGCAGCTGGAACACCTCAACACACTATTATTGCCAGTTTGAGCTTTTCTGTTTTTACTAATGTGTCCTATTTATATCCTATTGCCTTTCTATTGCACTCTGCATTTATTCTCATATTGTTGTAATTTTTGCCAAACAATATCTGGCACAAGAATTTCTTTTAGAATTGATAAAGTTCTGTCTTCTGTTGTATCTTGTCAAAGACAGTTAAGATGATTAACACAATAGGAAAGAAATGGAGAACAATGGCGAAAATATGGAGATCAGATCAAATTTGCTGGCTGTTTTGAACACGCCCTCCTCCTGGATTTGGTTGTTTCTCAGTTGAGCTGGCAAGCAGCTCATATTGGAAGTCATTGAAGAAGCTACAGTTTTCACTCTGTTCACGCCAGCTGTATTGCCAGGTCCAAGTAAACTGAAACAAGTGTTTGATTGTGTGGTGGCATCCAACGATTAGACTGCAATTTCCTGAGCTGCCGTGTCTCCTGCTGACAGCCATTGTTTAGTGCTTCTCTCCACCAAACTGTAGACATCTCCTGAGAATGTGAGACGGACAGCATGATGCATTCTCTCTTTTTTTATTTGCTGGGAATTGCTGCGGTCGGGGTGACATCAACTTTTACTGATCAGTGCTGAGCAGAACAAACTGTAAACTCGGTGGGTGGTTTTGTTCTGCTTTAGCTTGCAGAATAATATCGGAAAAATGTAAAAATAGCCCTCTTTTATTCATAAACATTAAATCAGCAGCCCTGCAATCGATAAATCTGGTAGAAGAATTTCCCTCTGGATTATTGACGTTCAATGACATTTAAAGAGCATTTTTATTAAAAAATAAATAAAAATGAAAATTATTACATTACTCTCTTTCATTACCGTCTTTCATTCATATACAACTTTAAAGCAGCAGCTTTGCAATAAGTAAACATAAGCAAGTTACCAGACTTACAGTAGAATACCACTTCTAGTATATATGTTTTATATTATTAGCTAGTTTCCAACCAGACAGTTATTTGATATCTCAAATAAATTTTTACACGCATTTACAAAGTAAGAAGACACTTTAAAAATCCTCCCACTTCTGCAGGATTGAAAATTTTGGCCTCTTAACACTGAACAATAATATTATTATTTTCTCACCAGTATGTCTGATATCGGTTTCAGTATCATGTAGTATTTCATTTTCATGTATAATATTACTTTACTGCTTCAATATTACTTTTTACCCTCCAGCATGAGTCTCATTTTATCGTACTTATTTTTATGTTAAATTTTAGTAATATTTTGTACTTAAATCTTACCGATGTTCTGTTACACACTACGATTAATCTTATGTTATTGTAATATTTTTTTTTCTAAGCAATATCTGGAACAAGAATTTACCCCAGGATTAGTGAGGTTCAATCACATTTAAAGTGCTTTAAAAAATAAAATAAACTTACTGTATTACTAAAACAAAGATTTTTCAGCCACCACTAGCATTTTTTTTGTGTTAATATTTTTTGCATTTCTATATTATTAAGATCTATTTTCCAACAGAACAATTACTTGACATCTCAGATAAAATATTAAATACACTTACAAGGTATTCTGCAGGTTTGAAAGCTTAGACTCTTAACACTGAACAATAATATTAATATCATTTGCAGCATTGCAGTTTGTGCAAGATCAGTTTCAGTCTCATGATATTTAATTTTCATTTGCAATATTGCTTCACTACTTGAGTATTACTTCTTATTTTACTGTTCTAGTCTCATTTTATCTTATTTATAGTTCAGTAACGTGTTGACTGCATATATTTTCATGTTATTTATTTCTAATCAATATCTGGCAAAAGATTTTCTCTTGGGATTAGTGGAGTTCTATTGCTTGGTGGGTGGTTGGTTGGTTCTGCTTTCAGAATAACATTTGAAATGACATTTAAAGAGCTTTTTAAATCCAAAAAAACTTTATGTATTACAAAACCAGAAGCCTTTGCCCTTTTTCATTCGCATACATCCATAAAGCAGCAGCTTTGCAGTCGGTAAACAGATGCAAATTACCAGACTCACAGTAGATAGCCAACACTACCATTGTTTAGGAACCTATTCTGTATAATGTTCCCCACTGCTCATTTTTCAAAGACTCTATTTTCTAGCATTGGAAATATTTGACATTTTCCGTAAAATATTTACGTAACAGACTTTGGGTATTACTTAACGTTAACATTAAGCTGTATTATGTGTTGAAAACCTGAAGCTTATTATTTATCTCTTTCTCTACTATAAGCAAACTAGGTTTAAATAAAGTTGTGTTATGCAGCAACGGCATAACAATGTATTGCATTAGGCAGCATGGGGAGCTTTGTCCCTCTCTTCATGTACATATTTATGCAATCAGCTATGCACCTCGTATTTATTCTGTCTAATGAATCCCTCAGGCTATTCTGCAATCTGCATTCATAAAACCATCTATTTCTATCTATAATGCATCCCATTTCATAACACATTATACATAAATATACAGCAAGTTAGATAAGACCTCAATCACACAATGTGATGGATTTGCGGTATTAGACTCCTAAGACAGATCGATTCCTCAGATAAGTTTGTTTTTTGAATTTTAGAGCTAACTGTGGTGCTTTTACATCAGTCCTGCCTTTAAATCCAAGACCTAGTCTTGGTTTGTGAATATATCGTCTGCTTTGGGTGCATGTGAGGTCTTTCACTTCGTCGCCTTGTCAACGAAAGTGTCTCAGTAAAGCTGTGAATCACTGATCAGTTTGTGTGAATCCAGGCGACACAGATGGTGAGACTCCCTGTTGATCTCACCTGCACAAAGACATCTGCTTCATCCCTCTGATCCTGCCTTTACTGCAGAGAGTCAACCACGGCGACACACTAACAATCTCCAACTCTATATTAAAAATAAGAGCTGACAATAGAACAAGATCAAGGAGCTTCTGTTGTTGTGTAAAAGAGTAAAATTTCCTAAAAATGTAAAACGAGTGCTTGCTTGAGTGGATGCTGCTGTCTGAGACTAGTGGGCGAATCTATACGAAGCACATGAGGCAAGAGGAAGAAAGAAAATTTGCATGTCATAGTTGTTTGTTTCACTTTTGTAAGCAGGTTTTTTTGTTGGCGTGTTGGTTGGATTGTTGTGTTTTTTAAGAAAGTGGTCATCAGCATGGTGTGTGTGCTTGGAGCAATTATTCAGCCATGCAGGTTTGAAGCAAACATGCACAAAAAGCTTTTCTTTGAGTCGCGGACCTGAAAACTCAGCAGACAGAAATGACTCGGTGACAGTCATGAGCTGTCATGTCTGGCTGCAGCAGCAAAGTTTTGGTGATTTTTCTTGTTTCTTCCATTTTGAAAAACAAAACAGAAGCTATATCTCAAGTAAATGCATGATTTCTTTGTGTGTGGCTGCACAGTTATTTGAATATTAATCACAATTGTGATTTTTGGCATCTTTTTGGCTCTTTTTTTGAATAAGTAGTAAAATCAATAGCCCACATCAAATTCCCCATTTTTATTTATAACTGTAATATTTGATGTTTTCCACAATTTTAAAGACAAATTGTGCACATTATAGATCAAACATGGTAATTTTTTTATTTTTTTTGTATATATATATATATATATATATATATATATATATATATATATATATATATATATATATATATATATATATATATATATATATATATATATATATATATATATATATATATATATATATATATATATATATTAAACACATTACAGATAATTTCTGGTATAATCACAAAGACAACAGTATTCATTTACATGTTGACTACAAAAATAAACCCCCGGCCAAAAACTATCAAGAACGTCAACATCAAATATCTGTATTTTTACAAATAGTAATTCATTCATTCATTCATTCACATTGTGTGGTCTTAAAATTGCACTTTTTTAGCTGTATGTCAGTCAGCTAAACATTTCATTGATTCACAGATATTTGTCATTATTGTCATCATTTTTTGCATGGTTTGAACATTGTAGTCCATTTTTTCCTCACATATTTTTCCTGGTGCTTATGCAGTCAGATTTTCACTTTTTTTTTTACAGTGCTTTTTGTTGTAGTGTAGTTTTCTCTCGCATTTAATTGGAACACAATAATTTTCTGAAACACATTTCTAAAGCTGATATGCGAGACTTCCTGATGTCCAGGTTTTTTTTTTTCATTTCCAGTTAAAATTAGACGAGAAGTATTTTGTTTTTTTGCAAGTTGTACAAGGAGCATCTGGAGCTGCTTCCCACTCCTGTGTCCCACATAACCCTGACTCCTTTTCTTTAGAAATGAAGCTGACAAAAGCAATACAGGAGCAGAGTTGTAGCTTCTGCATGTTGCTGTTAATGAGGCTCAAATTAGGCTTGTTTGAAGTAAAAAAATCTGCAGATGAAAGAGATGCGTGGAGGCGTAATGAGAGCAACGCAGTTTGAACAGTTCAAACCTGACAATGCCTCATCATTTTAGCTAAGCTGGATATGTTAACTGAAAAAAACATGAATGTATTGTCTGAGAAATTACAACTCCTTTGTGTGTTTCATAGTTCATGTAAACCAAATGCAATACGGCTCCTTCAACTGTGAGCTTCTCTGCTTTAAACAGAGACTTGATGTCTTGGCACAGCTGACTAGGTTCTGTCACTGCAGTTAATTTAACAGCCAACCCACTGCTGCTTCAATTTTATGCTTTTCTACACACACGTTTAAGGACTAACACGACAAGCCAAGCTGAAGCAATTTTTATCCGTGTGAATGCAATTGTATTCATGTTTTCATGACTTTGAAACCACCATCAAAAGTTTGGACACAGCAACTTATCTTTATGTTTTCTACACTCTAGAGCCAAACTGACCACGTCAGAACCATGAAATCACACAAACAGAATTGTATAGTGATGAATAAAGTGTAAACAAAGAAATATACTGTAGGTTTGATACTTAAGATTCATCAGAGTGGCTTCTCTTTGTCTTGATGCTTCATGGTCTTGTCAGTTGGAATGGTTTCCAGTTAAAGGTGTCAGAAGGTAACTGGTGGAATTTCATCATCCTTAATGAGGCCAATGGTTGTGTTGTGTTGTGTTGAGGTTTTTGTCAGCTTACAGCAAACTGCTGCAGCTGCTTCCGCTGCTGCAGGAACCTATATTTCAGCAAGAAATGCTCAGCTGAGTAAAGCGACAGCAGTCGATCATTACAAGGGATGTTTTCACTTGGATTTTTTTGATAATGATACTCTTATCGATACTGCTCTCTATAATTTGGTGCTGAAAGTAAAGACACGACAAGAAAGGCTGTAAAAAAAACATACCACTCAACTCAACGTCTTGTATGACTCTTCATGTGACATTCAACTTTTCTTACTTTCACAAGCTAAGTGAACTGTGTAGTTGTGTAAGGAAAAAAGTCAACAGAAATTGATCACAGAGAAAATATAGCCAGAACAATGGGGATGAGAAGACTTCCTCTACTGTATTATTTATCCTACCCATTTTTTTACTCTACTGTACTAAAAGGCTCTATGATTTTCACGATAAACTTGCCAACAGCCCTGTGACATTCTGCAGTTTTTGTCAGTTTTATTTTCCCTTGTTTGGCAAAAATAAATGGGTTGGACTTGGATTATTAAACTGGAACATACGTACAGGTGCTTAAATTAATGCCAACAACGGTGACAAATAACTAACTATATAGACTTAATTGTGTAAAATTAACTAGTGTCGTTAGGTGGATTTTTTTTTATTTTTCTCCCCCGTAGCATCTCCACTACTGTGCTAGCATTAGCTGCTTTGCTAAAGCACATAACTGTAAAGATGGATGGCTGTATGTGTGCTCTGTGGATTTGGGTGTAAGAATCAAAGAGCCTCTGAAGGTCATATGAAGGTAAACTCCTTCTCACACCATATTGTGCTGCAGCAGTTTCCCTTTCATGTGCCGCCATGTGATAATGATCTGTGTGCATGATTTAAAAGGCTTTAATGGACGAACACGACGCATCCTGCTGCTGCTTCGGCTCTTTTGTATCATAAAGGACTGTTTTGTTCACCTTCGGTTGATTAATCTGGTTTCTGTGTCCAACCTGCTTCCTCCTGGGAAATCATGGACCTTGTTGTACAGATTTGAGAGGATTTGACAAATATCTGAATTTAAAATTAAATTCAGTGCCTGTGATTATTAACTGTTGTGTTTATAATGCCATGATCGATACCTGCTCATTGCGCTGGCTGATTATAATGCTGATGTGTCTGATGCTTGAAACAAAATGCATAAAAACTGTCTGAAAATCCAACAGCTTTCTTTAGTGACATGCAGTGTTCACTCTTGTATCTTGTATATACTGTGTGTGTAAATGGAGCGTACTGTGGAAAAAACATTTACATTCACAGCATTATTGTTGATTTAAGCAATGCTCAATGCAATTCAAATTTGGCCAGACCTATAATAATCTGACATTATATAAATCAGCACATTACAGTGTTTTTTTTCCACCACTGGACCTCAAACATCCCAATGTGTCACCAGATTGTGCCAGATTTTGGAAGCCTCTATTCTCAAGCTACAGTAGGCATCGACCAGTATGGCTTTTCAGAGCCAACGCCCATACTGACTTTTGGTGATAAAGAAAGATTGACAACTGATATGTGTAACCTATTTACATTAAATGTTCGATATTAACAACATGTGATGGCGGGAAACTTAGAAAGAAGACAATGTGTTGTTTGAATGTAAAAATGATATGTTGGCTTCAACATCGCTATGCAGATAAATCACAGCAGCATTAAATGTGCAAACTGAAGGACAGTTGGAGAGCACAGACCTCCAGCAAGACCAGTTCTTATAGAAACGTACTGTATTCTTACTATGATTTCATGTACCATTCTCGGTATTATACTGAACTTGTAGAAAACTACTGAGAACTCGTGTGAACTGGTAAATCTCACCAACTGTTTGTGCGACTACAGGAAATGGATCTTTTTCTTAAACAATCTGGGTGAGGATGTAATGGGTTCCTCCTTAGGCCACGCGCCACCTCTCCACCAAGTTTAATGAAACTCAGCCAGGTAGTTTCTGCATTTCCTGCTGACAGCAAGATACAATCTGCAGAGTAACCTTATTCAGCACTGGTTCATTTTTACTCCTGTTGTTTATGTGGGAGATGTTGGATTCCAGCAGCTCATCAATCCTGAGTGTCATTTTCTTCTTCCTGCCAGTAAAAAAAAAGTAGCATTTACGTTTTACTCTTTAAATACAAGACAGTGAAAAAGCACATTTTATCTGTCACAGCGACTTTTATGACAGTAGAGAGGAAACAGAAGTAGCTCGGATTGAGGTAGTCATAAAAACAGCTTCATAAATTTGCTTTTTATTCCGCTTCAGCTCGCTGCTTTTGCACTTCACACTGCTGACCAAAATAACAAGAGAAGTTGGAGACACCCAAGACTGACCGCCTTGCACTTGTTGGAACCAATAAACAGTAAAAAAAAAAACAGGATGAAACGCCCCAGATAATAACTTTTCAGGTATCTCATGCTGTCGCTGCACGGCTGCACCAGTTGTTTCTATGAGCCTCCATGAGTTTCACTGCACCTCCAGCTGTCACACTTCAAGCCCAGCGAGGTTTTTACCCCCTTGGGGAAGAAACGAGGCGAGGGAGGGCTGTAAAATCCCAGTCTGGGGAAGAAGTACATCTGTCATGGAGGCTCGAGCAGAGTCGCCTCCCCGTGAGAAGGAATCCAGTCGCATTTTTACATAAGATTCAGCATACTGTCATGTCAGATAACCGTGTCGTCAGATGAACTCTGCTTGATATTACAGCCTCAATTGCGAGAAACATCAGCATTTTCCTAATTTTGAATCTTCTTGTTGCTTTGTCTCTGCACAAACATCGACTGGATGCCATGAAATGAATTTGTTTAATGTCCAAAATAATCTGTTTCTGTTGACATTTACTCTCCCCGGCATGTTCTGCTGTCTGTGTCACTTCATGTATTCACGCTATTCTATGCATTCAACATGAAGTGCTTCATAGGAATTATGTGTCCTTCACTGTGTAGAGTACATCTCTTCAGTTTTCAGTGTAATAGCAAAGTAGTTTAAATAGTAGTTTGGAATAAATGTGTGTCGCAGACCTGGCGAAATGATTTAAAAGCTGTGTAATATCTAACAGCTGTCAAAGTCCATCACTTTCCCACCTTTAATTTGATTTTACGGATGATTTCCACTGTCTGTTCTCAAATCAAACAACTGCACTATTAAAGCTTCCTAGTAACCCAAATGTCTTGGCCCGGCGGCGGCCTAAATCCGGCATGCCAGATTGCTGGACTCGGCCCAGTTCTGGGCGAATGACGTGCCAGAATCTGCTATGTAATATGCTGGGCCTTTTCCAGGGGCCAGAGTTGACCCATGTGCTGCTAACTGGAGCCCACTGACTGGAGCGCAAATTGGACCGAGTCCATGGCACCAAAGCGCAGCCAGATCTGGAACTGCCAGCCGAATATGGCCCCGGACCAACTCACATTTGGACTAAGTTTGTTCCCAGCAAGTCAGAGTCGTTTTCGTTTTGACTCGGGCATTTTTTTTTGGGACTAAATAAAAGAGTAAAGTCATGAGCAGCGATCACTCAGCTACACATCAGATACAGTCAGAGCCAATTCTGCCAAAAGCCTTGAGGTATTCAATGTAGGGTTTGGAGGAGGATGTCATGTCACATTCATCCAAAGAAACAGAAAATGGACGACTAAAACAGAGCCAGAAGGGGAGAGAATAGTGAATTTAATGTGCATCAAGTGAAAAAAAATATGAAATTGCATGATCATGCATCATGTGCCTCATATTTATTTTGTACAAATATTAAGTCTTTAACGTTGCACTTCTTGGACATTGGGAGAATTATTGGGGATGTTGTAGAAATAAACAAAATACTTTTCCTGTTGGCTCATTGGAACTGGCTTTGAGTTTAAACCTATAGAATTCGTCTTGACCACAAAAAACCATAGATTCTTCTCACTTTAACTTAATTTCTCAGAAGGCGTGGAATCACAGTTTTTAACCCTATGTATGTTACACACAAAAGTCTCCCTACTTAAGGCTTGTTTTCCTGACAATATAAGCAAATAATCACTAACAAATGATTAATAGATGATGACCTGAGAGCTTAACATTGATTTTACCTGCGCAGATGACAGGTTAAGAGTGTTTTTGGCCGGTTTTGTGCAGCAAACCTGTAGCCGACCAAAGGAAATCGTGGTTGACTGAAATGGTAGCTCTTCAATCAGTCAATTGGTCAAAGGGAAAACCAAATCTGCCTGATATTTTTAGATGAACTACATGTTTACAGAGCACTGATTGACTCTACCTACAGCCTTATTAGTTAAAAATAATTCTAAATTACATTGAAAAAGCAAGTGTTTGCTGCTTATTAAATCATTTGGACCTGTTTTTACGAACTTCGACCTGCATATATTCGTCTGCTTTCTAAAAAGTTGCTGTTTTTAGATGATCTACATGTTAGTTGTTGAGCTGCGATACACAAACTGCTGTTTGCAAAGTTTACATCCGACTTTTTGGAACAAAGTGCAGAAACACGGGCAAACTTTCTGACATCGGTTAGTTTGGATCAACTCTGAGTAAATGTTGAAGTAAATAAGTTTGATCAAGCAATCTCTGTCAGGTTGGACAAAAATAATGATTGAATCCTGGAAGGCTGTTGATGTCGAGCTTTTCTCCTCATGAAAGTAACATCAGCGATCGTGAAACCAATAAGAATTTGGATAGATGAGAGTAAATCAACCAACCAATCCACCTCAACACTAAATTTAAGTTCATTTTGAAGATGTTGTACTTGTCTTATTTCTTAATTCTTCAGTTTTATTCAGTTTATTTAATACTTGAGAATGAGCAGGTTATGTAACTGTTACTTTAGAGACAGCTCTTAGAAATAAATGAGAAAAATGTTGCTTTATAATTTATTTATTTTTTTTTAGCTATAATCCCTAAACCGAGATTCCTCCTGAACCCTGAGTTTTTTTGCTCCGTTGGGATCGAGCCTTTGTCTAAAGCACAACATGGCTAATAAGCACATTTTATTTTTAGTTAAGATCTCAACATACAAGCTTTGGTTTCTTGCCATCATTATCTCCACATCACCACCTTGTGTGCTTGTCCTAATAAAACAAGAGATTTGCGTAACGTCAGTTTCAATTATGTTGTCGAGATGTGTGATAATGAGGCAACAAAACACAACACAACCTTGACCTCTCCAGGCTTCGGTATGTAAATCCTCATAATGATTTCCACAGTGGTGAGGTATCCACTTAATGCTAATCTCATGATTTTAGGAGGAATAATTTATCCAAAGCACACAGCGCAAACATCCTGCGAGTTAAAAGTCGGCACTTATGAGTGAAGCTGAATTAATGAATTAATGCATGCATTAAGTGGTGAACTAGATGGTTAGTTTACCTGCGACTTTGACTTCAAAGTTATTTTTTGCCGCATGTGTAACATCAGAATGAGCTGTAGTGCATAAGTATGGAGTTGAATATTTATCCATGTGCATTTCTTACCAGATAAAGCTACTTTCAGTCTGAAATTATAGCTTTTCAGTGGAAAATCGTCCTCAGCTTCATAAGGGAGGCTGTAAGTGTGTCGCTGCTCACTCATGGGCCACGTCAGCACTATGCATGGAGCTAAAGCCTGCAGTGAGAGCTGCTGTCTTTTTTTTTTCAGCCGTCGAAATTACCTGCGAACGCTGCGAGGCAGAGCGTTAAATGAAAAAGAGCTGTATCTTGCTGAGACACGCTATGCAAATGCAAGTCTTTTATTCAAAGCTAACGAGTTAACAGCAGCTCAGCACGGATGGCGACTCGGCCCACTCGCGTGTTTTTTCCAACAACTGTTGCGCTGAAATAATGAAATAGGCTTTTATTGAAACAAGATGTTGTGTACAGTGGCAGCCAAAAAACTATGGTTTTCTGTTATTGCAAATTAAATTCATACATCACAACAAAACTTTAATTTAAAGCAGAATCTGACTGGGTCCAAAGCTTAATTAACTTATTGAATTTTCTGTAAACATACTCAATAATGGTCTATCAGGGCTCCAGACGGTAACAAAGAAGGTCACATTTGAGGCCTTGTTTGAGAGTGTGTGAGTTAAAATTTCACATTTGTGTGAGTGCATGATGATTATTACACTGATTTCATGCATCTCCAGCTGGCATGGGCAGCTAGTAAGCCAACTATTGTGATTGAAAATACTACTTTTTCTTCTGTAGTCAGTCTCTCTCTGCCAAATGCATGAAACAATGAATTTCACTGTTACCGTGTTGCAAAAATGAAGCATCTATAGATGATAATTTTAAAAATCAAAATGAAGAGAGAGAACAGGTGCTGGTGGAAAACAGGTTCAAACTCAGATACACCTGATGGTAAAAAGTGAAGATGGAGGCAGGGAAAAACCGACTGAACTAGTGAATGTAGTGCTGAAAAACTAAATAAATATAAACAGCGACTCGATTTTGGCTTCCCATGATTTCCACTCATATAAAATAGCCCATGTAGATAATATTACTCAGTTTAAACTTGTGCAAATTTAGCAAAGGATAAGATAAGCCTTTATTAATCCAGAATTTGAGATACTTGCAGTTTCACCGCAGCAAAGGGGAATACTGCAAACATATAGGAAGCATCAGAATTAAATAAAAATAAACAGGAAATATACACAAGTATTGCGGATATTGTACAGATTTTTCCATATGTAGAAATGCAGATGTCGCACAGATTCCTCTGGATGTGGAAGATAATGATTTGCAGAAATCTATATGTAAAAAAAAACCCCAAAAACAATGATATTGCACATTTCTTTATTAAGTCAAAGTACTATTAGAAAAACTCACAACATGCAGATTATTGTATTGCTAGAAGCGATTCATATTGTACCAAATGTTTTTTTTCAATTTACAAGATATTCATAATGCACAGGTTTGAATGATGTTGCACCTGAGTGAAATATGTCAGTTCTTCCATTTATGGTCAACTGGGAGCAGAGCTGGTTGTAAAGTTCGGTGACTGACATCAGAAAGTCTTACTTCCCTATTTTCTGACTGATTTCTGGTTTCATGGCTGTCTGAGTAAAGTGCAGCTGCTTGGTTATTGCGTATTATGTGGTCTCACGTGAGGCGGAACATCGCTAGATGTCTATTGATAAGCAGATGTTCAGCTAGTGAGAAATTGAACCCTATCTGGTTTTGAATTAAAGTATTTTACAAATATTAAGCCTTGAGTCGCTGATAAAATTCCAGCAAAGCAAAACTAGGTTATGCAAAGATGACGACTCATCAGAGTGAAAAGTGGATTAATAGTTCAGGATTAACAGTGTTATGGAGAACTTCAAACCTTCCACTTTAAACTACCATTAAAACTATGAATTTCTATACCGCCAAGCCCAGTGAGAATCAAAACAAGTGAACTCAGTCAGCTGCAAGTCTTATATTTCCTGTCAATTTAGCAAAATACAGCAAACTCAGGCTGTTTCATGACACAGACACTGATTTTTTTTTATTGTATTATTTTTTTTAATACCATAATGTGACATCCACCCCAACAGGTTTACAGCCCTTTATTTTTTACAAATATTATTACATTTTAAACCATCAATCTGACATTTTTCAAATATAAATGTGGCAAATCGCAGCCCACCTGGTAAATTGAAAAAATAAACAAGATTCCTGTAGGCCACAGATAGCTTTACTGATCTCTTTTGCATTACAGTTTTTAAAACATGACAACTATCCACTTTGGTCAAGTGATGCTGACACAGTTAGTCATTCATGATTTTATCCTATAAAACAGAGTTGATATCAGAGATCAAAATATAAATATTAGACAGAAATACAGACAGACAAACAAAGAAATAGGTTATTTTTCAGGATATTCTAGGTATCCAGTAGCTCACACATGTTACATTTAAGAAAAAAAATAAGGAAACCAATGTGCAAAAGAGCTGCACAGTGGCTCGGTGGGTAGCACCATCGCCTTGCAGCTAGAATATCCCTGGTTCATGCCCTGGCCTGGGCCTCTTTCTGCATTTAGTGTGCATGTTCTCCCTGTGCATGCGTGGGTTTTCTCTGGGTACTCCGGCTTCCTCCCACAGTCCAAAAACATGCTGAGGTTTATTGATAACTCTAAATTGCCTGTAGGTGTGAATGTGAGTCTGCTTGTTTGTCTCTACATGCAGGAGTTAATATCTCTTTAAATTAGTGCACCTGTTGCTGCCACAATAAGAAACATAATCAGTGTATTTTTTTTTTTAAAGCTATGGAGAGGATGCTGCGATCTGTTCTGATCCACGATCTGTCGAATAACAAATGAAAAGAAAATAGAGATGTGGATGGAAGCTGACTGAGGAACTGGGTTTATTACGGACTGGTCAACAGTGCATTGGTCATTACTGGGAGCTACTGGCCTCCGGCTCCCCAAATGAAATAATCTACTGACCCTTCCCAAACCTACAGTGACCTGATGCCCCAAATGATGCTGCTCAGACCTGATATCAGGCATCAGCAGTGATATTTCATCAACTGGCAGCAACAAATGAGGCCTGATAATACTGTGTGACAGAGGGATGCACTCACAGCATCCAAAAAGACACTTTATAATTTACCTCTGAACCAATATCAGTATTACATGCAGTACTCACATTGTACACAAAATGCTGTGAAGCTGAAACTAAAACACCAAACTGCCGTGACTTGACGTGCTTCTGCATGTTTATCCGTTAATCTGACTGTTTGCAGTTCACCGTGTTGAAAGTGACACAAAAATGTCAACAGATCTTACATTGCCAACATGTTGTCACGACTGTTACAGAAAAGTGAGTTGGTTCAGACATGAAGCCGACACGTTTAGTTGCCATCAGATTAAAAGAAAGCGGTGCAGGTCTGGGTGGGGTTTGTGTTGGCCAGTTCTTTGGTGCTGAGCAGGTAGTTCACCTAGAGCTTCATTCATTGAAAATATCCTCCTGCTGCTGCCAAAAACAGTGCAGTGAGAGGAG
Organism: Amphiprion clarkii; assembly: GCA_027123335.1. Taxonomy (NCBI): domain Eukaryota; kingdom Metazoa; phylum Chordata; class Actinopteri; family Pomacentridae; genus Amphiprion; species Amphiprion clarkii. The sequence goes on from CM049568.1 coordinate 4,672,759, forward strand.
TAAAGTTGTACCAAGACAGCAAAACAATGGGCTGAAACTCACTATAAAGCTCCACGAAGCTGAGGAGAGCTGCAGATTCAGCTGATAATTCCCTGCATCATTAAGAGCAGCCTCTTTCCCAATGTTTTCACGGTCATTTCATACATTCTTCCTATATAATATCGATCCTAGCCGCTTTAGGAATGATTTTTCTGGTGATGTTTCAGAAAATGTTTGATGATATTAGTGGTCAGCAGCTTCTGTCAACTCTTAATGCCTCCTTAACGGCACGTTCCCACGAATACTCCACCTTAAAAACTCATTTAAATGAAATGAAAATTAATTAGTCTTGTGAGTTATCGCCGTGACTGTACTGATAAGAGAGACACAGGCCCGAAGTGGTAATTTATGTCAGTGCTTGAGCGATGCTGCTGGGTCAGCATTCCCATTTCCATTTCATCAATAGGGTGCCTCACATATTTCACAAGGTGATTTGTTCATTAAGATGAGAATGGGCTGCAGCTTTCAGGGCGTAAGTACCCACTTCAAAGCACCTAGAGACACATATCAAGATGAACAGCGGAGATAAACATAAAACTTCCCGAGCTGTTTTAGTTGCGCTGGGAAGGAGGCAACACTTGAGAAAAGCAGTTTGGTGCAATAATTTGTGTGCCTGGGTACCTGCAGACTGCTAAACAGAGCCGAGGCTTTGAAGCTGCTTCACTCTCACTCCCCTGCACTTGGGAATAGACAGAACAGTTAATTTGAGAATATTTTGGATTTAAAACCTCCTCGCTATTGTCACATATTTAACAATCGAGGCTTAGAGGAGAAACCCGGTGGATATTTTTGTTGCTCTTCCTCACTTTGTCCTTTTCCTTTTTTTTTTTCTTGTTGCCACCTCCACCAAATGACTATGGATTCGCGGTCACTTCATCAACCTCTATTAACATACCAGGAGAATTCTTAATGGGACTTGAATTACTCCCAATAAGTCCAATGCATAGCAGGTCACTCTACTCTCAGGGCACAGCAAATTAAAAATTCAATATCTAGTCCCCCAATTATTCCCCCAGTGGAGCTGAAACGCTGCAACAACAACCGAGAGCAGCAGAATATTCAGTGTTCACCACAATTATCCACATCGTCATGAATCTTCTCCCAATCAGCATTTAATTATACTATTCATAGTCTAAGCAAATATAACGGCTCCAGATGTACTGTGCGAGGCAGTGAGATTGTTTTCACGCTGAGATTAGCACTATCAACGAATCACAGAGTGAATTGAGGCCAGTTCAGGGAAGGAAAAGGTGGATTTTCTGTACCGACGCAGACCGACAGGATGTTAACAGTCATCCACTGAGGTCACGTGACAAACTGCTGTGTTTGTTTTTATCATTTGTGTCTTTGTAAAAGGAGTTATTACTCAGATATGAATGCCTCTGCAGAATAATTAATCAAAAAGCAAAGTTTCAAAGTGCATCATAGTGTTAAATGTCTTCTGTGGGTGCAGAGACGGTTTGTCACGGCTGAGAACAAGATTCAGTATATCAGCGTGGACTTGAAGGGTTTTTAATTGAACTTTTGTGTTACAAACGAGTTGCACTGGGTTTTAAAGACAGGTATTTTAGTAGGATTGTAGCGTTGAGGACGACAGGTTCACCAAATCTCTGGTGTTACTCTCATGAGGAGAAACATCAACTTCATCAAGTTCACGATGAATCCATTGTTTATTAGGGTAACTAACTGTGAACACATCTGCATTTTCACAGCTTTGAATTGTCCCAACAGAATGAAGACTGCTAGGTTTAAACAGTTAAATGTTTAACACTAAATAAGATGTTAGTCCTTTTGTTTCAAAATGTTGTGTCTTTCCAACTGTAACTGTTAAAATGCTGCATACCAACATATGACCTTTCTCCTCTCAAGTATTAACTACATTGAATAAAAATGTCCTTTAACACCAGTGCAACGCATTAGTAATGCACTTAAAAGAAGCACTATGGCCAAGAGTGCAGGTTTACATTCAGAACTGCACAAAGTAATACTGCTTTTTTTAGTCTGTCACATTGATTTGTGGATTTAGATAATGACATATTATTTTTTTATGAATTACTGAATTATGAACCAACATAAATTAGGACTGTAGTGTCCAGATTGAGTGTTTGGTTGATATGTTCACGTCCAACCAAAGTCTTATTGGTCAGAGAATCTCTGGTGTTCATAATGAGAAAAGCTCTAAATCAGCCGAGCTGCAGGATTCATCCATTATGTTTGGCAGCAGGAGGAGCACACCACCTGTTGAACACCTCAGACTTCATGGAACTTTGAACTGACCCAACCTAATGGAGACTATTTAACTGAAGGTGCAGGTAATCTGCTGCTGCTCTGTTCTTATTATTTCAGTATTAAATCGCCAGGTTAAAATGTTTTAATATGCTGCAACTACTAGCTTCTTTTTTTTGGACTTAGAATTCATTTAGGCTAAGGAGGCTGCAGGCCGAGTCACTCAGTGCTGTGTGAACATTTAGTTCATCTGCAGATTACATGCAGTTCGACTGGTTGAACAGTAGCTCCGATTTCTGTTCAAGAGTGATCTTTGGTTCACTACAGCTGTAGTATGTGTTGGTTGGCTGACTGCTGGAAATACGGTTTGCTGATTTTACAGATTTAAAAACAGGGTATTTTGCCCTTTGGAGAGTCTTTATCTGACTCCCAACATTGAGAAGGTGCCACATAAAACTAGCTTTATTTTTAAGATACAGCACAATAACTTAAAGTGAATTGGGCAAATACTTATACAAAAGAAGTTCTGCCACAGGCATGAAACAGGAGGTACAATATGCATGATAATGCAATACATTTTCAACATATATACAAGCTATTGATTAGTTGAACAGTAGGCATGATTTCATTCAACCAAGGTTTACTGCAGCTGCATGATTTTGATTAGGTGAAAGCAAAACAGGATATTTTTTTTTTTGTAGTTTTTCCAGCTTCACTCTGTCTTGCTGACGGAGACACAGAAACTCTGATCCACAGAGCTTAACGGCGCTCAGTTTGGACTCACAGATGGGAAGCTGCTCTTGGCTGAATGCAGATTTTTTTATTTTTTTCAGGTGGACATTTACAAATATCACCTAATTAAACCTTTGGCATCTATGATCTTCTTCACATTCCTGTTTGCCTGTAATAGAAATGTCCTAAATGGTGATAAATCGTTCTGCAGATCTGTCTGATCCCACTTGACCCACGGGCATCCATTAAGCAGAAGCAGGCAGTGCGTAGGTGGATTGTTAATATCAGCAAAACACACTTTAGTTCTTGATTATGAAATATCCAAAACATCAAAAAAGTGAAATAAGATGTGTGTAAACTGCTGTATTTGGCCACATGTTGGAATTAAAAATATAAAAGAAAAGTCAATAACTTAAAAGCTAAAAGGTTTAGTGTGCAAATTTCATTCATTTCATTCATTTATTTGGAAATGGACGATGCACATTAGTAAACAGACAAATAGTTTAAATGTACCTGAGTTAGCTACAAGGCTAATTTTCATCTGCATCTTTAGCACAGTATGTACAGTAGTTAATTCAATATACATTCTCATAAAAACATATACAATGCAGATGACAGACAGAAAATCTGTCACTTTTATTAAGGAACATCTGCTCTAGAAATGGAAACTTTATTTAAAAATACACAATATAAATTAGTCAACATTCAAATAAATATTACTGTACCTGAGTTAGCTACAAGGCTAATTTTCGCCATCATCCTTGACACGGTGTCTGAGCTAAATCAACGTACATTCGAACAAAAACAGATACCGTGCAGATAAAATGCATAAGCAGTTCAAAGTCTGCTCGTTTGATTCAGAAAATTCCTGTCGAAGTGGAAATTTTTGCCTCTTATCGGTGCTAACATTTGCGATAATATGAATTTCACCCATGTCGCTGTTGAGGTTTCAGTATCGCGTGTAGAGAGTTTCGACCTGAATATGCATGATAAATTATCACATTTACTGAGCAGTGTAAGAAGGAAAATGTAAAAAGAGGAAATTCAAAATTGAAAGCTACCTCTTTCATCATGGCACATGAATAGTAGAAGTAATGATCCTGTGGGAACCATGAACATTTACACCAAACTTCACAGGAATTTTACATACATTAAAATCTCTTTTTCCAGTTTGACAAACGGGATAAGAAAGAGTTCAACGTTTACGGCACTTTTATGAGCTGATTTTGCCGGATTCACGTGAGCAGCTCTTTCATCTGAGGACCATTTCATCCGTGAGACCTTTCTGCTAATTAATTCAACTGCCTACTAAGCTCCTGTGAGACACGTTTTGTTCCGAGTCTGAGTGAAAATCAAGATTAATTGACCTTTAAACTGATATTTAATCTTTGCCAGTTTTGCAGCTCGAGCGCTTGATGGGCTCCGGCCCTGTTGCTCGCTGTCAGTTGGAGTTGCCGTAAATAACCAGCAGACTATACAGCTCAAGTCCTTTTGTTGGTGCTTCGGTCTGTACAGCTGCAGGAATGTCGCTGTGGATCTAATGGAGTTTGGGTGGAATAAATCTCATCGCTTCATGATTCAGTTTCTGCTCACAGTGAAGATTCTCAGCGGTATGAAGCTCTTTGCACTGCAGCGGCTTGAAAAATTCTTCCATTTTGAAATCAAATCATTGCATTCAAGGCATCAAGGACAAGCACCGGTTCCCCAGGAGCGAAGGAATCCACCAGGTTGCCTTTTTATATGCCATTCCAGATGCCTCATTAGGACTTGATGTCTTTCATCATTATTCTTTCATGTAATTCTGTAGCACGCAGCATCTGCACTCCCCTCGCAGTGTTTGTTATTTATGTAAATCATTTTCATCAGAACGCAAATAAACAACCTTTGGAAAAAAATTATATTGAAATTGAAAAATCACAAGGTGAACAGGCAGCATTGGCTCAATCCTGAGGAGTTTAGACCGTACACGATCAAGAAAACACCAGATGTCTTTTCACCGATTATTATTTCAAGCAGGTGCCTACTGCTGCACATTCACATACTGAGATACCGTTCCAGACTACTATAACTGCACAATGAACAAAAAAAGTCAAGATCGAAATGCTTTTTTATGGAAATAACATTGAGTTCTCAGTGCCATGACTTGATTCTTGTATTTTCTCAGTTTTCAAAATGATAGGAGGATGTAAAAGCTGACATTTACTGGACTCGCTGGAAGCCTCAAGAGAGGATAAAAGGGGGAAGAAAATTTAAATTTCTTAATTAAACCTGACTTGAGCACATCATATGATGCATTATACAGTTTGACAATAGCAGTGAACAGCATTAAATGACTGCAAGCCTGAGATTTTCATGCTCCACTGAAATTTTGATGTTAAAAAAAAAAATAAAAAATTAGTGCTGCACAGCATTAATTTCTGTATTTTGCTTTTCATGCTCGTTCACAACTAAAATATGTTTTATTGATATATACACTGGCTGCACAGTGGCTTGGAGGGTTAGCCTTGCAGCTAGAAGATCCCTGGTTCATAAAACAAATAAACAAATTAAAATTTTAAAAATTATCTATTTAGAACCCAGAAAGTATTCTAAAATTTGACTCATCAAAGTAGCCACCTTTGGCAGATACAACAGCTGAACAGACTTGTGGCATTCTTTCCACAATGGAAGTCAAATATTCTTCAGAAAGTTCTTTCCAACTCTGTTGCAGAAGTTCCTATAAATGTGCGGTTCTTATAGGTTGCTTTGCTTTCAATCTTCTGTCTACTTTATCCCAAACCAGCTCCATGTCTGGAGACTGCTGGCCACTCCATGTTTTCAAGCTCACCATCCTGTTCTTTTTTCCTGAGGTAGTTCTGGTATAGCTTGGTCTTATGTTTTGGGTCATTATCTGCTGTAGGATGAACCCCTGACCGACTAGGAACATACCAGAGGGTTCTGCATGGAGCTGCAGAATGCTGTGGTAGCTGTTTAGGTTCAGGGTTCCTCTCACTCTGTACAAGAACCAACCCTGGATCCAGCAAAACAGCCCCAGACCATCACGCTTCTTCCTCTATGTTTGACAGTTGATGTCACACACTGAGGAACCATCCTTTCTACTACTCGACAGCGTTCAAAAATCCTGCATGATGAACCAAAGATTTAAAATTTTGATTCATCAGTCCAAAATACCTTCCTCCAGTCTTCAGTAGTCCATTGGCAGCGTTTCATGCCCCAGTCAAAACTCTTTTTCTTATTCTGACGTCTTAGCAATGGCTTTCTTGCTGCAACTCCACCTGTCAAACCTGCAACTTGAAGTCTTCTCTTCACAGTTGAAACTGAGACTTCTTACTACACCCACTATTAAGCTGTGCTTGAAGCTGTTGTCCTGTGAGCTCCTATCACCAAGCTGTTGACTCTCAGAAACTTGTCTTCTGATTCTGTTGTGGCTTTGGGTCTTCCAGACGTCTTCCTGTCAGTTTCCCCCAGTTTCTGAGCCTTTTGATGGTGAAGAAAACTGTACTCACTGAAACCTTGATTTTCTTTGCAATTTCTCTTTAGGACAGAACTACATTCTTTAGTGCTATGATGGTCTGTCTCTCTTCTATTGTTAATTGCTTTTCCTCGCCATTTTTATAGCAGCACACTACTTTCTGCAGTACAATACTGTTCAAATAATGCTCTCGAGGGTATGGTGCTACGGTGTGTTCCAACACTACTTTAATGTAGACAGCGGGTAATGAAGAAAAGTAAGCAATGAAGAAAAGTTGGGACATCTGTAGGATTTGGTAGCACCAACTTTCGTTCTTGTGCTTGACCAGCCTCTATTGCTGCAGAACAGCGTTAAGTTGTTAACCCATTTCTTGTTCACTGATAAAGGCATTTTTGCATAATTCTGAAATGTACATTATTTTTCAGTTTTGGGTAACTTTACCTTTTTTTGCGTCTGGCAGTTCACCACTTAACTTTGTACCATTTCAAGCTATTCATTGGTCTTGAACTACTTGAACTTCAATAGAAAACTGGAAAAATTGGGCTGTTCCAAAACCTTTGACCGGAAGTATATGTTCATTGATTTTTTTTTTTTATTATTTTTTTTTTTTTTGCTGTATACACACCAAAACAATTTCCTCTCAAGTTCAACTTACTGTTTGTGACTGTATAATGAATGTAAGTCCAATATTCACTCTTATTTTAGCTTTTAGCTTTGTTTTGGTCTCCACCAACTCTTGACTCCAACTGTTTCATTATTTAGCTGCTAAATCCTCAATGTTCAATTCACTTCAATTCTATTTTATTTGTTTAGCGCAAATTCACAACATGTCACCACACTGTGCTTGGCATAGTGAGGTACAGACCTTAAAAATTATGAATAAAGAACAGAAAACCCAACAACCCAAAGTTGCCTTTGGATTCCCCAGGAGCGATGGTGGGAAAACTAGAATAGGATGGGGGAAAACAACCTCAGACAGAACCAGACTCAGGGAAGGCGGCCATCTGCCTCGACCAGTTGGGGTGAGAGTGGGGATGAGGGTGGTGGGGATAGCAGGAGGTGTTGGGGTGTGGATAGCAGGATAACAGGTGGTGAGGCCAGTGGCTGTAGATCAGAGATGTGTCTCCAGATCCAGACATCCGTGGAGAGAACAAGCGCAAGACACAGGACCTCGGGGGAAACACAGAGTTAGTGACAAGTAGTGGTGATGTATAACAGTATAGAGAGAGTAGAGGAGAGGAGAGGAGCCCAGTGCATCATGGGAAACCCCGCGGCAATCTAAACCTATAGCAGCATAACTAAGAGACAGCTCAGGTGATCCAGAGCAGCCCTAACTATAAGCTTTATCAAATAGGAAAGTATTAAGCCTAATCTTTAAAGTAGAGAGGGTGTCTGCCTCCTGAACCCAAACTGGGAGCTGATTCCACAACAGAAGAGCCTGAAAACTGAAGGCTCTGCCTCAATTTCTGCTTCTGGAAGCTCTGGGAACCACAAGTAAACCTGCAGTCTGAGAGCGAAAGGCTCCGTTAGGATGATATCGTACAATAAGATAAGATGGAGCTTGGTCATTGAGAGTTTTATATGTTAGAAGCTGGATTTTAAATTCTATCCTGGATTTTACAGGGAGCCAGTGGAGAGAAGCGAATATGGGAAAAATATCATCTTTCTTACTGGTTCCTATCAGAACTCTGGCTGCAGCATTTTGTATCAGCTGGAGGTTTTTAAGAGAGATACTAGGACATCCTGATAATAAAGAATTACAATAGTCAAACTTAGAAGTTTTAAATGCATAGACTAGTTTCTCCACAACAGTCTATGTTCTGTATGAAAACATGGAGGTAAACGCTTACTCTGTGACTGAAACAAGACAATTTTTTTTTTTCACTGTGGGCTCGTTTTTCTCTGCCATATAAAGTCCTGCATCTCTGTGGAAACAGAACGACCACGAAGAAGAGAGAGAACTCAGAAATGTCTTTGGAGCAGAATGACAGTGTAAGAATGACAGAAATTACATAGAAAAGATAAAAGTAAATTAAAATTTCTGTTTTTGTTTTACAAAAACTGTAAAAATCTACAGTCAACATTTGCAACATTCGTCCTCTGCACCTCAGCTGTAGAAAGATGTTTCACCATGCTGAATGTATTTTCCAACTACTTGCTCCTCTGTACGCTGTTTTTGGGCCATGTCGCTAATTGTTGTCATTTTGGTCACAGCTGAGTCACTAAGGGCTTCTTAGTTGCAATGAGGAGCCCAGATTTTTGCAAACTGTTTATTTTGTTGAAAATTTGAAAATGGCACAAATAGAATAATGTTATTTTCATGAAATATCTGACGTTTAACCTCAGATTTAGTTAATTTCACTGCCAGAACAGCATGTCACCTCACATATGATTAGTTCAAGGAGTGACGAAAGGTTGAAAATCTGAAGATTCTTTCCATCTTTACAGTTTCTGGAACCGTTAATGCTGTAATTTGGGCATTTTTTGTAAAGATAGCATGTCTTTCTAACACACCGGTTGGTTTTGGGGTTCAGAGGGTTAAAGAGTAAATGAAGATGAACATTATAGACATAGATTTAATGGGGAATTACCAAGAATACATTCCCCTCAATATATAAAACACAAGCATTTGTTTTTTTCAGTAACAAGATGAAAGAAGCAGACTACTTCACATAATTTTGCATATATCATTGCAGAAAATGCAATTAGATTCGTATGTATTCCATTATATTTTGAATTGTACCTGGTGCATGAACTTTGTGTTTTACTGTACAGAAATACATGCATTTGCACCACAAACAGATGCTGAAACTGGAGCACAAAAATCCAGCAGAATGCAGTAAATGAAGCGTTTGATGCTCAGTATTCAAATGAAACCTCCTCCCATGGCGAACACTAATATTCATACAAAAACCATCCACATTAAACAACATTCATGGTTTACAGAAGAAGTCAAAAGACAACCAGCAGTCTGTTCCTGACAGACTCTGAGTTAAACCCGGCTGAACCTGGTGTCTCTCATGTATTCCTGTGCAGTCGGTGCTGGTGGGTGTAACCTTATTTCAAGGTTTTTCACTCTGCAGAGGAGCGAACTCCCAAAGAAGCTCGACTCTGCTGTTACTCGATTGTTACTGCTGCCTCTAAACTTTATGGAGGGAATAAACAAACCTCAAGACACGTCTTGCGGTGTTTATCTCCAACGGCCCCGCTGAATGGGAAATGCAGCGGATTTCAGCGTATTGGAAATCAGGCCTCGCCGCGCTGTCTCCTGCACAAAGTGGAGCCCCGGCCCATCTTTTAATCACTCTGCTGAAAGAAAGCGTCCAAAATAAAGCGGCTAATTGATCCACACAACGAGGTGCGAGGACAGAAACCCGAGCAGCAGTGCACAGAGCGGAAAGATCTGCATACACAGTGACACAATAGCTTCAGACAGTCTCCATATGGGGCTTTTGGAACCAGTAAAATTGGAAATGAAAGCACAGATGCTGTCGCAATACATCGGGGGATCAGAATTCAACAAAGACTCTCAGAAGTGTCAGGATGTGGCAACAGGACTGCGACTAGTGTTGCTGAGGAGACGCACCTTCTGACAGCTTCACTTAGTGCATCATCCCTGTTTTTACGGCAGCCAAATTATCATATTTCATGTGTCAGTCAAATATGAAAGATGGCTGTTATCCGCCGGCTAAAGCAACAGTGTGAAGTGTTTTTCACTTTCAGATAGATAATCTTCTTTATGAAGTACTTTATGATGAGAGACTTTAATAAGTTTCAATCCATTTAGCCTTCTTAAAAGTAATCAAACTTAGCAAATGCCTCAGTATCCCTTGTACTTATCTTTTAATGGGTTATTTTAATGGGTAGTGCTAATCCAAATATCTAAATTATTATCAAGATGCAGCCATCATATTGATGTTCGACTGTGCATCTGATATATCAGCCTCATCTATCTCTGCAGCCATGCTGAACCCTCTAATTGGCCTCCGTGACCTTCTACTTTGCACAGGCGGCTGCTGCCACTTAGATGAAACTAATTATTTGAAACAAGACAAGTCGCTTTATTTTGTCTCAAGCATGCTGATATTTACTGGCCTGTTTTATTAAACTTGCAGTCACATTTATGCAATGACTAAAGCTTTGTACTGCATCGGTTTTACATTTGTGGAGTAAAAAAGATTAACTGCTGCTTGTGGAAATCATGAGTAACAGTAGCAGCGCTTCCTTTTTCATGCTCATTGGAAAAACATGAAAAAAGGAAACTTAACAATTTATAGTTGTAGTAACAAGAAAATAAGTAAAGAAAATCTTACTGTTTAAAATTCAGAGTAGCGCAAAGTCCAAGTCAAAGCTTTGTTGAAACATATTATATGTTTTGCCTGCTTAATTAAAAGACAACTTTCAACATTTATCCCTAATTGTTGATTGGCTATCACACTCGTTACATGATGACTGATCGTCAGATAGAGCTGTGGGCGTATTTGCCAGTGATTGCTTTCATTGAGAACTGGTAAAAAACAAACCAAGAAAAACAACAATACTGACATTGGAAAAATATGAATATCTGATCTGATAGTAGGCCAGGCTGAAAATCAGTCGACTACGAATGGGAAAATGAATGGGATTTTGCCTAAAAGTTTGTATACCGACTTGTGGTGTTTTTTTATTTGCTTTTTATCATTTATTTTTTGAAGATGTTGCCTGACTCACCGCATGTAGACTGTGGATATAATCCTGCCATTGGCGACTTGTGACAGCATCCATTTCACTACAGCAAACTAAAACAACAACCTCCGAGCAGCAAACTAGCACGCTGAAAATTCAAAGTTTTGCCGAGGATTTGGATGATGCAGTAAAGCAGCTCTGCTGGTTTTTAGCGGTGGATTATCTATTTTAATGACGCTGCTTATCACCCTACATGTAAATGTTTCACCATAACTATTGCACACGTCACTTTTTTGAGGAAACACCAACACCACATCCTTAACTTTTCCCCACTTATAACGACCATGATTGGTTTAAAGGAATACAAACAAACCAGTGTTATTTTCCTATAGCAGGAGGACGGTGTGGCAAAGTGAGACTATGTTTCATGTTTCAGCTCATGTTTCCATAGTAAAATGTCTGAAAGTGTTTATACGTTACTCATCTAGTTTCTGTCTTTCCTTTTATTCACATTAAAAAACAAACATTTAAAATGATTCCTGTAAAAATCCTAATTTTGGAAAGTTGCAGGAAGCTCCACCCCCAAGTTGCCACAAATTTAGATTTAAGCATGTTTGCTGTGTTTACACTATGATAGATTCAGTAGTTGTATGAGGTCATATTTCACAATTATGTTTAATATTTTATATCATTTTCATTTATTCCTTAACCCTCCTAATCCCAAAACCCACCAGTGGGTGTGAAAGACACATTATCTTTTAAAGAAATCCCAAAATTACATCATATGTTAAAGCCAAAAACTGTAAAAATAAAAACATTTTTCGATTTTCAACAGAGACTACTTGAATTAATCATAAATCTATTAATCTTAAAGTCATGATATTTCAGAAAGATTACTTTGCTCTATGTGCCTCGTTTAAAAATGTATCAAAACAATTATCCGTTTACATCAGATTCTGTAGGAAATATAAAATTCTGGGCTCCTCATTGCAACAAATGGCTGTGACCAAAGTGACAAAGATTTTTCAACTATTTAACTGAACTACAGATCAGTAATGTGAGAAAAATAAAGTATATTTTCATCAGTAGAATAAATGCAGCATACAGAGGAGACAGTTGTTGGAAGATGCATTCATCATGGTGAAACATCTTTATAGTGCTCATGTAGAGAAGTGTGAAATCTGCAGAGTTCATAGAAGTTGTAATAATGGCAAACATTTTAAAATCTTAAGCAGGTGGAACCATTTTATTTTCTAATGTTGATAACAACCTGGAATTTTGTACATGTTGATTTCAGGTTTTGCATTTTTTGTAAAACAAAGAGATTTAACTTTGTTTTTGTTTGTTTTCAATGATTCATGACATTCATATTGCACAGAAGAAATGTCTGAGTTTTCTCTCCATCTTCATGGTTGTTCTGTTTCTATAGAGTTGCAGGGCTTCATATTGCAGTGAAAAATGAGCCCAAACTGAGGAAAAATATGGCAGGACCAAAAAAAAAAAAACGCTCTGACTGTCAGTACTAAACAATTTAATACTTGTTATTGGAAAAGTCTATTTAGTCTCGTTTCAGTCGAAGAGCTAGAGTTTGCCTTCATGTTTTCAAACAGGACATAATTAACAATCACAATGACAGTTTTTCTTTTGTTTGTTTTTTTTTTCCCCGTCAGTTGAGTCCAATACTAAACAATAATAAATATTCTGGCTTTGAATTATGACAAATAGCCCTGAGCTTCCCGTTCTGACTGATCAAAAATGCCGGCCTCTCTAACTGCTCTGACGTGAGCTAGACGATGCATATTTATGATTTCCATCTGTGAGTGTGAAGTCATAAATAATGAAACATCTTTTTTTCAGAGAGCGAGCTGATGTGTTTCATGGAGATTTTAACAGGTTAGTGAGGCTTCGTCAGGATACGCTGCTGTTGCCTTTGTGTAACGATCACAAAGGCAACAGCCTTTGAATGAAAAAAAACAACCAGCGGTGGAGAATCGTTGCTCTCGTGGTAACTGATGCAGAGGGAGGCAAAGTTTCCTCTCGGTGAAGCCCGGGATGCTTAATTGGGTGTGAAGCCTGTTTTTTTTTGTTTTGTTTTTTTTTTAGCGACAGTATTACAAAGGTCAGTGTCACTGCAGTCTGAAGCTGCTGAATGAGCAAAGAGCTTTTGATCTCACTAAGTGCTGCTGTTTGTGCAATGTGCTCTGCCCTCCACATGGGATCTATTGGTAGATTTAATAAATTGATTAATGTTGTTACAGGACTTCAGTTGCCTAAACACAGCCTCAGTGCAACCTTGTGGAAAACGGCTACTTCGTACATTTATTAAAGTCTGTGTAAAGCAGCAGAAGTTTGTCATTAACCACCTGACCAAATATATTTAAATGATCCAAAAAAATGAATCACATATATGCACAGACCTGAGTTCATTTTAACCATATACTGTATTTAAAGTTGTTTAAACCCTTCTTGAAGTCACGTCTAGGTTTCTGAAATTACCGTTTTATAGCTTAGTGTGTGGCATGGCTCCTCCTAATTCTGAGCTAATGCTAAAACAAGCAAAGAGCCGGAGCCTGAGTGGGATATTTAACTGTGATTGTGTCAAACTTTCACTTAAAACAGCCGCACCCTTAACTGTGCACATCTTTAAACCTTAATGCAATTTAAATGAGTGAATTCTCAAAAAAAATCTACTCCTTCTACAGTTGTCATGAATGTGAAAATTAGCTATAGAGACCAAAACAGTATTTTGCACCAGGCTGTAAACATGTTTATTTCTGCCATAAAGTTGGACATTTTAACATGGAGGTCCATTGGGATTGACTGACTTTCAGGGTCAGCCTCAAGTGGACATTTAAGGAACTGCAATTTGCCACTTCTGTATCGGCTTGGTTTTTTGGCCTAGGAATGTTAGTTTTAATGGATTACATGTAAAATAAGAAAGTGTACATTATATTTTTTTTTCAGAAATTTGATTTAAATAATAACAAGACAGAAAATGGGAAAAATGCTAAATATCAGATAATCGGTTGACCCATTTTTCAAAAGGTCCCAATGTAGCAAACATTTTCCTCCTCCTGTCTGATCAGCTGTTTCTTTTCTTGTCATCATGTCTTGACACAATGAAACATGTTTAATACCAGCTGATATGAAAGGAACATTTAAACTTTTTAAAGTTTTCTTTGTTTATTCTTAGAAGTTTTTCAACGGTTTGTTTTTGTTTGTCTTCCTCCACTGTTTATTATAGTCATGTATGATGTAGCCTATAGCTAATTGTGATAATATCTGTGATATCTTGATAATGCTACACAGTTGAGTTTATTCACTATAAGGTGACAAGCTTTCTCATTTCCTTATTAATAGTTTGTGCAAAATTTTAAAGGTTTGCTTCAAATTTGCATGACAGTTATGTTGAAAGACAGCATCATACTGTATAATATATCAATATTTCCTCTTTAAAATATCTAAAAATGTTTTACTTCAGGCAGCTTATTTCTGTGTTTCCTGATTAGATGTGAAACTACAAACTGCCGCTACAGAATATGGTGGTCACTGTGCAGCTGTGGACCAAGTTAACTGCTCATCTGGGATTGGAGATGGTTGGTTTGGTTTCATTCACCAGCAACACAATAATTCGAGTGGTGTGTGATGAGAATGTGTACACAAGCCAGTGTGAAGTAGTCCCCTGCAGCGGCGTTTGTGGTGATCCTCAGCTCTTAATCACAGTCAGTCCATCATGATTTTTTAGGAGATTTAAATAGGAAGACCTATCTGCCATACAGAGAAGATGCTTTGGCACAGTTAGTTACTATGTGTTATATTTTCTGACATGTTTGTTGTATTTGGAAACAAATCTTGTACAAAGAGAAGATGCTGAGTTGACATTCTTCCAAACAGTGACCTGTCCAGCAGTTTAATGAAGCATAAATTCACTTCCCATAGTTGTCAACTTAGACCATGTGGTGGGGAAAAT
Organism: Amphiprion clarkii; assembly: GCA_027123335.1. Lineage (NCBI taxonomy): Eukaryota > Metazoa > Chordata > Actinopteri > Pomacentridae > Amphiprion > Amphiprion clarkii. Next base: position 4,687,863 of record CM049568.1, read on the forward strand.
ACACCAACTGAATGCTGAGATATTGATAGTTCAAACCTAATTAAACATTTGCATGTTTAATTAAGTGTAGGTGTGAAATATTTTACCTTTTGTTCTTTTAAACTGATTGACTGATATGATGCCCTGCAGCTGTGAGAGGCTGGTAAAACATGCACAGTAATTACACTGAAATTAATTTGAAAAAAGTTCAACTTGGATTAACCTGTGATTAAAATATATGCATAAAAACACAACAATGCTGCAGAAAAACACAATCCACCCGTGCGTGTTTTAGACAGGTAGTAAAATCACTGCGGAAAGTATCTTAATTTTGAAGCAGCTGAAAGATGTTTGAAGTTTGTCGTCAGGTGTTACCTTCCTCAGTTGTAGTTGGTCTTCATGTTGATATTGACAGCTGTGAGTTTGTGGTCTCACTAATTAGATCTGATAAATAATGTATTGATTTGTTGATGCCCATATGGTTAATTTGTGAGATAGTCGATGAGGATTGAGTGAAGGTGAAGTTCAAGTTCAAACTTTTTCACTAAGGCGCCTCAATAAAGCCTGTTTTTTTCTGTATATTCAAATTTAGATTCAGGTGTAGTTATCTCCTTGAATCCTTGGGTATTACATCATACGTTTGTGAATATAAAGTAAAATACAGTGTGTGCAGAGGAGAGCTGCACAATATTGGGAAAAAACGGACTTTGAAGATTTGGTTTTTCTGCGATAAACAGCACAGTTTTATTAAATACAGCATGGATGTAACTCCAAAGTGGGAAAATGCAGGTTGAAAACAGCAACTTTTCAGTTTAATTAAAATTTCATTTATATGCGCCAATTCATAAGTCATCTCAAGGCACTTTCCATAGCAAGGTGAAGATCTTGTAATATTGTGTTATGGAGAGAAACCCAACAAATCCAAAGATTCCAAAGTTTCCCTTTGATTAATCTCTTAAGTGACAGTTTTCAGTTGTGTCTGCTCATTATAAAGGTCAGACTTATTTAGAGCTTTATTATCCTGCTGAACCACAAGTCCGCTGTAACTCCAAGATATTTCAGCTCCAGCTTTTAGTACAGCTCTGTGATGGCAACTTGGGAACAAATAGATATGTGATGGTGTTACATATCGCTCATTGAGGCACCGGATCATGTTTTTGAAACTCTCTTTGATAATTCTGTTAATTGATACGATGTTTTTTGTGAGGTGGAACGTTATCTCATCAGTGATTCTTCTGTTTCTCATTTGGTGGAACACTGACAAAGGCATCCAAAATAGTTTTCTTGCTTCGGATGGCATCCAGATCCTGCTTCGCACTCGTCATAGAGAGCTTTTTGGTGCCGATTTAGATGTTTAAACTAATTATTTGTGATGCCTTGTGTAGTGGAGGGCACTGCAGACTGAGTAGCTGTTATTGGACAACACCATGCATTCTGTAGCTGAAATATTTCCACTCAGCTGATGTTGCATTTTGTTTTGCAACCAAATCTTTCTTTTTCTCTCCTCTTCCTGGCTTATTTTGTTGTGCACATGTGGAGCTGCAGGTCAGCAAACTCTTGTCTTTTGACCAGTAACCCTTAAATCAGAGTAAACGGTGTTATATCTGAGAGATTCTCTTCTCAATCATTGAAAACGAGAACTGTGCAAGTTTCCTTTATGTCGCAAGCAGCATAAAAAAATGTATATTCCGATGTCTTGATTTATTTCTGCTTCTTTGTGTTGCTCTTTCTGGTATGTGACTGTTGCACGTGTGTCGCAATGTCGATACTGAAATGATAGATCGTGCTGCCTTCATGAAGTGACTTAATTGGGTCCTACATTTCCCTCTTTCTATTTTTAAACTGCTGGAAATTGTTTCAACATCTCCCTGATTAATAGCAAGAATCAACAGTTCTGACGTGACTGAAACTCTAATGCTGCATTTTAAATAGCCTCTCACCTACATATAATGTGCGTATAATTACATGTCTCTGCTGAGAATCTGACAGCCAAGTCTTCTCTCTGCAGCAGCTGACCGACAGTGAACAGGTGTGAAAACTTTTCCTCATTTGAAGCTGAAATGAACAAACACCTCTGAACACCTTAGTTCATTGGTCCTCCAGGTAAAACTTGCTCCTGATCGCAGCTTCTTGGGCAACTTTGGACATGTACGACTTCCTGTTTTGATCTCGTTGATGATGCATCATCCACTGTTGGGGTTGGTCCTCGATCGGAAAAATCCCCTTTCAGGAGATGCAAAGCCTGACAGGCTCCTCTGTGAGGCCGACAGATGGGACCCAGATGGTTCCCATAGAAAAGCTTATCAAAGCGGCTGCTCGCTGCTCTTTATCGGAGGTGGGGAAGTTGACCTGACGTGCATTTGCTAAGCCAACCAGTTCATCCTCATCCTTGAAGTCTTTTCTCTTGCAAAAGCAAAAAGAAACTGAGTGAGCTTTAGAGGATGAAATGAGCTCATTGTTGCTGTTTTGGCAGCAGCATCTGTTAATGCAGTGGCTGTTTTCAGTCCTTGAATCTGTAACAGTATGTCTCACGGCATAAGAGATTACACACAAGCCACAAAGAAAGTATTTTTTGCTTTTGGTTTGTCTTTTTAAATGTGTGTTAGGTTTGTTGATGCTTTTGGGGACTGAAGATTGACCTACAGAAGAAGTACTGTCGCATAAACTGGACAATCATTCCACTATAAATCAATCAGACCCTCCTGATCACCTTAGAATCAGCTGATTTTTTAGTTCAATTACTTCAGTATATTTAATGAAGTCATGCATCATCTTCATACTATGAGTATTTTTGAAGCTGTAGGCCCTCTAAGTACAATGAAGTGGAACATTTTGCACTTTTTAGTACGTTACTTTTTCCATAATTTATAAGCCTCACACCTTCATAAGAGAAATTTTCATTGCTGAAAAACACATTAAAGTTGTGTTAAAAACTGCAACTAAATCAAATTTACACCCACTTCAGGTGTCACAATCTAAAGACTAAATCTGCTTCTTGTTCAGCACATTTTTTTTCAATAAGCAACTTTCTGCATCTATCATAGTTTCAACAATCAAACTGCAGCAGTTTAGTGTCTATGACAGAGTTATAAAAGCAAGCATTGGTACACTGGATGTGTTATCTGTTTGTCCAAAATGCCAAAATAAACCATCCTGATTACTACAAACCAATTCAAATTTTCTCATAACATTCCCAGTATTAATAAAAAAAAAGAACAAAACAATAATATGATACAACCCTCTGCCAGTGCTTTCCATCGTGCCTCTCATGTGATATGATGTTTCTCCCAAACCGAACCCAAAGTATCTAAGTTTTTCAAACTGGCTCAAAGTTTTACCAGAATGACCTTAGACCTTTTAAATTAAAAATGATAAAAATCAAAAAAACTGCCCAGACTAATGACTCAGTTTGTCCAAAACCACAAAAAATTATCCAAATTTCCCAAAGCCTGTCCAAAAAAAAAAAAAAAAAAGACTGTCTATAATGGTGTAAAATTTGTCTTGAATATGTAAAAAAAAAAAAAAAAAATAGCCAGGATGCATCCAAAAAATATTTAAAGCCCAGCTGAAATTGTCCAGAATTATTAATAACTTGTCTAAAATGACAACGAAAGCAGATTTTTTTCTATAACCAACTTTGAGTATCAGTATTATAGGATGTATTGTAGTTTGAACAGCAAAACTATAGCAGTTTAATATCTGTGACAGAGTCATAGAAAAAGGCATTCATACGCTGGATGTGTTTCTGTTTCAGTTTGTCCAAAATGACTCATAATTTCCCCCAAATGTCTCATAACTTACCCTCAAATTACTAAATAAATCAAAAAACATTTCCAAAATGATTTTAAAAATCCATCCAAAATATCTAAAAGTTATCCAAACTGCCTCAAAGCTTTGCCAGAATGACTTTTAACTTTCAAAATTAACAAAAAAAGAAAACGTGTCCAGAATGGCTCAATTGTGCAAAATGGCTAAAAATTACCCAAATGTCCCAAAGCTTTTCCAAAATACTAAAAACATGCCCAAAATGATCACAAAGTGTATCCAAAACAACCCAAAACTTGACCAAAATGACAAAAATTTGTCCATAATGGTCCAAAATTTGTTATAAAGTTGCAAAAATGACTAAAACAAATGTCCAAATCCCTTTGAAAACTGTCCAAAATTACTCCAAAAAAATGCACTTTTTTCTCTATAACCAACTTTGAGCACAAGTATTATGGGATATAGAGACAAGCATTGGTACCCTGGATGTGTTTCTGCTGTCTGATAATTCACCAGAGGAAGTTTTTAGAAATGCATTTTGGGTAAACTTTGAAGGTTCATATCATCATGTGTGACAGCTGGTTGGTCAAAACAAGTTGCAGCAAATGGAAGGTCTCATTTTCACCTGCTGTCATGGAAATTTGCTATAACTGTTGAACTTAACTTGCTGGGTCATTGGCAGGCTAAATGTTGTGTATAAGATTTTATATTGAGAATAAGAGAGTGTTTTTAGTGCTGAGTCCATTTTTCAAGAGACAAAAATCCTTCTGAGGATGTAAACGTATCTTATAAACTTAGCTTTCCCTCGAACCCCTTTTCTAAGAACTTTATGCAAAATTTGCACAAAATTGCTGAGCTAGTAGCACTAACATTAAATAGTTTCCATAAAAACACGGATGCATGAAAATAAAACGAACCAATCGCAATAATAACCTAAGAGCTCACAATTCAGCCTGTTCTCACACTAGATTTCAATGCAAGGCTCATCTTCTAGTTGGGATTCCTTCTGTGCAAAAATAACGTCTCTCTGTCTGTCTATATATTTTTTTCCTTTGATGTGGACAAATATTTACAGATTTGGCCTGTTCTTTTTCAAGTTTACAGGTGAAATTAATACTTTGCTGTGTGATTTTAGTAGATATTATCTGTAAGTTAACAAAGGGAACTTTTGTGAAATAAGAGTTCAGATTCTTCAGATCTCAGTCCAATCGAGTATCTGTGTGATGTTCTGAAGAAGAAATGAGACCCATGGAGGCCCCATATAGCAACTTCCAGGACCTGGAAGGATGTGATGTTAAAGTGTTGGTACCTGAAACCACACGGCACCTTCAGATTTCTGTTTTTGAAAGGATTTACACAATATCAGAGCAGCTGGTGTTAATGTTTTGGCTGATCGGTGCACGGTGAGCAACAACCATAATCATGTTGCAAAAAAAAATAATAATAATCTGAGCACGAATCAAAGCATGTCTCTGCTGTTTTCGAGTCGGAGTGTGAAGCTGAATATAAATGTGTGAATCTATGGTCTCTCCCGAGGCGACTTTTCTGCAAATCAAAAAGTGCACAAGCTGAAACAGATACTGGAATCCAACCTTTCGCAGTTGTTTTTCTTTTTCCACATTAAGCTTGTATTCTGCAGCTCCATCCTCCACCTGACATGCAGGTCTATCAGTACCCTGCACCGAGGGTTAGAGTATGTGTTCGGCTTTCTAAGAGGCCTGCAATGCATTGTGTCAGACTCCCAAGGTGAAAGGGAGAGACAGGGGCCCGAGATTAATTCGAGCCACAGTATAATGAGGCTGCTCTCAGACTTCCCCGGTGAATAAAGACAAATGGCTTTTGTTTGTGCCAGCTTTGCCATCTTGCATTGATAACTCCAATAATTCCATTTCATGCCCAAGTGTCATCTGCCATGGAAAAAAAAGAAAAAAGAAAAAGCGAAATAAACTGTAATTGAGGGAGGCTTTTATGAAGTGACAGGGTATTTTCATACTCTAGTGGAAGCAATCCCGCAGGACGGACTGTGTGGAGGTGGGAGAGCTGCGATGACAATGCTGTCCCCTCTCTGGAGAACGGTGTTTCATCCAGCACAACAAATATCTCGCCTCCAATCAGTCTGAGTGCAGATTTGCATGCAGAGGTCTTGTGTAAGAGCCGTCACAGCGAAGATTCTGCCTGTCAGGGTCAAGAGTCAGAAGCATGAATCAGACCAAAGCACTGTGAACTCCAACAGCCGCCGCCGTGATAATTACAGCGCCAGCCAATAATGGATGTAATTGCTGCATCACATCCTCGCTGTCACATGATGCCTGAGGCTTCATGTCTCCACCCGACCCTCACCAGCGCAGAGATCAGCCGAATGAACCAAAACCGAGGCGACTATTTCCTTTCTGTTCGTTCTGCAGCTGCACTCACAATTGCATGTAGAATTTTATGAAGTTCGGACTTCATTTTTGACCTTCCTGCTCAAAGTTTGTAGCGTGAAATGAAATGTTTATGCTTTCTAATGTGATGTTCATCAATCAGGCGTAACATTCTGACCACTGACAGGTGAAGTGAATAACTCTGATTATCTCTTCATCATGGCACCTCTTAGTCGGTCGGACATATTCGACAGCAAGTGAACATTTTGTCCTCAAAGTTGATGTGTTACAAGCAGGCAAAATGCATGATATACATGATTTTTTTCTTTCAAATGACAACTAATATTTGTAAAATAAGTATATTTTTTGCTGATTTAAATGCACTAAAAATTGTGTCCTTATCTGGTCAAACATAAACCAGCTCTTTACCATTTGTAGTATTTTTAATTGACATTATTTACAATTTTGACTCATTTTTTTTAAGATCAACATCTAAGTAAACACTTTTTCTGTGGTTTTAATAGATATTACCTATAATTTAATAAAACTGTAAAAATCTTTAAAATAGTTTTATTATTCAAAAAAGTAAATTTCTTTTTAAATGATTTTTTTTTTTTTTAACAAATCCATGTAAAAATGTCTGCAGGTTGTGCTTTACTTACAGGTACAGTGTGTATCTCTGTACAGGGAGCTGCAGGTCACACAGAGTTAATCAAAACCACCTCCTTCACACTGTTTATCATCAGAACAACAGCTGGTTTGAAGGTTTTCTTACGTCTCCTCACTCTGCAGAACAACACAATGACAGACATTTAGCAGTTTAGTGCTGGTGAACGCAGCTTTCAGGCTGATATTTTCTCCTTCACAACGAAGTACTCGACCATTGTGTCCCCACTTCAGATCTCCTCCGTTTAACCAACCACATGTCCCTGTAAGAAGCACTGAGACTCCCTGTTTTATTTGAATACATCACTCGGTTCCTCTTATAATGCAGTTAATATGCATTTCATGACTACATAAAGAACTTTACACTGCTGTTCAGTATTATCCTGCTGTAAAAAATACTTTTAATACATTCCCAAAAACAAAAATGAGGTTTCTGTGGCTAAAAAACATGCTACACTGCAAGAACAGGATTTTAGAGGATGGTAAATACAATCCTTCCACCTCCTTTAAATTTTACTAAGTGCTGTAATTCCTCAAATAAAACCCAGGAGTCGGTTAAAAGCTGGATAATGGCCGAACAAATAAACGCCATCCAGCTGCTGTTACATATGTTCTGCCTGCGAGTGTTTCACAATAAAAGCCCTGTTAGGAAATGAAGGATGTCTGTTAAACTGACATGCAAAGGCTTTTCATTTCACACTGCATGGTGCTGAGTGGAGTTTCTAGAGAAGTTCTGTGTTTATAGTTGCAAAACTTGTGGACGCTAGTTAAACTTGAATTCATACTGGATTGTTCCATGTTGTACCACAGTGTTTACTTTTGGAATAAGACAAGAGATGAGTGTATAGTTTTATAACAAAGGCCCTGCAGCAAATGACAAACCTTCCTTTCACAAGGTCGCAGCTTTAAAAGTTAAAGCAATGATGGCTTTATTTGTTTTTTTCATCTGCATTCGACATTTGGATCAACAGACGTAACATGCGGTTTCATTTAAAGCAACAATGGCAGCATTTATAGTATTCTTTTTTTATTAATTGACGCTGAAATTTTTGATGCAGCTTCTTTAAAGTCGTGTCATTCTGATAGAGGAGTGTAAAGAAAAGGCAGCGTGTCACTGCTTCCTCTGAAACTCCTCTTAACTGTCAAGTTAACGCAGCAACAGCGGAAGAGAATTTATTACGTGCTGTTAGAAAAACAAACTGCAATCAGTCTGCTGTGATTCAGTCAAAGCAGCAGTGTGACTGTGTGTAAGCATCATTCACTGTGGCTCATTTAGCCATAAAGCTGAATTCTGGCAAGGAAATGACCTGGCTGTAATACTTATTTATAAAAAAAAAAAAACTCCACACATTCCCCCCTTTTTTTTTTTTTTTTTTAAACAAAAAATCCCACCTCCTGAACGTTATCATTTAAATTCCAAAAATAAGCAGAATTGTGTTACCTTAAAGTTGTTGAATCACTTTCACGTCGTTATGGCAGATTAAAAACTAACATTTTAGTTTTGCTAAATGAAAAATACAGGACCTACAGTAGCAACTCAATGCAAGAAAAGTCAGACTCAATCCTTGGTGGACCCTCTGAACTCCAACCAGTTTCTGGGCATTTCTTTGCTCTTGTCACGTTTTTCCTCACTGTGGGCTCGTTTTTCACTGCAATATAAAGTCCTGCACCTCTACGGACGCAGCACAGTCACGTGAAAACTCAGAAACACATTTTTGTGCAGTATGTCACACTTTTAATGCTACAAATCATAAAAAAGGAACAACAAAAGTTGAATATCTTTGATCATTAATTTTAGAAAAATCTGGATTTAACATGTACAACCTTTTTCCAGCTGCCCACAGGTGTTACCAGTACTGGGGGGAAATCATGATGCTGTGCATACTTAAATTACTCCTGTATTTTTATTAGTTCTCATACTTGCCTCCCTTCTGTGTCAACACAGCCGGCAAGTTCAGCTAATAGAATCTCAGAATTTTTGTCACGTTTCTGTTGGTCACAGGTGAGTCACTAATGGCTTCACAGTTGCACCGAGGAGCACAGGATTTTTTGTTTTTTTTCTTGCAGAATCTGGTGCAAATGGTTTATTTTTCTACATTTTAAAACGAGACACGTGTGATTTTGAAATGCCACTTTTTGTAAGCTTACATTACATATATATTATATAGAAATTCAATGCTTAAGGGAAGTTGAAAATCTGAAAGTTCTTTGTTTTTGCAGCTTGTGGCTGTAGTAAATGGTATCATGTTGCCATATTTTAAAGATTACCAGCCTTTCCAACCCACCGGTAGATTTAGAGGTTGAGAGGGTTATTGGAAACAAATTTAAGTCACATTTTCTTGAAGTTCTTGTGACATTTGCTTCAAATTTGCTTGAAAATTATATGAAAGCACAACTGTTCAGCTCTCAATCGGGTTTTTGCTGCTTTATCAGCCACTTGTGAACATCTGCAACTAAAACATGTCCTCAGTTAAAGTTCAGAGAAAGCATTTGCTTTTTCTTTCTGTCCATCTGCCACAGCAAACGTGACTGGATTTACCTGCAGTATATGTGCACAAGCTCCTCAATCTGCTCAGTGTTGGAAATAAACAAACTACTTGTGTTGAGCCAAGACACGATATGTTTTACATTGTCGTTGATTGGACGACGAACAGGAAGCTTCTCTGGCTTCTCCTTGTGCTTCTGTAGTGAAAACTGGTTCACTGAGTCACCAGAAAACTGTGTAATTCTCAGAGAACATCATCTTCTTGGCTTCACAGAAAACTCATCACCCCGACAAAATGAGAGCTGATGTACAAAAATACATTTATTTGAAACAATTTCAAAATGACAGTTTCTTTACCGTAGAAATATTGAAATAAGGATGAAACAGAACATTACTGATGATGCATGCATTGTAGGTTTTTGTGCACTGAAGAACATTACAATGCTTTTGCCTTCTGGAAAAAAAATCACAAATGCAAAGAATCTCTTTCAAGTTCAGCTTCCTCTGGAGAGCTTGGTGCTTACGGGATAATTTGGCGTTTACGCTATCGGATGAGACCGAAATTTCCAGTGATCAAAGTGACAAACGCTTGAGTTTCTTTCAGTGGTGACAGTTCCAGTATTTCTGCTTAATCTATCTGTTTTCTTGTGAGGAAAGTCAGACTCTTTGTGTTTTTGCCGTCCGTTCAAACAGAAAAAAACTTGGTTGGAGATGCTCAAACTTTCACATTTTTCTTTTTCTCTTCCTTCTAATCCTGTTTTGCTAATAAGAGTCAGAACAAAGTGACGCAATCAAAGCTTCCACCCAAACACAATGCAGCCCAGCAAACAACCGCTGGCGTGTCGAACACAACAAAGCTGCAAAAGCGTCTTTGTGAATTCTGTCTGCGGTAACGAGGCTTGGCTCGGCTGTTTGGTTTCAGATGAGGGCTCTCTGTTCGAGGTAATTCATACGAGATGTGACAGCGTGGATCTCTGCAGCGTTTCGTCTTCCCGCAACCGCTGTTTACTGCGGCTGAGCATCGTGGGAAGGATCTGCATGTAGCGTCCAGCTTCTTATCTTCATCATAAAGTCAACAAAAGGCCGCTTGGCTTTTTGTAGGACTAGAATACGGAGCGCTGGTGGAGAGGTGCATGCTGGGGGGACGGTGCTCCCTCATTTCAAACTAAAGCAGGAAGTGTTGGGTTGTGAACGAAGCAGATGGCAGCAGGAAGAGAGCGCTGATGACAGTAACAGACTGAAAATGTTATATTTTTCACAGTTTGTTAATTTAGTGAAGAGAGGTAAATGTATTCTTTCTGCTAGGGATCGATGGATATGGGTTTTTTAGGGCCGATACTGATGGCGATTATTGGTGACTATAACTGAATATGTCAAATAGAAATAGGAGAGAGTAAATTAGGACTCTCTCCTCTGTTTATGTGGGATCGACTGAGATTGATCATTTTATCTCCTGCAGTTACACCTGATGCTCTTCTCTCTTTTCTTAATCTTTCACTGTTCTATCACATTTATTGCCCGCTGATCTTACAGCTTTATTAATTACTGTTTCCCAGACTCTGTTTCAGTGTAACTGAGCCGCTAGCTGTTAGCATAGCCTTAGCCACTGTGAGAGTAGCTGATTTCCTGGTTTGTTGCAACGGCTTGTGTTTCTTGTTCAGCTTTTGCAGTCTCTGCTTGAGAGACATTTCTGAGACCACAGAGTGACGACAGACAGAGAGAGGAGGCTGCATCACACCTGAAGTAGCGCATTTAGTTCATCAATAATCGTTCAAAAATACAAATACTGATACTCAGAAATATGCCAAATTGCGGCCACGATCATCTGCCAGTTCTCCTGTTCTCCTCATAAATGAAGACTATGTAACTAAAAATGTTAAAGCCACCAGTAAATTCTATTTTTCACAGTTTGCTAATTTATTGAAGTGAGGTAAATCTTTTCTTGAGTTGATATCTTATAGTATTCTGTGTAAATATTTTTGAATTTGTGTAAATGATGAGCAGGTGTGAGACAATGGGATGGGAGTGAGTGTGCAGATCTTCAGCGCAGTCTTTAACCTCACATTAGAACTAGAAATTTCAAAGTTATTTTGTTTCGAGTCAGAATAAATCAGCCAAATGAAAGCCACAGAGTCAATGGCTGCACTTTTGTGATTTGTACTCTGGTAGAAGGAGCAGAGTGAGCACCAAAGCACCAAGAAACACTGCATTTGTTGATTTTTTTAATATTCTGTAGTCAGTTTAATGTATCATCAGCAGTGCCAATCCTTTATAATACCTGTTTCCTGTAGGCTCAGAGTTGGGTTTGATAGCCGGAGTGCAGGATTTTTACATATAATCAGCTGTGAGTAAATCTTTGTATTTAGTAGAGTGATGCGTTTTAAATGTGTTTTTTTTTTTATTGGTTGTTTTGGCGACGTTTCTGCAGAAGTATTGTGGGTTGGTAAGCATCCGAGAAGAATTTCTGGTGCTTCAGATAACAAAGACACTTAAGACAGCCTGAAACAGAAAGCAGTGACAGTGTTTAATTACTCTCACTGTCAGAAGGTGGAGGCAAAAGTTGAAACTCTTGGGCTTGCTTAACTCCAATTCTTTTTCCTCACAAACTTTCAGTCAAGTAAATGTCCAGTTAAGGTTAGGGCCACACTTTTGGCATCTGTGAGTACATTAGAGTCCCTTAAAGTTACAGTAGACAAACTGTATATGACGGGTTGCTACAGAAACCTACATGCATTCAGGTGGTGATAAATGTGCTTTGACATTTGGTTCCAGTTTGCTGCTCAGTCCGTTTACACTGCTGGTACTGCAGCTGATAGAACACAGATTAGAAAACTGATTATTCTATTGGTCATTATCACAGAGAATATTCAGTCAGTAACATTAATTTGACTTTGACTTCGCCAAAAGTATTCCCTTCATTATGGGACAGTGTCAGGCATAAGTGTGTGTTTCAATGTATGAGGTTTAAAGTTTCAGAGCCCCAAAGTGCATCTGTCGCATTAGAAATAAGCAGAATGACACACGATTAACATTTTTCTAACAGCATTCCTCTCTTGAACCATTCTGAGTAAGCTTTGCTTTTGCTATCATACATTTTTATACTCTTCACAGCTCTCCACTCTAACAGTCTGTTCCTCTTAACTGAAGTAGTTGGAACAGGATTGTTCCATTTCGCGCATAAGAAGAGTCTCATGACGAGTCAAACATCAGCTTTCATGCCAGAGTGCACAGAGCCTGAAGAAGAAAACTTAAGCTGCATTCTAATATCCATACTATATAGATGTCAGAAAAAAAGATTCAGTATGTATCAATACAGAGTGTCAAATGGCAAATGCATGCCAAAAATATCAGACTTTTAAGTATGCACGTCAGCATGCTTTTCTGGCCATTCTGACCCACAATCCTCTGCTGTTAGGTTACACACACCGAGGGGTTGCGCATAAGTATTAACAAGCCTGAGCAACCATTTTGCATCACAGACTGTGATGGTCAAAGGCGCATTATTACAAGGAAGTGGTCAGTCTTTACTGTAATTGTACGCATACTGCATGAAACAGTAAGTACTGTATGAAGGCAGCTATATGCACTGAAAATAAATAGTATGTGAATTAGAATGCAGCTAAGTTTAAAAAAAAAAAAAAAAAGTTGTGGTACCAATTATCTCAGATTGGGGTTCTAGACTTTGTTGAGCCAATTAACACAAAGAAAGCCTTGTAGTTGAATATGCTTCGTAGTTTAAACTGATGGAGTTTAAAAAGCCTTGTTTTTATTTGTGTTTACTAGGCCACCAGCCTTTAATTCAGCATATACACTAAAAGCAAAGCACAGCTGAACTGGATTGAATCTTACTAGTGTTGCATTTATGTGGTCATAACCCAGAGGAGCTGAACATGTATGCGTGAACCGAATTTCACTGCAGTCCATCCAGTTATTGTTGAGACATTTTATTGGAGACGCCATGAAGTTGTTGAAATATTTCAGTGATGCACCAAAGTCACAGATGGACTTAAAGTTGAACGTTTAGATCAATTTGAGATTGATTTTCACATTTTCTTAGGTGTTCGAAATAGAACCAGCTGAACCCAACCACAAGCCTGCAGGTGTTTTAGAGGATTTACGCAAAAAGTAATATAAACTCACATTTTATACTTATGGATGAATGTCACCAAGATGTAGAGCATTAAGTGAATTTGATCACTGGTCGCCACGATAGAAGAGCTTTTTCAGACCGATTCAGCTTTTGTTCTGAGCTAAAATCAGAGACATTAAAGGCAAAATGTAATGCTGTGATGGCAGCTGCGAACGTGGTTAAAAATGTCTGATTATCTACCATATATGTTTCATGAAAATATAAACATATTAAACACGTTTGCCCTCCTTTTGCAGAGCAAAGGAGGGAAGTTAAATTCGTCGACAACAAATCTACCCGCGCTGACAGGTGAGTCCTTCCTACGCAATACGATGAATGAAACAGAATGTAGCAGGAATCAACTGGGCTCTTTTGGACGAATGATTAGAAAATAACTATTTACAACACTTGCTTATCTACAACACAGAAATCGTGTCCTCAGTAAGAACATGCACAAGTCAAGGACCTTAGCAAAACAAAGTTCTTTAAGTAATGTTTTAACACACTTTGAAAAACAGACCATTGTCAGATCTTCTGTCGTCGCCATGGTACTCAGACTACAAGCATGTAGAAACTAATAATATATACATTTAACAGAACAGATGATAATATTGTACATTTCAATAATATTCCCTGTTTGACTGAAGACATTATAGTCTATATATAGGCTGAAATGATTCTCAAAGCAAAACTCCTTAAGGAAATTTACAGAACTCTTCATCATAGGTTTCCACGAAAGATATTTCACTCTGCAAATGAATGTCAGTATGTAGCTTATACATCCACAAAACCCAGTAAGTTTTGTCAGTAATTACAGTGATCTCATTGAGTAATTAGCTGCATGGATGTGTGCTGAACGAGACATCCATGCAAGTCTGTATAAATGAGGTCCCTTAGAAAACTATTAACATCAGTAGTGTTGAGAATTACAAAACAGAAAAAGAGAAACCCCCGACACTGTGATAACTTCGCTCTGTACTCGAACCGACACTCTCTGGCTTCACACACTGGTACAGTTTGGAATCTCCCTTGTGCTCTCGCAGGCATTTCCGACTCCCCCTGAGCAGAAACAAAAGAAAAACAAGCCGAGAACACAGTTAGTTAGCTCAGTGTTGGTGCCAATGAGTTCTTTGACAGTTACACCTGGTAGTTAATTTCCAATTAAAGACTCTGAAACTGGAAATTCTAAAGTGACCCATTGTGTTATAATACCTGTAATTCAGTGCATGAGCTCAAAGACAGTTTTAATGCTTGGTTTAAGTTTTGACATGTTTCTGTGTTCTATGTTCCTCAAACATCAGAAATAGGGAAGGTTCTAACACAGCCAAGGAGCTGAACTGAATGGAAGACAAGACAAAAAGACGAAGCAGGACGTCTTCAAAGGCAGCGTCCCTCGATAATGTGGCCATGGATGAGAGAATCCAGCTGTGGAACTACAACTAATGACTTGTCCAAAATGACTTCAAATGAAAACTTGTTCAAAATAACTACGACTACTTCAAAATTACTCAAACCTGTTCAGAATGACTCAGAATTTGTTCAAATTGTCAAAAATCCCCCCAAATACTGTCCAAAATGACAGAATTTGTCCAAAAAATCTTAAAATTGGTCCAAAAATTCCACAAATACTGTTCAGAATGACTCAAGAATTATCATAATTGACTAAAAAACTTGTCCAGAAGCACTCAAAACATGTCCAATGAATTAGAAACCTGTCTATGTTTTTTGGAAGTGGAGCTGAATCAAATGAAAGACTGGAAGACAGTCGCTCTGGAAAATGTTGGTGTTCCTCTGATGTCCCTCACCTCGACCAGTTGAGGCACATGGAAGCCCTTCCTCAGCCTGGTTCTGCTGGACATTTCTTCTGCCTTTACACACAAAAAATGTTTCTTTCCCACTGATGCCAGTGATGTGCTCAAAGGGAATCCTTGAATTTTTTTTATCATAACATAATAATAAGGATAATTTCAGTTGTTCCTTTCTTCCAGACTGAAAAAAAAAGGTTTTGAATGTTTCATGTAAAAATCAGTTTTGTGTAGACGTCTGCAGGGAGCTTATACCTACTGTCCAACTAGACTGTGTTCCTGAATCTCTATTAAGGAGGTGAAGAGTGCAGAATTACCTGACATTTAAAGCAACAATAGACATATTGTTGGAAATGCAACAGGTTGAAATAAACCATAATTTTCCTTCCCTGTTGTCCCCAGAGTTATCACAGCCTCTTCTCCTCCTGGCCAGCTTTCAGTGAGCACAAATAGAAAGTTGATTACAATATAACTTTCTTTTTTTTTTCTACTTTATTCAATCTAATATGCTTTCCAAAGTATTTCACAGCTGCACTTTGGTCTGCTCTTATTATTACATTTTACTGTTCAGTATGAGCCGCCGCCTCCTGTATTGAATCAAGGTGCTACATGATTTCATAAGAGGAGTAGCGCAGGAATACAGATTTTATGCAAACAGTAACAATGAACACTGAGGGGAATAAAAAAGATATTCTACTGGAAATGAATCTGAATAGTCGTGACCTCGATGCTTCGGGCTGCAACTTTCCATCCTCTGCAGTGACTCCGAACATCAAGATGCAGATCAGAAGCAGCCAAACTGTCTTCTGCACTATCCTACAGCTAAATAAATCCACCGACTGTTGCTCGCCAGATGACCTGTGCTGCTTTTTTGCTGTCAGTAACGATGCAAAACAGCTTCGTATACATTTGGAGTGGGCAGCAGTTCGCTCACGACAACGTGTTGGGCTGAAATATTCGTCTTAAACAAGTCAAACTGCAACCAAGTGATGAAGGCCTGCTGCTATGCTCAATTCTTTACTGTGTTAATCCCCTTTCAGGACTGTTTTTATGCTTCTCTGAATAATTAAAAAGGCTAAAAGAAGATTAAAAGACAATTTCCCAATTCTTTGACTTTCACTCAAAAGAACCAAACACTGGCTATGTCCAAAATCTCCCATTCATCCCCTCCTCACTATCTATGATTACTGTATAGTGAACTATGTAGGAAGCTCCTCTGCAAAAATAACTATTTTCTGCGTTGACATTATTAATTACATCACTGCTGTCGTTCAGTTAAAACGTATCAGATGAATGCCGGCTATGGTAGTGAACCAGCCAGCATTTTTGTGATAAATTTATATCGTACTAGGTGTATTTTCCAAAATTAATAAATGAAAATAACGTTTTTCCTTCATTTGTGTTGTGATGCATCGCTCTGCTTCCATTAGATAAATTCATTTAAGCTATTATTTTTAAGTTTAATATTTGAACTTATTAAGAACTTATGGATTTGTCTCGTGTGTGTGTTGCCATTTTGACAAGATACACATATAGAAAAGATATATTCTGTATAAAATGCGTCTTAACAATTAAGAATACATCTTAATACTAGAAAATGTCTTAAAATATTTTAAATTACGTCTTAACACTAGAAAATACATTTTAATACTAGAAAATACGTCTTGACACATTTTAAAATACAACTCAACACTTCAAAATACGTCTTAATACTAGAAAATACGACTTAACATTAGAAAAATATGTCTTTATTCTATAAAATACGCCCTAATACTGTAAAATACTTCTAAACACTGGAAAATACTTCTTAATACTAGAAAATATGTCTTAATACTATAAAACATGGCTTTACACTAGAAAATATGTCTTAATCATCTTAAATATGTCTTAGTACTATAAAATACGTCTTAACATAAAACACGTCTTAACACTCGAAAATACGTCTTAATACTATAAAATATCTTAAGACTATAAAATATGTATTGATGCCAAAAAATACACGTTAACAGTATAGAATACATCTTAATACTATAAAATATCTTAAGATTCTAAAATATGTGTGTAATACATCTTAATATGATAAAATATGTATTAATGTTAGAAAATACATCTTAATAATATAAACTACATCTTAATACTGTAAAATACCTCTTAACACTGTTGAATCAGTGGAAATGCCACTCTTGTCCATTTGCCACTTTCTGACGCAATGCATGATGGTACATATTGCTGGTTAGTGACCACTGGCTGTCCACTGCTTTTCTTGGGGTATTATGGGATACCATGAGTACACTATATAGGGTGGAACAATGGTAACGTAACATTCAGACAGCACTACAAAATGGACAACTCCCTATACAGAGTGTAGTGGCTGACTTCAGTCTCAGGTCGTCAAACAACAACCTCATCATAAAAAGTGGACCTACTTTTGACCCTGGCGTCCAGCTCCTTCTCCATGAGTTCTTTGGATGTGGAGAACTCACTCAGCGTGATTTTCGGCGTGCTGTCGCCTTGGCCCACCGAGCCGATCATCTCCTGCTCCTTCTCCTGGTTCACCTCGGCGTAGATGTTGATCCAAGGTATTTTTCTAAAGAGGAGATCGGGAAAAGAGCCGCTAGAAAACCGCCTTCTTCAATAAAATTCCCTCTTAGACTGAAAAAACAAAACGTTTCTCGGCAGAAGCCTTCTAAAAACCCCAGTCATGTTTTCAGCAGCTAATTTCAAAGAAAATAGTTCTGTTTCCTGCTGCTGATAAGAGAAACTTCAGCGTGGTCTCGAAAATTACAATAACACTGGTATCTTTCCCCATCTGCATTTATAACACCTAATATACATCTTTATTTAGTCGCAATCCAATTTATTTCCAATTAGTTTTCGTTTTGGTTATTAATTGCTCTGTTTTGTCAACTGTGAGATTTCTTGAAAAATGCATCCTCTTTAGACTAATGGGAAAAATTTCATATCCATAATTAATGACAGCTTTTCCATTTTCAAGAGAATCATTCTGAGTATGAATAATTTATTCAGCAAATAAGAGCCGCGGCACAGAAACCGCATATTAAACCATTTAATAGTCGTTTTTTCCGCCTGCATTTTAACAGTGATTGGTGCACGTGTCTGCAGAGGAATGATTGAAAAGCACGACTGCAACCTCTGGAGGGACTCGAACCAGCAAACTGGGCTGTAATTGATGGGCTCATCTGGCGTCATCAATAATGGAGAACATGGTAATGGATACGTTCCGCAGTTCTACATGCTCCAGCTGTAAGTGCAGCAGGTGGAAGTAATCAGAAAGATGTGCACCTCTTGAACTTGTAGATGAGGAACACGGCGAGGCCCAGAAACACCACCGAGAGGAGCATCAGCATCGCCGAGCTGCTGTGTCGAGGGCTGGAGTCCACCAGCGGAGCTGTGGGGGCAGAAAGGGAGACAGAGAAGGTTTGTCTTCATTTTCAACTTCATCAACAGCCACTGCAAGTAAAAATATATAAGAGGAAAGCCCTGCTTAGCCTGCTGCCACCACAACCTGACCCTCGATAGAGAAATAAAAGGAAGGTTAATTTAGTAACCTTCTGAAGGTCAGAATTTACCAGCAGCTTCGATGCTGTCTTGAAAAGCTTAATACATTTACACAAATTGCAACAGAATACAGTTCCCTTATTGTCCTTAGAAGGTGTGTAATGAAATTAAGTACAGCAGTACAGTACAAAATGTGCAAATATAATAATATAAAAATCTTGTAGAAAAATACTATGTACTACTACAAGTGTACAAGGTTGTTTAATGTAGTACAAACTGTACAGACAGTTGTAACTAACTGATGTTGCCTCATCATGTTTCAATTTTTCCTCTTTTATTATTATTTTTATTGTTTGTATCATCTATTTGACTTTTTACCCTTTATGTATTTACTGTTACTACTATTATTGTTTATAGCTTTGTGTTTTTGGTTTCATCTTCTGTTTTTCTTTTATTCCACTTGTTTTCCCCTAAACTGGATGTGACATTTTATCTGCAGTAGAAGAAGAAGAAGAAGAAGAAGAAGAAGAAGAAGAAGAAGAAGAAGAAGAAGAAGAAGAAGAAGAAGAAGAAGAAGAAGAAGAAGAAGAAGAAGAAGAAGAAGAAGAAGAAGAAGAAGAAGAAGAAGAAGAAGAAGAAGAAGAAGAAGAAGAAGAAGAAGAAGAAGAAGAAGAAGAAGAAGAAGAAGAAGAAGAAGAAGAAGAATCACTTTTACCTTCCAACCTGCTCTTTCAGATTTTTGATGATGCTTTGCACTGTGGACACCTTGAAAAGACTTGAATATGGACCAAAATGTGCAAATCTCTCTGTCATGGACCCTAACAGTCTTCCTAAGTTAGTTTTGCATTGACTAGTAGCTGATTGAGAATGACTGCATCCACTGTTCTCAGTGTGTAGTGCATAAGAACACTCTAGAATATGGACCATTTACAATGGTATAGAAGCTGGATTGGACAAGTGACTGACTAATCTGTTCGTCCTATTTATTGTTGTCGGCTGCGCTTTATGTAACTGGTACTCCGCGATTGTTGTGACTTTGTTCTGCTGACTGTAGAGTAATTTGCCCCACGGGGACAATAAAAGATTCCTTGATCCTTGACCATTTACAATGGTGTAGAAGCTGGATTTTCTCAAAAATTTATAAGAACTTCGATGACTGTGACCAATTCTGGAAATGACATCTAATTCATATTCATCATTAACATTTCTAACACAGTGTCCTTCTATATTTAACCTTTTGTGTATGTCATTTCCAGCCATATATATATATATATAAAAAATAAGTGTTACATGATGAGATGATGCTCTTATTTTAATATCTCAAATGTCACAAAGGTACAGCAGCATGAAATTGCTGTTTCTTTTGCCGGGTGGTGAAGTGTGACAGAAGCACCAAATTCATACATTTCAGCTGGATATGAAATGGTTAAATGCATTTACATTAATCTCAAGCGAGAACTCGACCAAACATGCACTCAGCGTGATTAATATCACACTACATGGTTTTAGCTCGTGAGGCGTCCGACTTAAATTTGTGTCATTATTTTTGAGGAGTGCATTAATTTATGTCATTGAAGGAAAAATCTCAAGTTTCCGTGCTGCTCTTGAATCGGAGGCACGTGTGCTTCTGACCTTTCTCTAGAAGCTTGAAGGCTTTTTAGACCTTTTCTCGCGAGGTGAAATATTAAGAGGGATCCAGCTGGGTACACCTTCAGTGGTTTAGAGAGTAGCACATGCCAGCCTGTTAATACTTCGCAACTGGAGCTACAGACATCTCATGGCTGTGTGAACCTAATGAAACCAGCCAAGCAACGAATACTAGACACAATGTGTCCAGCCACAGCAGGGACAAGAGTTGCTGAGAAGAACCAAACCCTGAGCCAATGAAAAAAGTAGAGTTTTCCAGTCTTACATTGTTATTTACAATCACTGTGCCACCACGAATCAGCACTGATTTGATGCTCAAAAACAGCAATTTGCTATTTCTGCCAAGAGAAGGTCTCGAATGTCACCCAGCCTTCTGACTCCCAGGCAGTTAAGAGCTCAACAATGTTGTTGACTTCTCAAGCAATTCTGAATTCTGCTTCTGCCCTCAAATTGTACACTGTTCTTTCTCAAGGACTAAATAATCAACATAATTATACTCAGTGTAACACTCATTTTGTGGTTGGATGGCTGTAAAAGAAATAGAACAGATGTTCAGCCTTTGATGGCGGGCATAAAAGATCCCTCGTCTCAAGGAGCTCCACTTAAAATCAAACTCCCTCCCTCACTCCCCTGCGTCCTTTTGCTTGGGATGGAGGCGGGCTGACAGGAATTTTAATTGGTGAACCAAAGAAAAATTCTTGTTGTCAAAGCACGGTCATTATACTTCTGTTTCTTGCCACCTCAAAATGAGAAACAAGAAAATGCTCGGGCGTAATTAAATTACCCCTGGGAGTTAATATTGTGATTGATAAGTTAATGACAGTATTGACAGTAAATGTTTGTTTCTTACCCAGTGTTAACTGTGTGTTGTACACGATCACCCTTACGCCAGGCTTCAGCTCAAACTCCACCAGGTTTTGGTTCAGCGCACTGACGATTATGTCGGATGCCTATTAAACACAAATAACAGGGTTTACAGTTTTGCAGGTACAATGATACAATTTGATGAACATTTTGTTAAAGAGATCATATTCTGCTTTCTGTCAAGTGTTAAAGCACTTTTGTGAAAACTTTCAAAGCTCAAACTCAACACTAAAAGGAGTTATTAGGCCTCAAGAACACATGGATCCTGACAGTGTTGATGTTGGGGTCCAAGTCCAGTGTTACTAGGTAGGTCACCCTTTGTGCATCTCCAGGTGTATTTGCTTTCAGTATTTATTTATTTAGTTTTATAAAGTTGAGATCCTTACTTCACCCTTATTTAGCTTCATGTATGTCTTCAAATATAATAACGTGTGTTTTTCATAGTTGGTTTACACATTAAAACTATTGCCTGTGCCCCTTTATGAAGGGTCTGAAGAGGTTAAAATAAACTTAAATCTTTATTCTCCTGGTCTTTATTAAAATATATATCATGAAAATGATCAATAATGATCCGTATCAACTGAAATTGAACATTTTATCATGATACATATTTCAGCTGTATCACCCAGCCCTATGTAACAGCATGTTAAAATGCCTTTTAAAAAATACCCCTTTGAACGCTTTTCGACATTGCATCATTGTTAATTTAACTTGGATGTTTTTTTCTTGCAAGAATTGACAAAAAAAAGACTCATTTGTGTCAAAGTGAAAACTGCAGACTTAGGGTGAAGGCAGGGGACACCCTGGACAGGTCGCTAGTCTGTCACATGGCTACATATGCAGATAAACAATCAAACTCGTATTCACACATAGAGACAATTTAGAGTTACCAATTAACATGAGCATGTTTTTGGACTGTGAGAGGAAGCCGGAGCACATGCAAACTACATGTAGAAGGGTAGGCACTAGGGTGATGACTTTTTGACTTTTTTTTCTCAAAAATTATTTCCTGTAGCACTAATGAATGAACTTTTGCCTATTAATGATTAAAATGACATTTATTCTGTTGAAATATTGAAAAAGGTCACGCACAAACCACTTTAAAAAAATCACTATTACTATCAATGGGACTAAATTCGTTAAGCCCAAAGAAGCATTCACAAACAGTACCAAATGCACCAACCATAGAAAAGTAAATGATTCAATGCCTTAAAAGATAATCTAAGTGTTGGTAGTTGTTTTGAAGTTGATAAATATGAAGACTGGGTGAGGGAGAATAAGGTTTTTTTCCATGCAAAATCATTTTGTGCGTGAGGTTTTTTTTTTTAATCAAATCACCTTAAAAGTAAGATTTTATCTAATCTTTAATAAAAGTTCATCAAATTATGATACAGGGATATATGAGGTTGTAAAAAAGTCATCACCCTAGTAGGCACGCGAACCGGGGATCTTCTAGCTGCGAGGCGAAAGTGCTAATCGCCAAGCCACTGTGCAGCTGCCTGCATGTAAATCATGTAAACATATTCTAGTGGACCCCAACAATACAACTATAAACCTGTACATGAGCAGAATATGGGCTGTTCAAATTGAGCCACAGTCAGTCATACCCGCTCCAGCTCCTCCTCGCTCTTTTTCTTGGCCTCTGATTGGTTCTTGTGAGGTAGCAGGAAGAGTTCAGCAGCTGTTGGAACTCCTGGGAACACAGCAACCAAAAGCTGCTCCTCCGGGAAGTCCGACACCTGTCACAAGGTAGAAATACGCTTCATTGGATATCACACTGTGACACTGTGGATGCTAAAAAAAACCATAAAAAATCGCACAGAATCAGTTCACACTGACAGCTCATGTGAACAGTTCATTTTGTTAATGTGATATATGGACTGCACTGCAGAGTTTTCCAGAAAGTATTTTAGCTTCTACATGACATTTAGGTAACATAACATCTAGATAATTCAGTTTTTGGGCTCCATTTACCGTAAAACAAGGCAAAGAAAACAGTACCTTCTAGTAGATGAGCTAAGTTCAAAATGTGGCGACTATCTTCGTTTGTCATTTTAACATTTTCTCAGTAGGGATTGAAACCTCCACAGGATTATTCCATATAAAATCAACCTAATCTGAAAAAAGTTTCCACCTGTCCTTCTCAGAATAAGCAGATATTTTTAAGTACAATAAATTTGGTATATTTCATGAAGCATGCAAAGTTTTGCCATCATACTATGAATATTTAATTCATCAGTACAGTGATAGTGACAAAAATTTTTCAGGACTGAAAAACAGTCCAGGTGTCATAATCTAAACCCCCAATCTTGATTTTGTTAAGCATGAGTTTTTTTTTTTCTACAACAGATGGAATTATGGCTATAAGATGACCTTTAAAAGTTTACCCAAGATGCACTTTTTAAAGTTTTTTTCTGGTGAATTATCAGAAAACAGAAACACATCCAGGATATCGATGCTTGTCTCAATGGCCTACTGTCATTGACATTAAATTGCTGCAGTTTCGCTGTTCAAACTATGATCATCCCATAATACGCTCATTTGTTGAAGTTTTTACAGATGTGTTTTTCAGCCTTGATAATGACGTGTTTTTCTGCTGTACTGATCAAGTTATGAGGCTCAGAAATGATGAGAAAAGTCCATTGAAAAGTGGGAAATTTGGACCCACGTCCATGTACTTTCAAGAGCCTGTAACTGAAAATATTCATAGTATAAAGTTACATGGCTTCATTATATAGCCATAGGTCTGACTATTACTACAATGGTGTATTCCACTGAATGTGTTGCTTAGATGTAGCCTATTTCTATGGTATGAAAGACAGTTTTGGCTTTATTCTTTCAGCTGCTGGCATGAAACAGTCTTGGGAATAAGTAAAGAACAAATATAAAAACAGAATTAATACCGGTGAGTCAGTTTAGTGCAAATCTGAAAAGGTCAACGAGGCTTTAGTGCTTTATCAGTATCAAGTTTAGGATCATATCGCGTCACAAAGGCTTACAGAACAATGAAACTAGTTTGAATTTCTTGGTGTCAACAGGGGAAACTGGAAAAGCACTCAGAGAGCGCAATACTCTGCCAAGGCCGTTCATTCCCCCATATGTCATTGTCAGAAATGCAGCATGTTTTTGTAGAAATGCAGCATTTTTTTATTAGTTATTGATGATCAGAAATCACGGCATCATGGAATGTGTCCATTTAATATAGATGTACCCACAAAAAAAAAAATGACCTTGCATTGAGCACAGGCGTGTGTTCTGCATGTGTACGTTATGTACGGATACCGAATCACGTGACCTAAATATGTAGCAGGCGGCAGGAATTGATGGACCCAGGAAACACCCCCACCACTTAATCAATTGTTCCTTGTGTCATTTACAACGGATTAGTCCTGATAAGTCCGCAGCGGCTGATTTTTAGTAGGATCACAATCATGTGATGTAGTGTTCACTTGTTGTCATAGTTACGGTGAATACGTGTCGCTATCTCACAGTGATACAGAAATCTTTAACAAATCCATGGATCCAGACTATAAGACGCACCACTGCCAAAATCTAATCACTTGGTCCTTGTGTGATTTCTGACCTTCCCTGAAAATTTCATGCAAATCTGTTGGTCCATGTTTGAGTGATGTGCACAGAAAGACAGACAGATGGACAAACATAAGCCAATCGTCACATAACTCTGCCGCGTTCACTGGCAGAGTAAAAAAATCATAAAAATGCATCTCAAGTTTAAAGCACTGGTTTAACAAACAGCATGAATCCCTTCCAATCATGTTCAAAGATGTGTAAAAATACAGTTTCAATTAGAATTTTATTGAAAAATCCTCAAATCTATAAATATACCACTTCATTTTAAAAGATTAGCCTCTGCTTTCTACTACATCACTGGTTTGTGCAATGCAGGTTTCAAGTTTTCACGTTATTCTGGTCTAAGTTGCCTTTCAGATGAGGACTGACTTCTAAACAACCTGTGATGATAAAGTCAATGAACAACTTAAATTACTTGTTACCAGACGTTTTGTTTCTCTTTCAGTTGTTTCATGTTTCTTTGTTGTCATTTAGCATCTGTGGAAGTTTTGTGTCTCTTTGTGCATCTATTTGTTGTAGTTTTGTGTTTCTTTGTGCTCATTTTACATTTCTGATTGTTGTTTCCTCATTGTTTGACCTCTCATTGTAAATGTTTTGTGTCTTTGTATTAATTTTCTGTCTACTTGTGGTTGTCTTAAATCACTCTGTAGTCATATTACATCTGTGCTCATTTCGTAGTAGTCTCTAGTAGTAGTAGTAGTAGTAGTAGTAGTAGTAGTAGTAGTAGTAGTCGTCTGTGTACCTTTATTGTAGTTTTATGACTGTTCTCTGTAAACTCTGGCCTTGTTAATGATTGTTTAGTTTTTTGTTTGCAGTGTTTTTATTGTTGCTTTGTTTGCTTCTCTTTGTGGATGTTTGTCTCTCCATAGCAGTCTTCTGTCACCTCGGAGTTGTCATTAATCTTTTTGTTGTTGTTTTGTGACTCTTTATAGCTGCTTTGTGTCTCATTGTAGATTTTTTTGCAGCTCTTTGTAGTCATTTTGCCTGTTGTAGTTGTTGTTTTGTGTCTGATTGTAGTTGTTTTGCAACTCTTTGTAATAATTTAGTCTCTCGTCACTGTTTTGTGTCCAATTGTAGTTTTGTATTTCTTTCCCTCATTTTGCCTCTTATTGTAGTCATTTTGTGTTTGATTGTAGTTGTTTTGCATCTCTTTGAAGTTGTTTTGTGTCTCGTCGTAGATTTTTTTTTGCTGCTGTTTGGGGTCATTTTGCCTGTTGTAGTTGTTTTGTGTCTTATTGTAGTTGTTTACCCTGTCGTAGATGTTTTCTGTCTGTTTTTAGTCATCTCGCTCATTGTAGTTGACTTGTGTAGCATTGTAGTTGATTTGTGTAACACTGTAGTTGTTTTGTGTCTATTTTTAGTCATTTTTTCTCCCATTGTCTTTTTGTGTCTGATTGTAGTTGTTTTGTGTCTCAGTGCAGTTGTTTTGTGTCTATTTTAATTTTTTTTTTCTGATTGTCATTTTCTGTCTGATTGTTGTTATCTTATGTCGCTTGGTATGGTTTGTGTCTCTTGTAATTGTGCTTGTAATTGTATTCATGTCTGATTTTAGTTGTTTTGAATCTCTTTGGAGTTGTTTCGTGTCTCTTTTTTATAATTTTGTAAACTACGATGTTTTAGTGACGGATTGAACCGCATTCTAAACTATGACATTTTTTACACAATTTGGATGACATACGAAACTATAAAGTTTTAGTGATATTGTGGACCACATACTAAACTATGACATTTTGGTCACATTTTGCACAACATATGAAACTGTCACGTTTTATGGACATTTTGGATGACCTACTAAACTAGGACATTTTTACCCCATTTTAGACAACATAATAAACTGTTACTGTAAGCAGGGAAGACCTGCAGTAAAAGGCCATGAGCTGGAATCCAACCTGTGCGTCTGACGTAGTCCTGTTTATGAGTCACCCTCTCAACCAGTTCAGCTACCTGGGCACCTTTTTTCCCTTTGCTGGACAACATACTAAGCTATGACGTTTTTGTCACATTTTGGACGACATGACGCTTTTGTCACATTTTGGACGGCATACTAAACTATGACGATTTTGTCACATTTTGGACAACATGCCATATGATGAAATAATGTAAAGGAGGCTGTGAAAAACACTCCAGAAAGGTTTTCTTTGAAAAAAAATCATCATGAATTTTGGCGCAAAAAAAACGCCTTACTATACTATGTCGAAAAAAAAAGCGATTTTTTAACATGTTGTTAAAACATGCCATATAATGAAATAATGTAAAGGAGGTCATGAAAAACACTCCAGAAAGGTTTTCTTTGAAAAAAAAATCATCATGAATTTTGGTGCAAAAAAAACGCCTTACTATACTATGTCGAAAAAAAATGAGATTTTTTTAACATGTTGTAGAAACGTGCCATATGATGAAATAATGTAAAGGAGGCCGTGAAAAACACTCCAGAAAGGTTTTCTTTGAAAAAAAAAAAGATGAATTTTGGCGCAAAAAAACGCCTTACTATACTATGTCGAAAAAAAATGCGATTTTTTTAACATGTTAAAATGTGCCATATGATGAAATAATGTAAAGGAGGCCGTGAAAAACACTCCAGAAAGGTTTTCTTTGAAAAAAAATCATCATGAATTTTGGCGTAAAAAAAAACGCCATAGTATACTCTGTTGAAAAATGTCATTTTTCAACACTAAATCTTATTGAAAAACAGGTTTTACTTAAGTCCACCTGTTTCAGCCATCTCTACCCCTCATTAGGTACCACTCTAAGGTACATTATACAAAATAAAGTCCAGTAGATGTCGCTGTGTTTTGAAATAGCATGCAGAGCAAGTTAGTCTGCTCACAGGAAGTCAGCACGAGCAAAATCACTCCTCCAATATTTTAAAAATCGCTGTGTCTCTTCAAAAAAAAATCATCATGAATTTTGGCGCAAAAAAAACGCCTTACTATACTATGTCGAAAAAAAATGCGATTTTTCAAACATGTTGTAAAAACGTGCCATATGATGAAATAATGTAAAGGAGGCCGTGAAAAACACTCCAGAAAGGTTTTCTTTGAAAAAAAAATCATCATGAATTTTGGCGCAAAAAAAACGCCTTACTATACTATGTCGAAAAAAAATGCGATTTTTCAAACATGTTGTAAAAACGTGCCATATGATGAAATAATGTAAAGGAGGCCGTGAAAAACACTCCAGAAAGGTTTTCTTTGAAAAAAAAATCATCATGAATTTTGGCGCAAAAAAAACGCCTTACTATACTATGTCGAAAAAAAATGCGATTTTTCAAACATGTTGTAAAAACGTGCCATATGATGAAATAATGTAAAGGAGGCCGTGAAAAACACTCCAGAAAGGTTTTCTTTGAAAAAAAAATCATCATGAATTTTGGCGCAAAAAAAACGCCTTACTATACTATGTCGAAAAAAAATGCGATTTTTCAAACATGTTGTAAAAACGTGCCATATGATGAAATAATGTAAAGGAGGCCGTGAAAAACACTCCAGAAAGGTTTTCTTTGAAAAAAAAATCATCATGAATTTTGGCGCAAAAAAAACGCCTTACTATACTATGTCGAAAAAAAATGCATTTTTCAAACATGTTGTAAAAACGTGCCATATGATGAAATAATGTAAAGGAGGCCGTGAAAAACACTCCAGAAAGGTTTTCTTTGAAAAAAAAATCATCATGAATTTTGGCGCAAAAAAAACGCCTTACTATACTATGTCGAAAAAAAATGCGATTTTTCAAACATGTTGTAAAAACGTGCCATATGATGAAATAATGTAAAGGAGGCCGTGAAAAACACTCCAGAAAGGTTTTCTTTGAAAAAAAAATCATCATGAATTTTGGCGCAAAAAAAACGCCTTACTATACTATGTCGAAAAAAAATGCGATTTTTCAAACATGTTGTAAAAACGTGCCATATGATGAAATAATGTAAAGGAGGCGTGAAAAACACTCCAGAAAGGTTTTCTTTGAAAAAAAAATCATCATGAATTTTGGCGCAAAAAAAACGCCTTACTATACTATGTCGAAAAAAAATGCGATTTTTCAAACATGTTGTAAAAACGTGCCATATGATGAAATAATGTAAAGGAGGCCGTGAAAAACACTCCAGAAAGGTTTTCTTTGAAAAAAAAATCATCATGAATTTTGGCGCAAAAAAAACGCCTTACTATACTATGTCGAAAAAAAATGCGATTTTTCAAACATGTTGTAAAAACGTGCCATATGATGAAATAATGTAAAGGAGGCCGTGAAAAACACTCCAGAAAGGTTTTCTTTGAAAAAAAAATCATCATGAATTTTGGCGCAAAAAAAACGCCTTACTATACTATGTCGAAAAAAAATGCGATTTTTCAAACATGTTGTAAAAACGTGCCATATGATGAAATAATGTAAAGGAGGCCGTGAAAAACACTCCAGAAAGGTTTTCTTTGAAAAAAAAATCATCATGAATTTTGGCGCAAAAAAAACGCCTTACTATACTATGTCGAAAAAAAATGCCATTTTTCAAACATGTTGTAAAAACGTGCCATATGATGAAATAATGTAAAGGAGGCCGTGAAAAACACTCCAGAAAGGTTTTCTTTGAAAAAAAAATCATCATGAATTTTGGCGCAAAAAAAACGCCTTACTATACTATGTCGAAAAAAAATGCCATTTTTCAAACATGTTGTAAAAACGTGCCATATGATGAAATAATGTAAAGGAGGCCGTGAAAAACACTCCAGAAAGGTTTTCTTTGAAAAAAAAATCATCATGAATTTTGGCGCAAAAAAAACGCCTTACTATACTATGTCGAAAAAAAATGCGATTTTTCAAACATGTTGTAAAAACGTGCCATATGATGAAATAATGTAAAGGAGGCCGTGAAAAACACTCCAGAAAGGTTTTCTTTGAAAAAAAAATCATCATGAATTTTGGCGCAAAAAAAACGCCTTACTATACTATGTCGAAAAAAAATGCGATTTTTCAAACATGTTGTAAAAACGTGCCATATGATGAAATAATGTAAAGGAGGCCGTGAAAAACACTCCAGAAAGGTTTTCTTTGAAAAAAAAATCATCATGAATTTTGGCGCAAAAAAAACGCCTTACTATACTATGTCGAAAAAAAATGCCATTTTTCAAACATGTTGTAAAAACGTGCCATATGATGAAATAATGTAAAGGAGGCCGTGAAAAACACTCCAGAAAGGTTTTCTTTGAAAAAAAAATCATCATGAATTTTGGCGCAAAAAAAACGCCTTACTATACTATGTCGAAAAAAAATGC